>CM028754.1:7200337-7615674 GCA_016801395.1 Leptodermis oblonga | reverse complement strand
CCCATCTTTCATGTCAATGCAATAACTATCTGACACTTGTAATGAAACATCATGCACAAGGTCATGCATCTTGTAATACGTGATGTCATTGTGATAACTTTATATCAGCATCTTGCAATAAAGAACTCTTCAAAAGAATGTTGAAATAGATATCACCCATGTCTTCCATTTGCCAATGACTTCCCTTGGGAGGATTGAGAAACCCGTGAGCCATCCAAAGTTTGTACCAATACATCCTTTCTCAAGTTAGTGTCTTTTTGAAAAATAGCGCAATATCCAAACATTGTTTTTATTGACAATGAAGGCAAGTGATCATAACTCAACTTGATAGCTGAAAGAACCCCATTACCTCCAAAACTGGGCAGACTCCACATCTCACTTCTTTCCAGCATTAACCATTCTGATTCGCCAGTCCTTTGAGTACAATAAGCCTCCTATCGCCTTTATAGCTAAAGGAACACCCCCACACTTTTTAGAATCCTTTTACCGATAGCCACCAATTCTGGTGTTTTTGTTGCTCCGCCTTCTGCAAAAACAGATCTCTCAAATAATTCAAGACTCTGATCTTCCGAGAGTATGTGAAGCGGATGGCATCTAGATGATCGCATTGCTGAAGCAACTACTTCCTCATTGCGAGTGGTAGCCAACACTTTGCTTCCCTGAGAACCCCCGATTTCCAGCAAACATCTCCTCATTCGATCCCATTCGTCTCTGTTTTCAGTCCATACGTCATCCATACCAAAATATCTTTTACCTACCTCTCAATTGCTCTTTCAATCTGTTTACCAAAGCTTCTGTACGAGACAATTGGTGGTTGGTTCCAGTGAGAGACTGCAGCATTTCAGCTAACAATCTTTCCACGTTAAAAATCATCAGAAACACAAATCCCACTCTTTTCTCAAAATAATTCACCACCTTTCCATCCTTGTAAATGAGCTGAGCCACGTTGTCTTTCCCTGACCACCCATTCCTAGGATGGTAATGACGGGTAAATCTCTCTCGTAGTCGGACTCAATTAGCATGCTTATCACCTTTAAAGTATCAATCATCCCTCCCCACAATTTCCGAATCCTCCACATACGGATCAGTGAATCTTTTTGCGCTAAGATCAGGAAGTGAATTTACCAACCCAATAGCCTGAAGACCAATTTGGGTTGATTCCGCATAAACTCCGTCTAAGGATGTGAGCACATCCTTTATCTGATGGGCCTCTTGGAACGAGAAAAAACAGGATTTGAGGATGAAAAGAAGTGGCGTACGTTGTCCCTCTTGCGGCACTCGATCTTTTTGCAAAGAACTTCATAGCCAAAATCATCCAACACAATCTCAGCGTCATGGCAATGGACTTGAGCTTTTTTCATCCAGCCAAATTTGCACAACTCTGCTGGTTAATTACTTGCTTCTCTGAGCATCAGAAAGCAAAGCTTGAATCATCTCCAGCTTCTCATCTCAAGCTTTCCGAGTTGTTTTCTCTCCACTCCAAATGAGAGACTGAGCTCTTCAGCGCAAGTGAAAGAGCCTTTGTCAACACAGCTTCAGTAAGAAATCCAATCGCACAGCATCAGCCATCTTCAAGAAATGCTTCAAGAAAATACTCATTTTCATTTGGATATCAGTGAAAAATGGATGATGCAGAGAGAGAGAGAATTTGTTTGGAACAGAGTCTAAGATCAGATTCAATAATTGAAGTAGACTGCAGAAAAAATGATTCCTTCTGCTTCTTACTTTCTTTCTTTAGTGACTCCTAAAGTCCTGTCATTTGTTCTATAAGATGGACTGTAGCAGACATATTACATAGTTATATGGACCCAACTCAATTACACAGTACGCGGTCGCAGAAGATCTAAACCGCACATAATGGTGGATCGCTAGAGGAGTCAATGTATTTGATGAGTATAGATATAAATATACTAGTATTTAATAATTAGATGTATTTTAAGTTTAATCTCTGAAAAGGAAAAAATAGCCTTTTATTAATTAATTACAAATTATTAAAGTATTTTGGTGTCCATAATCAGAGAAATTGCTAAAGATCATAATTGAAGTACAGAATACAGAAAAGTGATTCAAGCAAAAGTGAGTGATAAATTGTTGGGTGGAGGACCATCAATAATTGAAGTACACAATACAAAAATTATTCAATTCAAGCCTCGTCTCACATGCCATATATTTTTTTCTTATGCTACATGCAATATTTTTATTTTAAAAGAAATATGCATTACATGAATACTACAGTATTCGATAAATCGAAAACTATAATTGATACATGAAACATCAGTGCATATAACCTATTTTTTTATAAAATACATGCAATACATCAATAGTTACATTAGATACATTAGATGTTTACATTAGATGCTACAAGAGATACGATATACATTAGACGCTATACTTCATACATACACGCGATACCTTTTTTTATAAAGAAAATTAAATGTATCACTTTTTTTTTCCTTAAAGTAATAATAAAAATTTGCGTGCGTCCTAAAAACTTACATCATCAGACATACGTCCTTGGATACAAGTTTTTTGCGATCTTGATATGTGTAAGAACTCCAAATATTTTTTCATTTTTCTTTAGTAATCTTGATTTATTTCTCTTCCGAATGAGCCCATTCTCCCAAACCCAACAAGGAAAGAACTATTTCAAATTTCCTTTTTTTTTGGTTTAGCGTAAACTCTAAATTTGGTCCTTACTTTCTGTAATATATATATATATATATATATTGGTTCGTATATTTGAAAATAATTTTTTGGTACCTTAATCTTTTAAAGTGAATTTTTAGTCCTTTTCACTTATTCTGTTTCTATCTTATCCCACACAACTTTTATTATTTCAAGGGCAAATTAGTCCAAGACAAATTTACATCAAAACTCAATCTCCCCAATGGACATTGAACTCAAATTCAACGAATTATGGTTTGTAGGATTATTCATTCAACGACACAGTGAACATTAAATTCCCCGAATTAGGCATTAAATTATAGCTATTGCCAAACATATACAAACGGTTGTAATAATTTAACACTAAACTGCATTCAGTACTTGAATGAAAAATGACCAAAAAAATTCAGTCACTATACTTACTTGAAACTTTCCAGGCTAATTAAATTAACAAAAATTTCTATTGTTGGGAATTATAGTCTTGTAACAAGAGTTGCTTCGGCGGTACACTATTGAGAGTTCAAAGTGCACTAATGGTAAGAACCAAGGTTCCTAACTTAGGGCTGATTTGTTTGTATTTTATATTAATATCTCATCATTTGTATTTTATATTAATATTTAATTATTTTTAATATACTTTTTCAGTGTTCAATTATATATTTTTATATTTTTAATATACTATTTCACATTTTCATTGCACATGAGAATGAACATGATAGTTTGTGATTCGAACTTTATCAATGTGACATTGTAATTATTGTTCATTATCTCCTCTTCTTCTTCTTGTTTCCTTTTTTTTTTTTTTTTTGTGGTAACAACCTGTAGAATATAAACAATATAAAATATATCCTAATAACACAAAGAGATTAATGTAGCGGAATAAATCTCTTTATACCAAACAAACCAAAAATAACAAAGCTCTCAAAGGCTTTTCACAATAACGAGGCAGGATTTTCTATAGCTAACCTCACAACCTCTCACATCTTTGATCTCTGTAAATCTCTATTTTTCTTTGTAAATCTTTGTCCTCAAATCTCTACCCCATGGGTTTTTTATATAGATCCCAGAATTACCCGAACCTACTATGATTCACTTACCAAATTCTATTCATAAAACTATTTCCTAAAACAAATATGTAACAACTAAACAGTATTACTAAATCCTACCACAAATATAATTACCTAATTAATTAAAGTTTGGTTTAATTAATAATATCCAACACAACCAAGTAGTCGGCTGGGAGTATGGGAAATAATCTCTTCTTCTGGCTTTTCTTTAGGGAAAAAAGAAAGTATTGCACTATTGGGTTGTTTTAGAAGAGAGATGCTATGTGATGAAGATTTGCGGTCTCACATGGATACTTCAAAATCATCTGGGCAGAAGATAATGAATCTCTCTGTTTTTCCAGCTACCTAGTGATCTTTTACTTTTATTATGGTGTATCAGTTGTATGTTGATTACTTGGATAATTTCTTACAGAATTTCTAATGCACTATATATGGTCACTGGTTCCTTTAGATGCATTATTGAAAAACGCAAAAAATTATATTCGATGTGTCGGACCGTTCAACAGTGCGTAGATCGAGTTTAACCCCTAAAGTATCGCAGTTATATTATGAAAATGCACTTATCAAATTTAGTTCTGTTGTATCGTATATCGAATTTAACTACTGATGTATTACAGCCATATTAAATTAATAAGGTTTGAGAAAACATACGTAGTAAGTTTGTCATTTGATATATCGATGAGTTAAATTACTGATGTTTCACAATTATTTTAAACATTACTTGTTGATGAAAACAAGTGTATTGAGCTTAACTGTTGTGTAGCGAGTTTATCTATTAAAGTATTGCATTTCGATGTATAGATGATCGTACTGTAGACTCCCTCGTTGGGACACAACATAGCATTTGCAAGCTTCATACTTTGCATAAGGCAATAATCCAATATCACAACGGTATGTATTAAGGGCTACCCAAAAATGGATGATAAAAATGCGGCTTAATCGCCCCCGTGTTTTAAGCCTTGTGACTGGTTCCCCCCCCACCCACCCCCCCCCCCCCCCCCCCCATGTTAACCATTTGTCCCTCTTTGACTAAGTCAACTATCATAGTTGTTAAAATGACAAAACTGCCCCCAACTCTTCCTCTCTACTCTTAGCCCCACCTCTCTCTAGTCCTCGTCCCCACCTCTTCTTCTTCTCCCCCTTCCTTCTCTCCTTCTCTGAGTTCTCAATGGTTCCTTTGCTCATTGAAGATTAAGAACTATTTAAAATATGCCTTTCTTTGAGAAGAATCGAACAATCTGGACACCATGCTCAATTGGGGAATTTCCCAACTAGGTCGGCATATGACCGGTTAAGGCCTCGTCAACAAGGCTTGTTCCCAGCAAAAACCATCTGGCGCATAGAGTTTCCAGAGAAAATTTATTTTTTAATGTGGAGATTACTTAATGGTGGGGTTGTTCATGAAAACCGCAAAACCGTAAACCGAACCGGAACCAACGATTTACCGATTTTTCGGCTTTTCGATTCCAGTTTTCGGTTGGGCATTCCCCCAACCAATATATTGGTAATTAACTATTAATAGATTTTTATTAATAGTATTCCTTTTTTTAGTTATTTTCTTTTTAGGTTTTGCATAATTAATTCTCAAACATTAATTTATTTCTTATTAATTATTTTCTTTTGAATTATGCATAATTAATTCCTAATAATTAATTTATTCTTTATTAGTTATTTCCTTTTTGGATTATACATAATTGATCCTAAATTATTAATTTATTCCTTATATAAACCATTAATTATTGATCATTAACTATTTCATTTTTAAATTATGCATGATTGATATTTTTCCTTTTAATTATGATTTGTTTCTCTTTTTTTCATTTTGTTTTAAGTTACCGATTTGTCGGTTTTAACCGGTTAAAACCGAGCTAGGCCAATTTTTGGGTATAGCTACAAATTCTCATTCTGAGTTTTTAGAGCCATACTTCGGTCAATCTGCAGATTCCACATTTGGCGGATGCAATTTGAGGAGCATGCACAGTGCAATGGAACTTAATTTTCATTATGCGACAGATTAGGTAACATATGCAATGAAGAAATTTTTAGGTTCAGCGCAACTATCGCGAGACGAATTCTGCGGCTGACTTCTTAGCCACATTGGCTTTTTCAACAGAGTCAGATCATGCTTACACACAAGGTTCCCTCCCTAGTGACCTTGGGAGATTAGTAGCATTAGATTTCTCACAAATCCCTTACCTTCAGCCTTGATTTTCATTATGTAATGCTTATTTTCAATTAGGATTAATTACGCATAACTCCTCTGTGGTTTGGAAAATTTTCAGATGACCCCTTATGGTTTAAAAAACTACAAATCACCCCCTGTGTTTTTCCAAAATGTGTAAAATTAAAAATTTTCTTCATATTTAACCATCAAACTAAAAAGTCAATTGTTTTTCTTAACTTTTTCATTAAAATGATGAATTTACCCTTACTATAAAAAAAATGCCATGTTTATCATTAATGTAAAGGACATATTTACCCTTTAAATAATGCAAATATAACATTTTTTTTGTATCTTTTAATTTTATTTCAGTTTTTATAAATTTTTTTTCTTTCTTATTTTAAATTAGTTAAGGCTTAAAAACTGCTTTCCTTTTTAAAAATTTAGAATCTTAATTTATAATTGATATATTATTATTACTTTCTATAATTTCTTGATTTCCATTTTTTCTTCTTTTCTTTTTATAAAATTTCGATTTTTCTTTATTTTATATACTGTTATTACTTTCAATAATTTCTTAATTTCCATATTTTGTTCCATTTTATCCATTATCATCTATTAAAAATACCAATTTCATTATCTCACCAGTACTAAATTGAAGCAATACAACCACGTACCTTCACCCCCAATGAACATCACCGATCCCACCCAACCATCCAGAACACCAACCAAAGTCATCTCACCGGCACAGCCAAACAAATAAATGTCATTATTATTAGATTGAAGCCAAAATCAATTAAAAATCTCAACAGATTTCGGTAATTTATTTTTTCAACATCAGAAGCAAATTCAAATAGAAAATCTACATAGAAAGCTTCTTCAAAAACTTCAATCTCAGCAAAATGAAAAGTCTATAAAGAGATCTATAAAATTTTTGAATACTTTGAATTCAATCCCACAAAAATACTCTGTATGTTACAGACTAAAAAATTAATCATGAAAGCTTTTTATTTCGAAAACTTCAAACATAACGTTGCCAACCCAAGAATTTTTATCTCAATACTGCTGAAACGCAAACCCAGATCCGCCATCTCAAGAAATTTTTTTTTTTAATGGCTCTGTTTTTTTCCATTCCATTTCAAGGAAATCATCACTTTTGCTTTCAAAATTTTACACACAAAAAAACCTCATTTTCTACTGAAATTAAAATTTAAAATTCTCTCTAATTCTTCATTCACATCAATTCAAACATAATCATTATACTTTTTCTTCTCTTTCCTACATAAATCTCCAAAAAAATTTCCTCAAAAAAAAAATTCCTTCCTTAAAACTAAAATTTCCCCAATCCGGTCACAAAAGAACGGAGCCTTAGTACTGCTCAAACGCAAACCCAGACCTACGCATAAGGTTCAATGGATTATGAAACCCAGACCCAGATATGGAAGCCCAGATCCACAAGCTTCGATGTTGAAATCACTTGGATGACAAACTCATTGAACAGTGAGGCGATGGAACAGCGGCAAGAGGGAATTGATGGAGGCGGCGGCAAGAGAGAGAGTTGATGGAGGTGGTGGCGAGAGGAAGAGTTGATGGATGCAGCGGTGGCAGCGAGAGAGGTGATAGAAGGGGTGAGAGAAAAAGGAGACAGAAGAGAGAGAGAGAGAGATATATATTAAGAAGTTTAAAAAAGTAAAAAATAAAAAAATAGTAAAATAACAAAATTACTCCTCTAACTGTTAAATTACTGTGACTGAAATTTCTAACATTACACATTTCGAAAAAGCACAGAGGGTTATTCGTAGCATTTTAAACTATAGGGTGGTCATCTGAAAGTTTTTCTACCACAGGGGGTTATGCTTAATTAACCCTTTCAATTATAATAAGAGTGAAATGCATGATTCATCACTAAACTATCAAATTTTGCAAAAAATGACATTTTTTTTCAAAATACTTTGTTCCAGACACTAAACTTTTTAAATGGGCAAAACATGCTGTAAGACCCTGTAATTTTTTGCCTTAGTTTAACATTTATAATTTACATTTTATATAAATATTTCCCATAGCTTAATTAGGAAAGTTGTAAATGATATAAAATTTTGTTGAAAATTTGATTAGGAAATCTTAATTTTCAAATCATAATGTATTAATGTTTAATTTAAAGTTACTATGATAATTGAAGTATGGTATTATATCTAAGAATATATTGAAATATAAATATTAGTTTAGTTTTGGAATTTACAAAATAATAAGTTTTAAGTTTTGATGCTTTAAAGTAATTAATTAAAATTACATAGGCTAATTTATTGGAAAACATTCAATTTGGGTGAAATCTCAATTTTCAATAGCAACCTAAGATGAACCTAAGAGGAGGAGGGGCGAATTAGGTTCTTGACATTTTAAAAAATTTTCTTCTACAAAGACGAACTTTGGAAAACCTTTTTTAATGATAAGTGTAAAAAACCGATTTTACCAAGTGAGGTGTGTGATTAGTGATTTGCAAAACATGAAAGGAAATAAACAAACAAAGCAAAAACAAACCAAATTTATAGTGGTTCGGATTCTCCTTGAATCCTACTCCACTCGCCAAGTTCTATAACTTGAGATTTCTAATCCTCTTGGAAATACTTAAAGGAGTGTTTCAATCCCTTACACTTGCTTAACTCTTTCTCAAAAGATTAAGACTTTTTCCTTGCTTAATCTAGCTCTGGATTAAGACTCTTTTGCCTAAGGCTAGCAATGGATCTTTTGCCCTAGCATTCCTCAAGGATTTTAGGTCTTACTCAAGACTCCCCTTGCCTAAACCGAAGGACTTTTGCTCAATCAAACTCTTGATCAAGACTTTGACAAATGCCTAACTTAGCTCTCAAGTCTCAACTAGAACTTTTACCCTTTGCCTAATCCAAGCTCTTGGATAGGACCTTAACTCCAATGCCCAACTTACCTCAACTTAGGACTTGTACAACTACCCAAAACTCAACCTTTTGAGTTGGATCTCTCCTTCTCTTCTTGCTCCCCATTTCTTTAACTCTTCATCAAGAGTTTAGAACTTTGCCTCACTTACAAGATGCCTACAAACACTTACTCAACTGTTTAGGACTTCCCTCAATGTGTTTACAAAGTAATAAATTAATGCTATGAAAATATCAAACTATTACATTGAAAATTTTCTATTCTAACCTAACTTTGAAATAAATTGCTAGAACTTTGAAATGAATTTTTGAGAGCTTTTTTAACACTTGGAGAATGTTAAAAATCAGATGGGAAGAGGTGATTAAGTGTTTTTCAAGTGGGAGTATTTATAGGAGGAGGGCAGCCTTTAAATGGTGAAAAATGGGCAAAAGAATTGCCATTTCCCGAAGCCTCTGCCACAGGCCGTGCTACTCTCAGGCCTATCACAGGCTAGCCTGTGCTCGCGGCTCTTGCTTGTGCGGCGCCGTCAATCCCTGTTAGCCCGATTTGACATATACTTTCGTTTGCTTGCCGTGGTCCCACCTTGGACGTGTTTTTCTTCTTTCTTCATTTTCTTGTCGTTTCTTCGTTTTAGCTCGTTTTAGCCCTTTTTGCATCGATTTTTCCCGTAAACATTTCTCTACATTTTGCTACTTAGAAGAATCGTTAAATTAATTCTCATATTTTTTTTACCTTATCAATCAAAATAAGGATTAAGATCGACCGTTCTAACAATTTATTCCTTTTTGATGATGACAAAACAAATATGAAATTTTCAACAATAAATCAATGACAAGTAAAATTAACTCCCCCTCAATTCCATTACATTTTTTCCCCCTTTTATTGTTCAATTGACATTACATTTTTTCCCCCTTTTTGACATCCACAGAAGAGAAAAAAAAAGAAAAAAAAGGAACAAAACCCAACTCATCCATAACAGGAGAAATAGAACAACGGTCTGGGAAGGAAAAAGTGGAACCGAGTGAGTGTTGTAATCAATCTAAAGGGGCTCAAGAGTTTTTCTAAAATACATGGTAGTTGAGATTCTGCTCTACGGCGGTCAGTGGTTTGTGGGTGTTGGTTCGGCTGCAGCTGCTAGTGAGGTAGGGAGAAAGCAGAATCAGTAAGCATAGTAACGAAGCCAGTGGGTGCGCCACCTTTGAAATAGGTATTTGATTCTTTAAATTTCCATTCCCTCGAGATAGAAATTAGTAAGTGTAGTAACGTATTAAGAATAAACTAAAATATTTGATAGTTGAATTCTGAGATTAACAGAAACTAAAATATGAAGAATCCACAAATCAAGAAACAGGGGGTTCTCGGGTTATGTTTAATATGCTTTAAATACTTGTTTAAGTAGGCGAGAGTGTACTTTACCACCTCATCGCCGGTGTTGTTGCATGATTTAACTGTGCTTGTCCTGTGCGGATCCCACAACTTCCACGACTTATCGAATCCACCGGGCCAGCGTCGGGCTTTGGACGATTGGATAGATGAGCGGGAAGACAGGTGTACTCGAGCAACTATAGGCCGTAACACTGGGTATATTGGGCATTGTTGTCGAAGGCACCAATTGGGTGTAACGATCTCGGCACGTTCGTTTGAGTGCCAGCTCTCATGCAGGGACGTCTTTGCGGGCCAGCCCTCATGTAGGGACGCCTCAACCAATATGCTCGGATCCCGAAGCATCCTACCTATTGTGTTTACTGCTTTCTATTATTTGAAATGTTGAGATGATGTTTAGTTTACTATACTCCATGATTTACCCTTTTCATAACTGTCATTAAATCTATATTTAGCGGAGAACATCATTGGGCGTAAAGCTCATTCAGTGTTTATGTGTGGCATGACAGATCAACAATAGATACAGTCAACTACCAACAAGCTGAGTTAGATTGGATAGTTGTTAACTGTTATGGACATTCATATTTAGTAATTACTTACGAATTACCAATTGGCCAGCGTGCCACTTAGATATTCGATTATTAGGCTACGGAATTGGGACCTATAAATTGTAATTCTACAATTTATTATCAAAGCTTCAGCATTATTTTTAATTTAGTTATTACTGTTCTGATTGCACTACTGAGTCCTGGTGCGAACCAGACAAACATCCGATCGAGTTCCCGTAGTGGATAGGGGGCCGGGTTGGGGCGTCACAGTTTGGACGCTCTAAATCCCGGCACTGCTCAGCTCGTTGTCACCCTTACTGTTAGTAGAAAAAATAAACTCAAAACAACTTATTTTTTTAAATAGTATAGGGAGGTATTTGTAATTTCTAAAACTATAAAAACTTTTTTTGTAATTTGACCATTTTTCGTGGGAGGTAAATGTAATTCACCCAAATAATAATATACTCAAAATCTTGTACATGACTACTCCCACAAGACTATTTAGCCTTTGAAATCGCTATACAATTTTGAAAACACATGTATGTATCGATGTTAAATTCTTATATATCGCATATTGAATAAACTCTTTTTATATAGTATAACTTTGGTTTTGATGAATCACAATTATATGTTAGATAGATAAATATCACCAATAATTCAGTAATTTATTATTAATATAAAGTATAAACACGCGAATCGAATTCGATAGTTGAAATTAGGGTCGAATAGAAGAGAACCCCTAATAGTAACCGGTAAGCCCCACTTATTAATCCCCAACCTTTAAATCTCAGAAATTTTGGTTTTCCTTGCCCCCGTTTTTTTTTTCTTGGCTCCACAGCCTCTAGACACTCTCTCTTTCATACCTCATACCTCCCCTTGGCGCTGTGTGCCTCCGAGATTGCAATTAGCAAACGCCAAAAGTTGTATCTAAGTGAAGATTGACCCTTTTAATGAAACAGAGGGAGTATATGACAATCCCACAAGCCTCGTATTGGATTTAACATTTGAAATTGCTATTTATTTTAATTAATTAACACTATTAATTAACGAAATTGTTATACGCAGTAACCGTTTTACTATTTGCAGTAACATTTCCTTATGAAAATATAAAAATGCCCCTGGTCTAAAAGAAAAAGAAGAAAACCGGTACTGTTCACAGTGCGTGAACGCTGTTCACGCACGGTGAACAGTACCCAATTAGAAAAAAACTGAAGAAATACTGCCGGTCTCCCCGTAACCGTTTTACTAAACGCAGTAACATTCCCCGGTAAAAAGTCCGAATTACCCGAGTACGATCCATATTACATTATAAGTAAACACTATATTTATTTTTTTTACTTTAA
Organism: Leptodermis oblonga; assembly: GCA_016801395.1. NCBI lineage: Eukaryota > Viridiplantae > Streptophyta > Magnoliopsida > Gentianales > Rubiaceae > Leptodermis > Leptodermis oblonga. Next base: position 7,603,598 of record CM028754.1, on the reverse strand, counting down.
ATTAGTTTGCATAAATTTTCTATATACCCCTTCATTATAATTTTAGGGAAAAAAACCCATTCGCGGGGGGGGGGGGGGGGGGGGGTTTTTTTTTCCGGATCTGCGATTATCCGGACATTTTTTTCTGTTTCTGCAACATTTCGTCCGGGGAGACTGTCTCCCCGGAAGGAATTCCCAAAATACCGCCGACCGCCGGCGGTATTTTTCGGCGAAAGCACCGCCGGTCGCCGGCGGTATTTTCTGCGGAAATACCGTCGGCGACTGGCGGTATTTTCTCCAGAAATACCGCCGGCGGTATTTTCTGGTATTTCTTCAATTTTTTTAACCGGGTACTATTCACGCACGGGTGAACAGTACTCAGTTTTCTTCTTTTTGGGCAGGGTCATTTTTGTCTTTTTATAGGGGAATGTTACTACGAATAGTAAAACGGTTACTGTGCTTAGTATGCCTCTTAATTAATTAACACATATTATTAATTAACACTATTAATTTTAGTTATTCACTCTGTTCCATTAAAATGTTCCGTTTTTACTTAGATATAAATTATTATAGATATCAACTGGGGAATAGGTTTGAATCTATGACTTTCATTCCAATATAATATGCTTGGTAAATATCTATGACTTCCTCAACAGTACTTTCATATCTGACTTTTTGGGAATCCCCATTCCAAATGAATTTGGTGGGTTTGAGCATTTTGAATGAAATGATATGTCTTTTGAAAGGTATTTTGAAAAGTGTTTTAAATTTTAAAATTATTAAAGTTATATTGAAAATATAAAAAGGTGTTTGAAAAATATAAAAAGGTGTTTGAAAAATGTAAAAAGATGTATTGAAATTATGAGAAATTATTATAAAATAAAAGTGAGAGTAAAATGAGATGAAAAATTTTGTTTCCATACCTGCCCTTATCATCTCACCACACATCTTCATCTTCTTTACCTCTGATTACCGCCGCCGCCCTCCTCTCCTCCCTTCTCCTCCCCAGCTTTTTCCATTTCCTCCTCCTCTCTATTTTTCTCATCTACCTCTTAGTCTCCCCTGTCATCACCCATCTAATCACTCTTATATCATTCTTCTCCCTCTCCGTTCTTTTTTTATTTGGCCGCCATTTTTGTTCCTCCCCATTCTCGTCACCCAACTTCTCAACCTCTCCCCTTATTTTCTTCTGTTTTTCTATTTTTTTTCTATTTATTTGTCATCTAACCAGTAACTACTCTTCCCACTCAAATATTTTTTATAGCTTTTATTTATTTTGTGTGTTAAAGAATAAAGTTTTTTTTCTCGTAAAGATGAGAAAATAATTATGTTAAAGAATCCATTTGTAATTTCTTTTGCATTTATTTGGTTCTCAAGAAAGAAAAGGATTTAAAGGATGAAAAAAAAAAATGCAAAATGGCAAATAGAAAATAAAAAATTTCGAAAAGATTATTTGGATGTGGGAAGAAGGTTGATGAAATTAGTCTGATGTAATAAGCTTGAATAATCAAAATAGGGGTAAAAATGAAATTTTAACAAGTTCATAATCCAAACAATATCCGTTCCGGACAATGAATCAAGCATCATAAATGAAATTATGATATCCATAGTGATTCCATACTACTATTATACCTATTTAAATTCCGATTTTTTTTCATGAACCAAGCAGGTTCTTAAAATACTTAATTTGTCATAATTTTTTTTATTTATATCCTTAATTAAAAGTAAAAATTAATCATAAATTACATATAATTATATTAGTAAGAATAAAAAATATAAAAAAAACTCAAATTAAATCTTTTTAATAAAACAAAAAATATTTATCAAAACCTTTTAATAAAATGAAAGAAGGATATGTATGGAGAAATATCACCCTCACATTAAAGCACGTGTATCATTTATAAGATTGAAATATGACATTAGGTGGAATAGAAGAACAGTCCTCTCCTGATAATAACAGGTAGGCCCATACTTTTGGTTTTCTTTTTCCCCCGCTTTTTCTCCTTGCCTCTAGACACTCTCTTTCATACCTGATACCTCTCTTGGCGCTGTCTGCTTCCGAGATTGCAATTAGCAAACGCCGGAAACAGGTACCGATTCCACTCCTCTCTTTTTATTTTTAATAATATTTTTCATTCTTTTGCGGGTTTAAGGAATGATAAATCTAGTTTTTTTTTTTTTTTTTTTGTTTTTGTGTGTGTGGGGAAACGGTTTAAGTAGTTGAAATTAAGTTACGATTTTTTGGCGGAGTTCATGGATAACGAGCTTATTTGATATACACTTATAGTGTAGTTTTTCATGTTGATTTTGCTTGATTGGTTTGTGTTTAGGTTTTGATTAGAGAGCATGGGTGTTGTTCTGTATCTATTTCATTTGTGGAAGACAACTATTTGGCTTTCTTGGTACCATTCAATTTCAATTTCATATGAGATGGAAGTTTCTCTTCCATTTTCTGCTTATTTGAAACAGGGTTTCTTGTGTAGCATGAATGAACTGAAGTAGTTGCTTGCTGAATCTGGTTTAGTTGTCTTAATTTGATGAAATTGAAGTTGCTTTCCTCACCAACACAATTATGTGTTATCTGTCTAGCTTGATTTGTGATAGTATTTAAAATGCAAGAGCACGAAATTTGCATTACCCTTTCGATGGCTGTTCTTTAATTTTTCTAGTCCTTTTAAGGTCGGGCAGGGGCAAGGAGAAGAAAAAACTAGACATCCAGGGCTTGCCTTGTGTTTCTATCAGTTTATTTATGCCATTTTTTGGTCTCAAGGATCAGGTGTTGCCTTATTTAACATCATAATTGGAGTAAATTCCCAAAAGAAGTTTGTTTTTAAAAACATAGTCCACATCGTGCTTGTTTTTTGAGCATAGCCTAATTTATAAATTGTTCGATAAAATCATTCTTTGCCATTCTGCCCTTGCGTTTAAACCGCGTGTTCCCTTCGGGCTGTGGCCAAGTACGCGGTACACCCTGCTTTACTGTGTGTTCTTCTGTGCAGCATAGATTCAAGCACGTACAATGCAAAGAGCATGAGAATGTGATAAGAGTGGACGTTTGATGCAATCGAAGATGGCTTCAGTTGGTGATTTCGAGAATGCAGCCATGGAAATAGTAATACCTGAAGAATGGTCTAATGCGGCGGACTCCATAGCTTATGATTCAGCAACTTGCCCTCCTCCAATTGCCTTTGTGTGTGGGCCTAAAAACAGCGGGAAGAATATTTTCTCTCGCTACCTTCTCAATGTTCTTCTCCTAAGGTTTGGTTTTTTTCTTTTTTCTTTTTCCCCTCTTTGAAAAAGTTTTATGGATAATTTTTACTCAGGACTCTTTGTTTATCTATTTGTGTACTTAGTTGTAAAAATCAAAACTGCGGTGGGCTAATGAACTTTTGTTATATTGATGTGTAGTGAATTGGTTGTTCATTTAATTTTGTTAATGTAGTGAAATGGTCAAAAGGGCTTTTTCTGATTTTGATGATTTTTTTTTTTGTTGAGATAATGATTTTGATGATTATTTTAGTCAAGTTTATTCCATTTTCAGTTAGCTGTGTTACAGTGAAGAATGGATAGCTACTTTTTTTTATTATTATAATTTTATTTATTTTTTGAAATGAGTTGTGATTTTGGTGACTTAGTCTGCCAAGTTTGACGTATATGAAAGGAAACAGTCTGGTTTGCTTCGGAGTTTGATGATCGTTCACTTGCGTTTTCTCATAATGCTGAAGTATTTTGTTGACGTTATGTCAAATATCAAGAATTTGAATGAAATTGTGATTTACATTAATCTGGAGATTGAATCATGCTTGCATGATCTACAAGTTAGATCTTGTTCATATGGATAGAGTGTAACTTGGTTATAGACATGAAGCTCCTCATGATTATGATGTCAACTTTAAAAACTTCCCAATTACCTGCTTGGAAAAGAAAGATAGGTAAAAATGGAATAAACTTGAAGCAATGGAACTGTTGCAGACTTAAATCTGTGAATTGACACAGCGTTATTTCAGTCAGATATCAATATTTATTTTTTTCTTGGTTATATGTTGTTGGTTGCAGGTTCAAAAGAGTAGCCTATTTAGACACTGATGTTGGGCAGACAGACACTCACTGTGATTGACAAGATAACTCCAGGTTGGTCTTTTATTAGTTTTTTCTTGCTATGCTTTCCATTAAGATAATTGTTAACTGTAACCATTGATCAAGATGCTGTTTTGGCTGGATTCTTTTACCATTACCAGATTTGACAATTCCATGCCTAAAAAACACCAGAAAGGTATGTACTTACGTTGGCTTTTGTTTTTGGTTTCTTCAATCTGTATTATGGCGCTTTTTCATTGTTAATGATAGTCAGAACAATGTAGTGGGAATACAAAATTTGGATAATGTATTCAAAAACTCCTGAAGACTGATTTTGTCAAAAATGTGTTTGGTATTTTCCAAGTTTGTTATTTTAGTCCAGTCTCCCCTTATCGGTGTTACCTGTTGAATTTTCTTTTCTAACGCTTAAGATGAGATTGAGTTGTGTCTCAATAAGCCAAAATGTTTGATTTTGAAATTCTTATGTTCTATGAATTATGATAAAGGAAAATGTATGTATATTTTATTCCATAATATTGATGTGGCGATTTACAATATCTGTATCCTTTAACAGTATTTCATAGATGTAAAATATAAATTGCAAAGCAGAATGAAAGGAAAAGTATGCAGGGAAATTTTTTATATATCTTAAAAGCGATAAACAGTGAGAGAGATTATTATTATTCTTTTGTTTAACTATGAGGTCTCTTCTTGGACTCCTCCTTTGCAATCCCGCCCACCTCTACCACCCAGACCAACCATACCCCCATACTAGAGAGAAAAAAGTTTAGGGTTGAAGTCTGTCTTCATTAGACTTGATATCATGTATTGATCCTTTATTAACTAGGAGACATGTTTCGGCGACAAGATCGTATGTTTTGATGAGGATGAGCAACTAGGACATAATGTCTACAGTTCAACAAAGCATTTCTTCTGGAATTTCATTTTACAAATGCAAGATTATTGACTTCTGGAAGCTTCTTACATTGCTGATGGATTGTTTTTTCCGTTTCATTCTTCTTTTCTTTCTTTTTTTTTTTTTTTTTTTTTTCCCTTTTTTCGGGAGGGCGATGGTGTTGAAAAAGATAATTTCACTGAGAGCTGGAACTTCAAGTGTCTCAAATAGGATCTTATATTTCTTGTTTCAATGACATCCTTTTTCCTGAGACCTTTTTCTTGATTCATTCCCTCTTTATAGCCTATTCTGTTTGACTTGACCCCTCAACTTGATGCTTGGGCCTATATGTTATGTACTCTTGAAACATATTTTTCATCTCATTTTCCATTTTACCCATTTTATAATAATTTTTCAATATTCCTAACACCTTACATTTTCCGGACCCCTTTATTTTTCTTAAAGAAATAGAAACACATTTTGATAACGTGCAGGCTTGTAACTATTTATGTTTTGCAAAATGCTTAATACTTTCCTTGTCATGTGAAGCTAAAATCATATATTGTGTACATGGTATATGGATGGTAACCTGTCGTTCATCCATATCATGCTACTCCATTCTACACATGAAGGTCATGCTGACTTTTAGCTGGACAATTTTCTTGCAGAAGCTTTTACTTTGGGGATATATCCTCAAAAAGGGATCCAACAACTTACTTGACATATATATTCGCATTATATGACCATTACCGGAAACATTTCTGCTTGGTTAATAAGAGTGGAAATCCAGATGCTGCAGGGCCATTCGTCATTAATACTCCTGGTTGAGTCAAAGGTATCTTGTAATGCAATCTTTAATTCCATCTATGTCTGTATTGTAATGAATTTCTTTGTGGGTTTTTGTTTTATAGTTTTTCCAAATGGACTTGGTTTTATCCATTATTATTTTAATTGTACAAGGGATACGGACAATTTGGCAGATATTGGTTATGACTTACTTGTGGATATGCTGAAGTATATCTTTCCTACCCATGTGGTGAAGATTTGCATATCACTTGAGAGTAAGAATCTACCAACAGTGGCTTTTTGATCAGATGAAGATGATCCTGAATCAACTACCTTAATTGTGGTCAGTTCTGCTCGGCAGGATTCTTACAAGAGATCATGAGTTCTTTGCTACTTCCATTCTTGCTATAGTAATCGAAGTTTGAAATTCCACTTAACATTGGAATATGCAACTTCTTTTTATCTCCTAACTTGAGATTGATTCTTCTATTTGTTTCAGACTCATTTATGTAAACTTGATCCGTTATAGTCTCCTTAATCCGCTATATAACCTAACTACTTACTCGATTAATTTTTAATATTTTTTCAATGTATTCTAAAGTGTGCTGGTACACAAAGATGCACATCTTTTGTGAGACTTGTGCATAATGGCATACTTCAGACAGTGCTTTCCCAGTGATGTGAACATCACTACAGTAAAGGAACTAGCCAATGCATTAGCTGCGCAACCTCCATTTGAGATCTCTATATCAAATGTCAAAATTAAACATTTGCAATGTCAGGTTTGTTCTGAAATAATATTCAATTTTGAGTAAATATTTATGATGAATAATATTTCCAGTTTTCTGGTTGAACTGATGTAAATTATGAAGCAACTTCTGGCAGTTAACTTCTGAGAATTCTGATTTTCTCACTGTTGCTTTGAACTAATTTAATAGCCAGCTTGATGGCATGAATTTGATTTGGTTTCTTGATTCTAGGTACCAAAGACTGAAATTTTCTACAGTTTGAACGCAACTATTGTTGGCTTGGCTGTTAGTTCTGATGGTTTTGAAGATCTTTCTCCTTGTATTGGACTGGGTAAAGTGACTTCTTCAAGTACTATGACTCTGCTTTCGCTTTTCGGTTATCACACAATTATGCTTATCACCTAGAAAAATGCAACACTTGGTTCTTCTTCAAAGGAGACGTGCTGTTGACAGTTTATTGCAAAATGGCACTAATTTGAGGCTGAAGTATCAGTATGTGTTTTTATCAGAATGGAGTGAGAAAGCATGCTTCTTAAGAGTTGAAATTTAGCTGAGATTACCTAGGTTTAGCTTCAGATGAAAGTTTTTGAACCGATTCCACTTATTTTCATTTAAATGATGCGGAAGAAGGAAAATGCTTTAGTTATTTACTTTAACACTTTTTTTAATGATCCAGGAATCGTGCGAGGTATTGATACTTTCAAGAATGCCCTCTATTTAGTTACCCCTATTCCTCCAAACTCTTTAGAGAAGGTTGATCTGCTGCTACAGGGGTTTGTCCAAATTCCCACTTGTTTAGTACAGGTATTTAGGTCTTCCGTCTGTAGTGTTGATACATTTAGAAGCAAATTCCCGCATATTTTTATTTTTCACTCTCTCTGATCATTTATGTCATCATACGTTTTACAGCCTTCAGCCATAAGAGCATTTTGATATCCTGTCAAAAATAATTTCTGTACCTTCTGTTTACTTCGAAGTTTAGATTTTTTTCAGGTACATGGATGCATTTTGCCATACATGTCTACGAATGTGTTGCCTACTGAATGAGATGAGAGATAAAAGACGAAAAAGTTATGGTGCTGAAGACTAGTTTTTCCACCATCTCCTTCATGGCAAAACAGTCACATATCCAAGTGCCCCTAGCTTTTTAGAATTCTATACTCACCGCTAATTCTAATCTATCGAAAGAGAGTCCATGTGACTTCAAAATTTTGGCTCAGCTTGACTCACGCGGACTTGTTTGCCTTATAGGGTTTAAAAGTTGTTACATGATTGGGCACTTTGAATGTCAGATATATCTGTGGGGCTTTATAAGCTACTTGAAACTATTGGATGTTTGTTGTCATGTATTGTTCTTGCATACTTCTGATCCCAGGATGCTTCTGACTTACTTTTATCTAATGGCAGAGATTGTTTAAATGTACATAGCTGCTGCTGCTGCTGTAGTCGAAAACAAGACTATTGGAAGCAAAGATCAATTGTAAACTGGGGAATTAAGGGTGAGATCGAGAAATATGAAGTTCTAAAACATGGACACCAACCCTTCCTCCTTTTCTGCTTGAAGTTTATGTTCATGTTTTTGATGGAATGCCATAAACTGCATGAGATGGAAACATTTTGCCACTTGTATATACTGTAAAATTTGTACGGAGAATCTCATGCAATGCCAGGTGAGATTCCAGTACATTTCTGAGATGAAGGCTGATGGTCAGCTACATGTTACAATATCAGGAAGGGAGGCAAACTTGGAAAATTCATTTGCAAATACATTTCTTGCCCTATCTACCCAGAAGACCCCAAGCGATACTGTCGCAAGGAGCTATTTCGCATTACTAAGCAGATGCGAGCACTCCAATGGCGGGGATAAGGCATCCCTGGCCGGCAAAGTCACTGTTGCAAGTATATATAGCAAGCTTTACTGCCTCCAAGAAGACTGCAAATTCTGCCTCCTTTTTGCAGCTATGCACCAGCGGCAATAGAGCTGAGCCTATGGCTACAAAGGCAGACAAGTTTTGCGGCACTTGGTTCAAAAGGGCCATATATCTACACTGAGTTTCATCATCATCTACAAAAATCAAAATTTTCAATACATGTTGTAGTGTCAGTACGCAATTTGTTCCAAACACGAAAAGTAATAATTTTAAACTGTTTTAGACTACTTTTCTATACCGTTTCTGAAATTTCCTGCTGATGAAGGATACCCGTCTTCAATTTTCTTCAATTAATTAATGTTGCACCATCAAATTAATTGCTTCGCAGTGATAAAAATGGTAATAATGTACCATTCATCGAACAAGCTCAATGGGGGATATCTTCTCCCTGGATTGATTCTTGGTTTCCTCTGCCAATGTTGAAACAGCATCAAACCCAACATTTCCAGAAATCTTGGGATGAAAAAGAATAGCATTTTGGGATGAAAAAGAAGAAATTTTTCCTGAAAATGAAAAGCAATTACCTGAGCTAGAAATTTTGTTGAAATATGGTAATGATATAATTGGAACAACTGTATTTGGTCCTTCAAATTTTCAAAAGAAATGGAAGAACTGAATTCTGTGAAGGATATAATCACATACAAAATGACCAAATGTGATTATTTTTGGACGACTATATATAACTTACTTGATTTGGTGCAGCTCCTCCATAATTACATTTCCCTGGAGGACATGATTCACATATATATTAAGATAGGCACATTAGTCGGTGTTCCATAGAAAAGTTTAAAAGTATATATCTACCTGTGAATGATTAGTGGTCAGGTCAAAGTCATTGGCTCCCCTCATAGCAGTCCTAGGATACCTGCACGTACCAAAGCCAAGGCATTAGTTACAGACTTGAGTATGATTTATATTAAAAATAAATGAAGAGAATAAATAATCACTCACAAATTGGATTCACATCACCCCCTTCTGATACTGATATTAGGAATATGGGCAATCTTTGGCCATTCTGGACCACTTCCTTTGGTGCATCTCTCTTCTAGAAGAGGACAGCTGTTAACATACAGATTCCGTAAGTTCTTAAGGCGTTGAAATGCTTCTGCAGAGGGGAATTGCTTGAGGTTCTTGCAATACCAGATTTCCAAATCTTCCAGACATTCTAAGCAACCCAACCACTCTGGAAGAGTGTCAATACCTTCAAACTCCCATATTTGTAATTTCCTCAAAGTAGTTACATACTGAATTTGATCTGGCAGAGATGTCACCTTTGGCCATCCACGCAACGTAAGGGACGTAAGGGAGACAGAATGTTGGACGTCCCCTCGAGAATTGCTACCATCGGAAATGGAGTATGGCCACGGGAAGCAATCAGTTTCTGCACAACTTAGACTGAGTGACTCAAGGGTGGTTAGATGGAGCAAATCTTTGGGCCATAAACTAGGATTGCCATGAATATCCAAAGACCTAAGTGGCGCCAAGATCTTCAGGTTGCAAAAAGGTGCCACAAACTTGTCACAATCAGAAATCTTTAGTTCAAGTAGAGATTGGAGGTAATGGATATTTGGATTATTGTTAACAACATTGGGAGAAAAACAAGAGGGGCTCTCTGCATCAGAAGATGAATGTATCATGGTTGGCTTATCATCAGCTTCTAATTTATGGAACATAAGGCTATTCCAACTGGATGAAAGGGTCAAACTGTGACAACCAGAGACATATAATTTTTGAAGCCGAGGAAGGCTACCCAAGTTTGGAAGAACACTCAAGTTAGGAAGTTGACACAACTCCATCTCCTCTAGAGAAGGAAATACTTTAGCTGTTGAATGTGTTGGCATAAATGCATCTGACCACTCCTCCAGACTATCCATATCCCGAAATCTAAGTACCCTTAATGCTGGAAAAAGAGTTACCCCATTACTACCGCTGCTTTTGCTTGCCCAATCTAGATTTGACCAACCGTAAAATCCCCTATCAATACATTTCAGATTCCGTAATGATCTCATCTCTAGATGTTGAAGAAAAGGCAAGTTCCCAAGTGATGGGAGTTCTCGACAGTTATCCAAGCTCTCTAAAGTGAACTTCACTACATTACTAAGTAGTATCAAACTGTTCTTCGTTCTCAACCAAGATGGAAACTTTGGGCTTTGATAACCAATTATCTTCAAACTTTTCAAGTTCAAATGAGGTTTGAGTCCCTCCATAACATCAATATCATTGCAATCATTTTCCCTCTTATCCCATTGAAGTTGTAAAGTCTGAATATTAGTTTTCTTTGACAAGTTAGATTTCAAAGCAGATTCATAGCCGCTCACATTTTGAAGGCTAAAAATCCTTAGCGCACCTTTAAGGTTGTCCAAGTGCTCCAACTCTTCAATTTGGCATCCATTGGATTCATCCACCTTAAAGAAAGGCAGAGTTTGAAGATTGGTCATTCGGCCCAATCCTGGAAGCAAACATGGACCATACTCACGGCAGTCGGCCACATAAAGATGTCTAAATTCCAAAACTTATTTGGCACCTCTTTCAAACGAAAAATCCTTAGGGTTTGGAGATAGTATAATTCCGGGAAGGAGCTTGTAAGCCTACGTATGCCACTCCATTGGATGTCAAGAAGTCTTAAATGAGTAATCTTACCGATCGCATCGGGTAATTTTTTGGCACCCCAATTTGGAACAATTAAAACCGAGAGACATCTGAAGTTTAGAAACCAATCTTGAACCTCATGAAACCTTATCAAACAGAGTGTTCTCAACTTAGATGGAATACTACCTTTCAAACTCTTCCACAGTCCTTTCTCAGTTGAATTGATGATGGATAAATGCACAGCTTCAATCTCACTGCTCCCAACCTTCCCATCTTTCATGTCAATGCAATAACTATCTGACACTTGTAATGAAACATCATGCACAAGGTCATGCATCTTGTAATATGTGATGTCATTGTTGTAATCCTTTATATCAGCATCTTGCAATAAAGAACTCTTCAAAAGAATGTTGAAATAGATATCACCCATGTCTTCCATTTGCAAATGACTTCCCTTGGGAGGATTGAGAAACCCGTGAGCCATCCAAAGTGGTACCAAGTCATCCTTTCTGAAGAAAGTGTCTTTTTGAAAAATAGCGCAATATCCAAAACATTGTTTTATTGACAATGAGGGCAAGTGATCATAACTCAACTTGATAGCTGAAAGAACCCCATTACGTCCAAAACTGGGCAGACTCCACATTTCACTTCTTTCCACCATTAACCATTCTGATTCGCAAGTCTTTGAGTACAATAAGCCTCCTATCGCCTTTATAGCTAAAGGAACACCCCCACACTTTTTTAGAATCCTTTTACCGATAGCCACCAATTCTGGTGTTTTTGTTGCTCCACCTTCTGCAAAAACAGATCTCTCAAATAATTCAAGACTCTGATCTTCCGAGAGTATGTGAAGCGGATGGCATCTAGATGATCGCATTGCTGAAGCAACTTCCTCATTGCGAGTGGTGGCCAAAACTTTGCTTCCCTGAGAACCCCCGATTTCCAGCAAACATCTCCTCATTCGATCCCATTCGTCTCTGTTTTCAGTCCAAACGTCATCCAATACAAGCAAATATCTTTGACCTCTCAATGGCTCTTTCAATCTGTTTACCAATGCTTCTGTACGAGACAATTGGTGGTTGGTTCCAGTGAGAGACTGCAGCATTTCAGCTAACAATCTTTCCACATTAAAATCATCAGAAACACAAATCCACACTCTTTTCTCAAAATAATTCACCACCTTTCCATCCTTGTAAATGAGCTGAGCCAACGTTGTCTTTCCCTGACCACCCATTCCTAGGATGGTAATGACGGGTAAATCTCTCTCGTGGTCGGACTCAATTAGCATGCTTATCACCTTTAAAGTATCATCATCCCTCCCCACAATTTCCTTAAACTAAGTTTCCTATTAATTTTTATTTCCTAGTCGGTTAATGTTTCCTGTTCGTTTGTTTCCTGTCTGGTTTCGTATTTGTTTTAGGAAACCTAATTGTTTTAGGAAATAGTTGCAATCTAAATCAGTGTAGGATTCAGGAATAGTTTAGCCTATAAATACATATCATGGGTTGCCATTGTAAACACAGAGAATTACAAAGAAATTTAAAAAAAGCCTTGCGGCTGTTCTGTTTGCTTCACGCACAAAGCCTGTGTTTATTTGCTTGCATCAGGTTGTGTGCAATTACAATCACATAGCGATTGTAGTTGTTTGTTCGGTGATTTGTTACAACACCAAATAAATTGCTTGGTTTAGTTTTTCTCGAGTTCCGCACCAAATCAAAATTGAGGTAAATTGATTTTGACCTTGGTGATTGTTTCTTCTGCATCAATAGTAGCTTCCACATAATCTTGTGGGTATTTATTTTTTTTTTCTACATCTGGTATCAGAGCCTGTGTTATTTTTGAGAGTCAAAATATCTTTTTTATTTAATCCTCCTGAGTGTCATGTATTTGTCCTTGATGGAAAAAATAATTTTGAAATCTGGTGTCAATTGATAGAGAATTTTTTCAAGATGGTTGGTATCTGGCATGTAATTGAGTCATGTTTTGAAGAACCTGAGAAATACAAAGAAGGTGAAAAATTAACAGCTGAGGGAAGTAAAGAATTGGAGAAAAATCGTTCTCACAATAATCAAGCACTCTATTATTTGAGAACGAAGGTTGGATTAGACATATGCAGAAGTTTAATAGAGGAAGAGACAGCTAAAGAGTTTTGGAACAAGTTAAAAACTATCAATCGAGGAAACGAAAACGTTCAAAGAGTCAAACTACAGGAGTTACGGAGACAATTTGAGTTGGCAGAGATGAAACCTAATGAAAAGGTGCAAGAATACATGGCTAGGGTAAAATTCATAGCTGGTCAGATGAAGATCAATGGTGCTGGTGAAGAAGATAAAAGTTCTAAGTGGTACATTGATTCTGGTTGTAGAAATCATATGTGTGGGAAAAAGGAAATTTTTTTCTAATCTTGATGAGACCTACATGAATACAGTGAGGTTTGGAAATAATCATGTTATGTCTGTTGTTGGGAAATGTAGTATTCCTATTACTTTAAAAAATGGGAGGACCAGTGCAATAGGTGATGTCTATTATGTGCCTAATTTTAGTCAGAATTTGTTGAGTCTTGGTCACTTGCAGGAGAAGAATTATGATATTAATTTTAGACATGGTATTTGCACAATTCGTGATGAACGGATGGGGATGATTGCAAAGGTAGATATGATCAATAACAGGTTGTTTCCAATCACTCTTAATTATTATAATTCAGTTTACTTTAGTACCACTGGCTGTGATGAGAGTTGGTTGTGGCATATGAGATTTAGCCACTTTCATTTTGGCGGGTTGAACTTTATTGTAAAGAAAAATGTTGTTTTTGGATTGCCATCACTTAACTTTAAATCTCGACAATGTGAGTCGTGCATTTCGGGCAAGAAGCACAGGGAGCCTTTTCCAAAAGGTGAAGTTTGGAGGGCAGAGCAGCCATTGGAGTTGATTCATTCTGATCTGTGTTCTGTTGATGTTCCTTCTCGGGGTGGTAACAAATATTTTATCACTTTTATTGATGATTTTAGTAGGAAGACCTGGGTTTATTTGTTGAAGTTTAAATCTGATGCATGTGATATTTTCAAGAGTTTCAAGACTTATGTTGAAAAGCAGAGTGGGCGTTCCATTAAAACTCTGAGAACTGATAGAGGCACTGAATATACGGTGTGTGATGATTTCTTGAAAAATCATGGGATTAAACATCAGATGACAGCCAGGTACACTCCTCGGCAGAATGGTGTTGCAGAGAGAAAGAACAGAACAGTGATGGATATGATGAGGTCGATGATGACGGCCAAAAGTATGCCTAAGGATTTCTGGGCAGAAACTGTAGCTTGTGCAGTTTATTTGTCGAACAGGTGTCCAACAAGAAGTATTGGTAAGAAGACTCCATATGAGATTTGGTCAGGAAAGAAACCAAATATCTCCCATCTTAAAGTATTTGGGTATGTTGCATATGCCCATGTTCCGGATGCAATACGGAAGAAGTTGGATGACAAGGCAGAAAAATGTGTCTTTATTGGTTATAGCAGTGAAACTAAAAGGTATAAACTGTTCAATCCTGATACTGGGAAGGTAATTATCAGCAGAGATGTTACTTTTAATGAACAGGGAGTTTGGGATTGGAAAAAGAAGGCACCAGAAATTGTAAAACAATCATCAGCAGTGTATATTGGTGGAGATAATACAACTGAAGAGCAGTGTCAGCCAGTTCAACAACCAGTTTCTGATTCTTCCACTTCTACAGCTTCCACCTCAAGTGGACGTCCGCAGAGAGAGTCAAAACTGCCAGCTCGTTTGATGATTATGTAGTTGGAGATGAAGTTGATAATTTGACTGATGAGAATATTGTGAATTTTGCTTTGTTTGCAGATTGTGATCCTGTTAATTTTACAGATGCAGTTGGAGATGATCATTGGGTGAAGGCAATGGATGAAGAAATTAATTCCATTGAAAAGAATAATACTTGGGAACTTACAAACCTTCCGAGTGGAAAGAAGCCCATTGGTGTAAAGTGGGTCTACAAGACAAAATACAAGCCTAGTGGAGAAGTCGATAGATACAAGGCAAGACTTGTTGTGAAATGGTACAAGCAGAAGCCTGGAATTGACTACTTTGAAGTGTTTGCGCCTGTTGCTAGACTTGATACTGTGAGAATGTTAATTTCTCTGGCTGCCCAGAATGATTGGAAGATTTTTCAGATGGATGTGAAGTCTGCTTTTCTGAATGGAGTCCTTAAAGAGGAGGTGTATGTTAATCAATCTCCTGGCTTTGTGAAAAGAGATCAAGAGAAGAAGGTCTATCGATTGAAGAGAGCCTTGTATGGATTGAAGCAATCTCCGAGAGCTTGGTATACTCGAATTGACACCTTCTTTATCAAAAGTGGTTTTCAACGGTGCCCATATGAACATACTTTATACGTGAAGTCTTCATCAAGTGGGGATATTGTTATTGTTTGTTTGTATGTGGATGATTTGATATTCACTGAAAACAACGAAAAGATGATGTCAGACTTCAGGGAGGCAATGATCAGGCAGTTTGAGATGACTGATTTGGGACTAATGTCATATTTTCTTGGGATTGAAGTTTCTCAAACTGATCGTGAAATCTTTATTTCTCAAAGAAAATATGCTGGTGATATTTTGAAGAAATTCAAGATGCATGGTGCTAATTCGATCATGACTCCAGCTGAAGAAAGGTTGAGGTTGACGAAGGAAGGCACTGGGAATTCTGTGGATCCAATATACTTTAAGAGTATGGTTGGTAGTTTGAGATACTTGACTTCTACAAGGCCAGATATAAATTTCAGTGTTGGATTGATAAGCAGATTCATGGAGAATCCCTGTCAGTCGCATTTGCAGGCTGCAAAAAGAATATTGAGGTACATTAAAGGTACTCAAGGAGATGGTATTCTGTATCCGAGAGGTAAACCTGTAAAGCTTCTGGGGTATACTGACAGCGATTGGGCAGGTGATACAGTTGAAAGGAAAAGCACTTCTGGGTATGCTTTCTTCATTAGTTCTGGTGTGTTTTCTTGGAATTCAAAGAAACAACCAGTGATAGCATTGTCTACTGCTGAGGCTGAGTATATTGCAGCTTCTAATTGTGCTACTCAAACAATTTGGTTAAGAAGGATGCGGGGTTTCCTTCAGCATAAAGAGGATGGTCCGACTACGGTGTTGTGTGATAGCAAGTCGGCAATTGAGTTGACAAAGCATCCAGTCTTTTATGGTCGCAGTAAACATATTGATATCAAGTCACTTTATTCGTGATTTGGTTAATGAGAAGGAGATCATTGTTGATTACTGCAAGACTGAAGATCAAGTGACGGACATTTTCACCAAAGCATTGAAGTTCGAGATCTTTGCAAAGTTGAAGAAGATGCTCGGTATGGCTAACGGCGCGAACTTAGTTTAAGGGAGGCTATGTAGAATAATTAAATTAAGTTTCCTATTAATTTCTATTTCCTATTCGGTTAATGTTTCCTGTTCGTTTGTTTCCTATCTGGTTTCGTATTTGTTTTACGAAACCTAATTGTTTTAGGAAATAGTTACAATCTGAATCAGTGTAGGATTCATGAATAGTTTAGCCTATAAATACATGTCATGGGTTGCCATTGTAAACACAAAGAATTACAAAGAAATTAAAAAAAAGCCTTGCGGCTGTTCTGTTTGCTTCACGCACAAAGCCTGTGTTTACTTGCTTGCATCAGGTTGTGTGCAATTACAATCACATCGTGATTGTAGTTGTTTGTTCGGTGATTTGTTACAACACCAAATAAATTGCTTGGTTTAGTTTTTCTCGAGTTTCGCACCAAATCAAAACTGAGGTAAATTGATTTTGACCTTGGTGATTGTTTCTTTTGCATCAATAGTAGCTTCCGCATAATCTTGTGGGTATTTATTTATTTTTTTTTCTACACCGAATCCTCCACATACGGATCAGTGAATCTTTTTGCGCTAAGATCAGGAAGTGAATTTACCAACCCAATAGCCTGAAGACCAATTTGGGTTGATTCCGCATAAACTCCGTCTAAGGATGTGAGCACATCCTTTATCTGATGGGCTATCTTGGAACGAGAAAAAACAGGATTTGAGGATGAAAAGAAGTGGCGTACCTTGTCCCTCTTGCGGCACTCGATCTTTTTGCAAAGAACTTCATAGCCAAAATCATCTAACACAATCTCAGCGTCATGGGCAATGGACTTGAGCTTTTTCAGCCAAAGTTGCACAACTCTGCTGGTTACTTGCTTGCTCTGAGCATCAAAAAGCAAAGCTTGAATCATCTCCAGCTTCTCAGCAAGCTTTACGAGTTGTTTCTCCATTCCAAATGAGAGACTGAGCTCATCAGCAGCAAGTGAAAGAGCCTTTGTCAACACAGCTTCAGTAAGAAATCCAATCGCAGCATCAGCCATCTTCAAGAAATGCTTCAAGAAAAATATCACTGAGCGGTGGAAGAATGCAAAACAGAGCGAATTTTTGTCAAACAAAGATAAGTTCATCAACAAAAAGTGATTTCAAATATAAAGAAATATATATTAAAAAATTGTTGAGTGGAAGACCATCTCACGTCTTACTTTTGTTTCCATTAGTGGACTCCTAAAGTCCTTCGTATATGGACGAATCCATAGCATCAAACTCGAACTACCTAATTAATTAATAGTTATTTGAATTAATAGTTAAAATAACTGCTCATTCCTGACAGACGTGTGAGGACAGTCTTCTCTTCGTTCTAACTTCTCTCCAACCCCACACAGGAGATAGTCACCCGAGAATGAATATAGTAAGAGATCCGGGTAAAATTACAAAAAGAAATCCCTTTTTTAATAAAGTAACTTATCATCTATAAATTATAATGGTATTTTAAACTTTTCCATAAGAAAAATAGTAAAGAAGAGTTTATTTTAAGCGATGTAGAACTTATTATTAATATCAAAGTAGAACATTTCGAACCTGTTCTTTTTGAATGTTTTGAAAACAATTTTGAAAATAAGTTTAGAAAATAATTTTATAATGTAAAAAGTGTATTAAAAATATAAAAACTAGATGCTGAATAGTAAAAAGTTGTATTGGAAATAATGGAATATGATTAAAATATATTAAATTTACTGTTGAAACCAAAACCGTTTTCAAAACGAAACAAAAAGAACATGCCCTTCAATTAGTTTATTTAACACTCTATTTCATCAATTATTATGAACTAACTATGGACTCACACATGATTATATTAAGAAAGGTAAAAGAAGTAAAAAATTTAAAAGTTGAATTTCTATTAGAAAAAAAAAAATTTTCAAAATGGACCTTCTAATGGAACGGAGGAAACATATAATAGTATTAGTTTCAATATTTTTTATAACTTCTTTTTGGCTTGAACAAATTTTGAGAAAAAGAAAACAAAACATACTAACAAAAAGGAGAAAAAGTAGTATTAATATTAAGTAGAACTTGAGAAAAATAAGGAGAAATAACTATTATAACAAAAGAAAAAGGAAAGTCTAGACAAATAAAAATGAATAAAAAAAATGGGTGAAAAAAGAAAAAGGAATTAATTTATTAAAAAAAGTAAATAAGAAGAAGAAAGAGAAAAAAAATAATATTAAAAAAGGAAAATTACTACTAAAAATAAAAAGAAAATATGGGAAAGAAAAAGAAAATAAAAACTTTTAAAAATAAGTAGAAAAGAAATAAAATTAAAGAAAAAAGAAAAAAATAATATATGCATACAAAATTTTGTATTAAAACTCACATGAAATTTTGTATTTTTTGATATGAGAGCCAAAAATATTATTTTCCTCATATGAAAGTTATCGGATTTTTTTTTTCTTCTTTTTTAACGGAAACTTACCTGTAGTTTCCTTCCCACCCCCAATCAATTTACTGCACTCTTTTCGGCCCAAAACTCATTCTTTTCCCGTCCTTTTCTCCATCAACCCTCAACTTCAACGGTGACAACTATGTTTTTTTATTTATTCTTTTCCGTCCTTATAACTTTGTTTTTGGCTTTAACCTAACGAAATTGTTATACGCAGTATTTTCGGCTGTCGGGGGAATTTTTCCGGATGTTTTATGCCCGAACGGGGCGACTTTTGCGCCAATACTTTAAAGTTTCTGTAACTGTAAATGTGTTCTCGTTCTTTATATGTTAGCAATTAATTTCGTATTGATAAATGCGTGTTTATATTATTCACTATTTTTAATCTCTTTTTTAATGCATTGTATAAAGTAATACCGCAATCGGGATGATGTATAGATATTTTATTTGAATTCAATACTGGTAAAATTTATTACATAAAAATTCTAAAGATGAGGATCTTATCTTGCGAACGTAAAATCAAAAATAAATTGCTGTTAACGTTAAACCGTTGATATGAAAAAATCGTATACTAACACTCAGCAGTCGATTTATTCCGTAATTCACCCAATTTTTCATCCAAATGAGCTTTCCAAAGCTGCATTTGTTCTGAGGCCCGGCTACTCCATGTCAGATAGATTGGGGGTAGCAAGACCTCCCCTGTCGTTAACAAAGCAATAAAATAATTTTGTCTTATTAACCCCATATTGATGAAACTGCTCGGATCAGTAGAGACTCCGGCCCCCCCGTCACAGCAGCGGAAGGAAAGTATTACTCTGTTGGGCATATAATGTAACCACTCTCTGGTACTTCGTTGCGACAAGTATTCCCAGAAAATGAGAATCAAACCAGAAATCAGCTTCTGCCAAAACCACATAACAATCTAGCAGCCTGAATGCTAAATCGTAATCGACTGCCCCAAGAACGAAGCGCCAAAAAGTAGCTTCATCCCGGAGTTCTTGGTGCAGGTCTCTACGCACTTGGTGCCGCTGCGCCTCATCTGCATCATGTACGAAATAGGCAATTACCCTAAAATCACAATGTCCATCGGGCACTACATTAACGTGCCCGGTAATGTATTCGAATATGAACTGCTTCAGAAATATGGGAAGGTCGTAAGGTCATTCAGAAGCGTGGGGCCTCACAACCCTTCGTCTTCTCTGCCCGCCTGTGGATCGCCGACCTGCGAGTGTAAAGCATATTAAATGGAATATGTGTATATGTATTTAACCACAATGACATGTTAAAATTAAATACATATATTCGTACCTCATTGTAGCGCATTCCTTTCGGCATGCTCATACCCTGATAGATCTCGTTGGGTTGAATTGTGTCTGGGATGTCCCCTGTGTGGCCTATTAACCGGCTCAGTTAAATCAACAGTTTCCGGATAAAGCGTCGAATGCACAACACCCATGACCCTGTATATCTCAGCGCTCGGACGCGACATGACATCCACAAACATTTCATGCAGTCGGCCTTCAGCAGTTTGCCTCTCCTCCTGAGTTTCTGGAATATCATTATCTCCCAAATGCAGCGTTTTCCAGAACGCGTCAACGTCAATAGGATCAATTGGACGGTACGCGCGCACCAACTGTTGCATCTCACAGGAACATGGCAGACCACAACTTGTTCGAAGTTTGCAACCACAAAGCGCACCATCGTCCCCGATAAGGCCAACTCTTTTTGTATATTCGTCCTCCACCATTGTAATACCAGCGAAAGACATTCTACCGTTAAGCCTACTATACAGTAGGTAGTAGCTCTTCCGGTATGTTTTGCTGCACGAATCTTCCATTTTAGTCTGAATTTCATCGAGGTGTAACCTTATCATAATATGAATGTCGTGAAAAATACTTAGGAACGCCTTTCTATCCGTACCAATAGCCTTCTTCACCTGTGCATGTGCATTCTCAACCCTGAAAAACAATTGACATTAAAATTCTTCATAGAAAATAAATCCTTATATAAAACATCGCGTAATTATACAATGTACAAATCATAAATGAAATCAATAAATAACTTACATGTTTGTTGTGCGTCCTCCATAATGCTTTATACTTTTCGTCTAACAAGACACAAACTTCTCCTTGTGGGGATCCAACCATGTCTTCTTCAAGTACGAAATAACATTTCTGAATCTCGATTTATTCCCATATTTAGTATCAATATAATCCACAGCTTCCGTGAACTGTTCATATGTCAAGGCTTTCACCAGTTGCCCCCAACGATATAGAAAGACATCCGTTGTAGTTTTGTCGTTCCTAGCCGACACTACATGTTTCTTGACATCCATTTCAATGTGTTTCCTACAAAGTAGCTGGGTAGCATGTGGGAGTACTAGTTCCACAGCATTCAGTAATGCGGTCTCTTGATCAGTCATGACCACGTGGGGGTATTTGTTTCGCTCGAATAAAGTGCTCAATTGCGCCAATCCCCAGTAATAACTCGGAGTAGTCTCATCTCTCAGGAAAATAAACGCGATATGAACATACTGAGTTGTAGGTACATGAGCTACTATTTGCAGTAGAGGCATGTCATACCTGTTTGTCTTATACGTCGTATCCATAAACAAAACGTACGGAAACAGAACAAGTAGACGAGGCGCCTTCTTGTGCGCAAAGAAGATGTGGCCCACTGCATTACTTCCGTCATCGCCTGAGTACGCATAGAAGTATTCGTGATAATGTAGAAGTTTGAAAAAATACTGCATGTTAGTCATACCTCCCCTCGCATCCCTTTTACTTTTTGCTGATTCGTTGTAAACCTGTTTTATGTGGCTGACATTTTTCGGATCATCCGCGCGCAATTGAGCCAATATATGCTTCGGCCTGATGTTAATACTGGACAATTCTGCAATCTTTTTCTTCTCCGCTTCTGTTAACCGTGTCTGCGCTGAATGCCAGTTTCGAACTTCTTCTAATTCATGATTGTGCGTACCGTTTCTGACCTCTAACGTCCACTTTCCCCCATCAATTTCTCGTCCCTTCAGGTGAAATGGACAGTTTGTTATCTTGCTGCTTGTATTGCTCCGTCTGCTTTTCCCTTCCGGTATGGGTGCCTTCTTCCTAACTTTTCCTGATCTATCGCACCCTATCTCAACTCTACCTTTTCTCCCTCTTGTTAGGAACAGCCCCAACATTTTCGAAGAGGAAGTAATTTTTGCCGTCATATTGTTTTCACCTGCTCGTGCTTTAACCCATGCAATCATATTTTCCTTACTTCTGAACTCTTCGTTCGTTTGAAATACTTCGGTGTGGTCAGCATAAATGTCATCACTTTCAACATGAAAATCCTTTTAATATAAAAAACCTAGTTCAGCATACTTAAACACAAAAATTTCGATGCAACAAATAAATTGCGCAATTATATTGTCGGCTAAAGCCAAAGTTCTGACAAAATTATGATTAGCATAGGTTGGAGGGATATTGCGACTGTTGCGGCGTTTTCGGCCGGGAAAATCGCCGGAAATACAGCCGCCCGCCGAAAAAACGGCCGGCAGCAGCCAATTTTTTTCCGGCCAATTTGGGCCGGAAGAAATACCGCCGGCGGTATTTCCCCGGTAGGCGGTATTCCGGGAATTCCGTCCGGGGAGATAGTCTCCCCGGCCGAAATGTTGCAGAAACAGCAAAAAACGTTTGGATAATCGCAGATTCGGGAAAAAAATCCCCCCGAATGGATTTTTTTTCCAAAAATTAAAATGAAGGGGTATATAGAGAATTTATGCAAACTAATTTAAAGTAAAAAAATAAAAACAGTGTTTACTTACAGTGTAATATGGATCGTACTCGGGTATACCGACCATATTTGAATAAACGTGTCAGTGATGAAATGGAAAACAAGTGTTTTTGCAATTTAATGTAAATGAAAAACAACTAACTCTGAAGGTTGAAAAAATGAAATGAACTTGGCACCTTACTTATAGGTGAAAAAATGAAAGAAAAATAATTTTTAACCATAAAGGGCAATTCGAACTTCTTACAAGGGAATATTACTGCGTTTAGTAAAACGATTACTGCGTTTAGTATGCCTCTAATCTAATTGCCTTTGTTAATTGTGATGATTTCTAAATGGAATCTGATTCACTTTTTTTTGTTTTTGTCTTTTTGCATTTGCACTTTGTGCGATTACAAACACAAGCATTATTTATTAATTTTTCTTATTGAATTTTATATTCTAATTACAGGTAATTTAATGTCAATTTCTTTTTTTTCTTAACATGTACTTAAAGAATCAATACACATCGATATTAACAATTAGCATTTATTCCAGGTTATATTGCTTTTTTCATAATAAACTGACTTAAATATGATATGGTTGCAACCTTACTGCAGCAGAATGATAACAATTAGGATTGGCTGACCTCGTCCAAATCTCATCCAAACCGATATGATCGTGTGTGATGAGGGGATAGATAGATTAATGGGAGTTAATCTTCCTAGTTTTTAGGAGTTAGTGAGGATACCTATAATGTAGGAGTTATTTAATAGTGTTATTTGTTTTGTTAATCTTTTACTCCATTATAAATACTTGAATTGTAAGTAATATTAAACATCAATGAAAAATATAGAACAATTACTCTCTCCTTGATGTCTTCTTGTACGATTTCTCCTTCCCCAAATTCTATCCATATCAAAATATCATTCGATCTTTTTGTTATTGTGTTGTGCTTTTGTGTTGTAGCACATTATAATCAGGGCCGATATTGAACATGTTCTGGGTAAGTCCATGCACTCAATAATTTTTAGGGCCCCAAATGTACATGTCAAGTATATTATTATTATTATTATTTTTGGAATGCCGTCATTCCACTAACTGTTTTCTTAAAAAATTTTGAAACGACCAAACAGAAAAAGAATATAGTTGGATGACTCCGCTCTCTCCCTCCACTGTAACTCCCTCTCTCCCCCTCTATTCTTTTTGGCCACGCCACACCTTCATCCTCCTTTCGTCTTCATTTTTTTTTTGGCTCAAGTTGGTGAAGTCCTCCTGGATTTATGAATTCTTCTTATTTTCTCTCATTATTACTTTCTATTCAAACAATAAATTTAGTTTTTCTTTTTCTTTTTAGCTTGATCTTTCTTCTAAATTTTTTTTATTCTCAATAAATAATAGTTGTCTCTTTAAAGGTTCATTTATATTTTTAAATTTTGATTAGTTGAGTTTTAATAATTTAAATTGTGTGTTTAAATTTATATATTATTAAATCAATTTAGGTGTTTAATTTGAATTGGAATTTTATTGTTTTTATCATTAATTTGAGTCTAAATGATGTTTTATGGTTTGAATTAATTTGATCTAATTTCATATGCTTATTATGTTATCTCAATTCCTAATTGGTTATATATGGTAAGTGTTTTATGTGTTTGACATTTGTGTTTTGAATACTTTTAGATCCTTTTAATTATATCTCCTAGAAAATATTTATTTGAGTGCGAGAAGCATATAAAAAAAAGGAAAAATTAAATATCTGATGCAATTTCAGAAAAGAGCTCTTTATAAATTCACTAAAAAAAAAAAATCACAGGGATGAAGTAATGTTGAAAATAAACCCGTTGATGACCGGAATTTACAATGATATAAAATGGTCTAAATTTACATTACCTAACAAGGCCCTTTCTCACCCAATTTCGGGTCCTCAACCACTTAATATAAGTCAATTTTTCTTTAAAAAAAAAAAGGCCATTTCTCTTAGAGGAACGACCTTGATTATAATTGATGTGGTTTTGTATTATCGTTCATTATAATTGGTATTTTGTTGAAGTGTGTTTGGTATTTTCCAAGCATATTATTTTAGTCCAGTATCCCCTTATTGGCATTTTCCGTTGAATTTTCTTTTCTAATGTATAAGATGAAACTTTTTGGACCCCTCACTAGAGAGAAAAAGCATATTGTTGAAGTCTATCTTCATTAGAAGTAACATCCTGTATTGATCCTTATTGACTAGGAGACGTGTTTCTACGACAGGATTGTGTGTTTTGATGGGGATGAGAAACTAGGACATAATGTCTTCAGTTCTACAAAGCATTTCTTCTGGAATTTCATTTTACAGATGCAAGGTTGTCGTGTTCTGGAAAGTTCTTATATTGGTTTTGGATTTTTTTTTTTTAAAATTTTTTTTTCCGGGAGGAAGGTGGTGTTGGAAAAGATAATTTCACTGTAGTTCTGCGGGAGTCATCTAGCTGCACGAAAAACCTTGTTCAATTGGTACAGGTATTTTACTTGTCCTCACTTTAAGTTTCTTAAATAGGATCTTATATTTCTTGTTTCGATGACATCCTATTTCCTGAGACCTTTTTCTTGATTCATACTCTCTTTATAGCCTATGCTGTTTGACTTGACCTCTGATCTTGATGCTTGGGCCTATATGTTATGTACATCTTGAAGCATATTTTTCATCTCAGTTTCCATTTTATCCATTTCTTTAATAATTTTTCAATATTCCTAACACCTTATATTTTCAGGACCCCATTAATATATTTTTCTTAAAAAAATAGAACCGTGCAGGCTTGTAACTATTTATGTTTTGCAAAAAGATTAATACTTTCCTTGTCATGTGAAGCTAAAATCATATATTGTGTACAGGGTATATGGATGGTAACCTGTCTTTCATCCATAATTGCTACTTATTAGTAGGACAATTTTCTTGCAGAAGCTTTTACTTTGGGGATATATCCTCCAAAAGGGATCCCACAACTTACTTGGCATATATATTCGCATTATATGACCATTACCGGAAACACTTCAGCTTGGTTAATAAGAGTGGAAATCCAGATGCTGCAGTGCCATTGGTCATTAATACTCCTGGTTGGGTCAAAGGTATCTTATAATGCAATCTTTAATTCCATCTATGTCTGTATTGTAATGAATTTCTTTGTGGGTTTTTGTTTTATAGTTTTTCCGAATGGACTTGGTTTTATCCATTATTATTTTAATTGTGCAAGGGATACGGACAATTTGGCAGGTATTGGTTGTGATTTACTTGTGGTGAAGATTTGCATATCACTTGAGAGTAAAAATCTACCAGTAGGGGCTTTTTGGTCAGATGAGGAGGATCCTGAATCAACTACCTTAATTGTGGTCAGTTCAGTTCGGCAGGATTCTTACAAGAGATCGTGAGTTCTTTGCTACTTCCATTCTAATCGAAGTTTAAAATTCCACTTAACATTGGAATATGCAACTTCTTTTTATCTCCTAACTTGAGATTGATTCTTCTCTTTGTTTCAGACTCATTTATGTAAACTTGAACCGTTATAGTCTCCTGAATCAGCTATATAACCTAACTACTTACTCTATTAATTTTTAATATTTTTTCAATGTATTCTAAAGTGTGCTGGTTCAGAAAGATGCACGTCTTCTGCTGGACTCACGCATAATGGCATACTTCAGACAGTGCTTTCCCAGTGATGTGAGCATCACTACAGTAAAGGAACTAGCCAATGCATGAGATCTCTACATCAAATGTCAAAATTAAACATTTGCATTGTCAGGTTTGTTCTGAAATAATATTCAATTTTGAGTAAATATTTATGATGAATAATATTGATACACAGAGTTCATTTATTTCCAGTTTTCTGGATGAACTGATGTAAATTATGAAGCAACTTCTGGCAGTTAACTTCTGAGAATTCTGATTTTCTCACTGTTGCTTTGAACTAATTTAATAGCCAGCTTGATGGCATGAATTTGATTTGGTTTCTTGATTCTAGGTACCAAAGACTGAAATTTTCTACAGTTTGAACGCAACTATTGTTGGCTTGGCTGTTAGTTCTGATGGTTTTGAAGATCTTTCTCCTTGTATTGGACTGGGTAAAGTGACTTCTTCGAGTACTATGACTTTGCTTTCGCTTTTCGGTTATCACACAATTATGCTTATCACCTAGAAAAATGCAACAGTTGGTTCTTCTTCAAAGGAGACGTGCTGTTGACAGTTTATTGCAAAATGGCACTAATTTGAGGCTGAAGTATCAATATGTGTTTATATCAGAATGGAGTGAGAAAGCATGCTTCTTAAGGGTTGAAATTTAGCTGAGATTACCTAGGTTTAGCTTCAGATGCAAGTTTTTGAACCGATTCCACTTATTTTCATTTAAATGATGTGGAAGAAGGAAAATGCTTTAGTTATTTACTTAACACTTTTTTTTTATGATCCAGGAATCGTGCGAGGTATTGATACTTTCAAGAATGCCCTCTATTTAGTTACCCCTATTCCTCCAAACTCTTTGGAGAAGGTTGATCTGCTGCTACAGTGTTTTGTCCAAATTCCCACTTGTTTAGTACAGGTATTTAGGTCTTCCGTCTGTAGTGTTGATACATTTAGAAGCAAATTCCCGCATATTTTTATTTGTCTCCCTCTCTGATCATTTATGTCATCATACGTTTTACAGCCTTCAGCCATAAGAGCATTTTGATATCCTGTCAAAAATAATTTCTGTACCTTCTGTTTACTTCGAAGTTTTGATTTTTTTCAGGTACATGGATGCATTTTACCATACATGTCTACGAATGTGTTGCCTACTGATTGAGAGATAAAAGACGAAAAAGTTATGGTGCTGAAGACTAGTTTTTCCACCATCTCCTTCATGGCAAAACAGTCACATATCTGCTCGAAGTTTATGTTCATGTCTTTGATGGAATGCCATAAACTGCATGAGATGGAAACATTGTGCCACTTGTATATACTGTAAAATGTGTACGGAGAATCTCATGCAATGCCAGGTGAGATTCCAGTACATTTCTGAGATGAAGGCTGATGGTCAGCTACATGTTACAATATCACGAAGCGAGGCAAACTTGGAAAATTCATTCGCAAATACATTCTTACCCTATCTACCCGGAAGACTCCCAAGCGAAACTGTCGCTAGGAGCTGTTTTGCATTACTTAGCAGACGTGAGCACTCCAATGGAGGGGATAAGGCATCCCTGGCCGCCAAAGTCACTCTTGCAGCATCACCAAGTATATATAGCCCATTATGTGTTCCTAGCATGCTTCACTGCCTCCAAGAAGGCTGCAAATTCAGCCTCCCGTTTGCAGCTATGCACCGGCGGCAATAGAGCTTAGCTGATGTCTTCCAAGATCCTCCTGTTTCGCTCGTGCCAGATACGATCCCTGCAAAATGGCTACAAAGGGCCATATATCTACACTGAGTTCCATCATCATCTACAAAAATCAAACTTTTCAATACATGTCGTAGTATTAGTACTCAATTTGTTCCAAACATGAAAAGTAATAATTTTAAACTGTTTTAGACTACTTTTCTATACCGTTTCTCTTCAATTTTCTTCAATTAATTAATGTTGCACCATCAAATCAATTGCTTCGCAGTGTGATAAAAACGGTAATAATGTACCATTCATCCAACAAGATCGATGGGGATATCTTGGTTTCCTCTGCCAATGTTGAAACAGCATCAAAACAAACATCTGCGAATAACATTTTTCCAGAAATCTTTAGCGGCAACAGAATTGCATTTTGGGTTGAAAAAGAAGAAAATTTTCCGGAAATCTTAAGGCAGAAAATGAAAAGTAATTACCTGAGCTAGAAAATTTTGTTGCAATATGGTAATGACATAATTGGAACAACTGTATTTGGTACTGCAGATCCTTCAAATTTTAAGAAGAAACGGAAAAATTGAAGTCTGTGAAGGATATATTCACATGCATAACTTCACTGCTCAGTGAAAAAATGACCATCTGTGATTATATATATATATATAACTTACTTGATTTGCAGAAGAAGGCAGCCCGCGACGAATTCTAGTTTAGATTGGTGCAGCTCCATAATTACATTTCCCTGTGAAGGACATGATTTGATTGACCTATTAAGATAGACACATTAATCAGTGTTCCATAGAAAAGTTTAAAAGTATAAATCTACCTGTGAATGATTAGTGGTCAGTTCAAAGTCATTGGCTCCCCTCATAGCAGTCCTAGGATACCTGCACGTACCAAAGCCAAGGCATTAGTTACAGACTTGAGTATGAATTATATTAAAAATAAATGGAGAGAAAAAATAATCACTCCCAAATTGGATTCACACCACCCCCCTTCTGATACTGATATTAGGAATATGGGCAATCTTCGGCCATTCTGGACCACTTCCTTTGGTGCATCTCTCTTCTTGAAGAGGAGAGCTGATAACCTCCAGATTCCGTAAGTTCTTAAGGCGTTGAAATGCTTCTGCAGAGGGGAATTGCTTGAGGCTATTGCAAGCCCAGATTTCCAAATCTTCCAGACATTCTAAGCAACCCAACCACTCTGGAAGAGTGTCAATACCTTCAAACTTCCATATTTTTAATTTCCTTAAAGTAGTTACATACTGAATTTGATCTGGCAGAGTCACCTTTGGCCATCCACGCAACGTAAGGGACGTAAGGGAGACAGAATGTTGGACGTCCCCTCGAGAATTGCTACCATCGGAAATGGAGTATGGCCACGGGAAGCAATCAGTTTCTGTAGAATCATCACAATGGAGTATGGCCATGGAGTGACTCAAGGCTGGTTAGATGGTGCAAATCTTTGGGCCATAAATTAGGATTGCCTTCAATTTTCAAAGACCTAAGTGGCGCCAAGATCTTCAGGTTGCAAAAAGGTGCCACAAACTTGTCACAATTCCTAATCTCTAGTTCAAGTAGAGATTGGAGGTAATGGATATTTGGATTATTGTTAACAACATTGGGAGAAGAACAAGAGGGGCTCTCTGCATCAGAAGATGAATGTATCATGGTTGGCTTGTCATCAGCTTCTAATTTATAGGACATAAGGCTATTCCAACTGGATGAAAGGGTCAAATTGTCACAACAAGAGACATGTAATTTTTGAAGACGAGGAAGGCTACCCAAGTTTGGAAAAACACTCAAGTTAGGAAGCCAAAGAATGTACATCTCCTCTAAAGAAGGAAATGCTTTAGCTGTTGAATGTGTTGGAATAATTGCATCAGACCACTCCTCCAAACTATCCATATTCCAAAACTTAAGTACCCTTAATGCTGGAAAAAGAGTGACCCCATTACGACCGCTGCTTTTGCTTGCCCAATCTAGATTTGACTAACCGTAAAATTCTTTCTCTATGCACTTAACATTCCGTAATGATTCTATCTCTAGATATTCAAAACGAGGCAAGTCCCCAAGTGATGGGAGTTCTCGACAGTTATCCAAGCTCTCTAAAGTGAACTTCACTAGATTACAAAGTAGTATCAAACTGTTCTTCGTTACCAACCAAGATGGAAACTTTGGGCTTTGATAACCAATTATCTTCAAACTTTTCAAATTCAAATGAGGTTTGAGACCCTCCATAACATCAATATCATTGCAATCATTTTCCGTCTTATCCCATTGAAGTTGTAAAGTCTGAATATTTGTTTTCTTTGACAAGTTAGATTTCAAAGCAGATTTATAGCCGCTCACATTTTGAAGGTTAAAAATCCTTAGCGCACCTTTAAGATTGTCCAAGTCCTCCAACTCTTCAATTTGGCATCCATTGGATTCATCCACCTTAAAGAAAGGCAGAGTTTGAAGATTGGTCATTCGGCCCCATCGTGGAAGCAAACATGTACCATACCCAATTAAGTCCACATAAAGATGTCTGAAGTTGATTAAATTCCCAAACTTATTTGGCCCCTCTTCCAAACGAAAAATCCTTAGGGTTTGGAGATAGTATAATTCCGGGAAGGAGCATGGAAGCCTACGTATGTCACTCCTTTGGATGTCAAGAAGTCTTAAATGAGTAATCTTACCGATCGCATCGGGTAATTCTTTAGCACCCCAATTTCCAACAATTAAAACCGAGAGACATCTGAAGTTTACAAACCAATCTTCAACCTCATAATACGTTAACAAACAGAGTGTTCTCAACTTAGATGAAATATTACCTTTCAAACTCTTCCACAGTCCTTTCTTACTTGAATTGATGATGGATAAATGCACAGCTTCAATCTCACTGATTACAACCTTCGAATCTTTCATGTCAATGCAATAATTATCTGACACTTGTAATGAAACATCATGCACAAGGTCATGCATCTTGCAATGCGTGATGTTATTGTGACTATCCTTTCGAGGATCTTGCAATAGAGAACTCTTCGAAAGAATGTTGAAATTTATCTTTTTCTAAGAGAGTGTCCTTTCGAAAAATTGCACAATACACAAAACACTGTTTTATTGACAAGGAAGGCAAGTGATCATAACTCAACTTGATAGCTGAAAGAACTCCATCACCTCCAAAACTGGGTAGACTCCACATCTCACTTCTTTCCACCGTAAACCATTCTGATTCGCAAGTCTTTGAGTACAATAAGCCTCCTATCGCCTTTATAGCTAAAGGAACACCCCCACACTTTTTTAGAATCCTTTTACCGATAGCCACCAATTCTGGTGTTTTTTTTGCTCCACCTTCTGCAAAAACAGATCTCTGGAATAATTCAAAACTCTGATCTTCCGAGAGTATGTGAAGCGGATGGCATCTAGATGATCGCATTGCTGAAGCAACTTCCTCATTGCGAGTGGTGGCAAAAACTTTGCTTCCCTTAGAACCCCCGATTTCCAGCAAACATCTCCTCATTCGATCCCATTCGTCTCTGTTTTCAGTCCGAATGTCATCCAGTACCAGCAAATATCTTTTACCTCTCAATTGCTCTTTCAATCTGTTTACCAAAGCTTCTGTGCAAGACAATTGGTGGTTGGTTCCAGTGAGAGACTGCAGCATTTCAGCTAACAATCTTTCCACATTGAAATCATCAGAAACACAAATCCACTCTTTTCTCAAAATAATTCACCACCTTTCCATCCTTGTAAATGAGCTGAGCCAACGTTGTCTTTCCCTGACCACCCATTCCTAGGATGGTAATAACAGGTAAGTCTCTCTCATAGTCAGATTCGGTTAACATACCTATAACCTTTAAAGTATCATCATCCCTCCCCACAATTTCCGAATCCTCCACATACGGATCAGTAAATCTTTTGGCACTAAGATCAGGAAGTGAATTTACCAACCCAATAGCCTGAAGACCAATTTGGGTTGATTCCACATAAACTCCGTCTAAGGATGAGAGCACATCCTTTATCTGATGGGCCATCTTGGAAAGAGAAAAAACAGGATTTGAGGATGAAAAGAAGTGGCGTATCTTGTCCCTCTTGCGGCACTCGATCTTTTTGCAAAGAACTTCATAGCCAAAATCATCCAACACAATCTCAGCATCACGGACGATGGACTTGAGCTTTTTCAGCCAAAGTTGCACAACTCTGCTGGTTACTTGCTTGCTCTGAGCATCAGAGAGCAAAGCTTGAATAATCTCCAGCTTGTTTGCAAGCTTTCTGAGTTCTCTTTCGACTCCAAACGAGAGACCGAGCTCTTCAGCAGCAAGTGAAACAGCCTTAGTCAACACAGATCCTATCATAGCTTCAGCCATCTTCAGAATTCAAGAAAAATGTCAGTGAGCAAATCGAAGAATGCAAAACAGAGCAAAGATAAGTTCATCAGCAGAAATCAATAATTGAGGAACACAGTACAGGCAAAAGTGCTTCCAATTATAAAATTATATAAATTCTGAAGAAATCTGAAAGATGAACGAACTTGGGATGAAGAACAGCTACTGCAGAGAGAAAGTACAAGATTCTGGAAAATATTTTCTATTGATTAATTAACTGAGAAGCACTACAAATTGTTTATATACATCAAAGCAGCGTCTGAGCTAAGTTATCTTGAGATAAAATTAGTCCTACTAGTCTGTGAGGTAACTCTATCAAAGACAAGCTAAGAAAACATGAATGGCAAGCCACTAGTCTGTACACTTTAGCTTAACTCATCCACATCAGCAACTAGTAACTAACTTTGTACACGTCAGCAAACTTAAGCTAATTGACATAGCTAACTGATAAGTTTGACATCCCCTCCTCAAGGTGAGATTCTGTGAGGATCAAAGAATCTCAACTTGGACAAGATGGAAGAAAAAACAGCAGAAGGAAGAGCTTTAGTGAAGATGTCTGCAAGCTGGTTTTTGGAGGAAACATGACTGAGAGAAATGAAACCAGCCTTGTATTGATCACGCACAAGATGGCAATAAATATCTAGGTGCTTCGTGCGTTCATGAAAAACTGGGTTCTCAGTGATATGAATCGCAGCCTGATTGTCACACCATAGTGGAATAGGAAGAGGAACTGGAATATGGAAGTCTGACAGGATGTAGGAAATCCATTTGAGTTCACAGACAGTTCCAGCGAGGCTACGATACTCAGCTTCAGCAGAAGAGCGTGAGACTGTGGTTTGCTTCTTGGTTTTCCAAGAAATGAGTGCAGATCCGAGAAAAATACAGAAACCAGTCACTGATCGTCTGGTGATCTTACAAGAACCCCAATCAGCATCTGCATATGCTAGGAGTTGAGCTGAATTGGAGCGAGGGTAAAATTGGCCATGAGAGGGACAACCCTTCAAGTATCGAGCCACATGTAAGGCATGGTGCCAGTGAGATTCATGAGGTGTCTGCACAAACTGACTGAGCTGTTGAACAGCATAAGTAAAGTCAGGTCTTGTGAAGCTGAGATACAGCAATCGGCCAATGAGTCTCCTATAAGGGCCTGGGTCAGTGAGAAGAGGAGATTCTTCATTGGCATCAAAAGAACATCCTACAGGCAAGGGAGTAGCAGTAGATTTAGCTTCATCTAAGCCAAGATCATGAACTATGTCAAGTGCATACTTCCTCTGATTGAGAGCTAGGCCAGTAGAAGATCGAATGATCTCAATGCCAAGAAAATAGCGAGCAGGGCCAAGATCTTTAATGGTAAAACGATCATGCAAGTACTTTTTGACATCAAAGATAGCTGAAGATGTATTTCCTACAATAAGGACATCATCAACATAGACCAATAATGCCAAGAAACCAGTAGAATGCTATCGAATAAACAAACATTGATCATGTTTGGATTGTAGGAAACCATACATAAGCAAAGTTTTGGTAAACTCCTGATTCCATTGCCTTGAGGCCTGTTTCAAGCCATATAAGGACTTGTTCAGCTTGCATACCTGTCCTGGTTTAGCCCCAGAATACCCCTCAGGAAGCTTCATATAAACATCTTCATCTAGAAAGCCATGTAAGAATGCATTATTAACATCTAATTGATGTAAATGCCAAGAATTAGATGCTGCAAGGCTCAACAGAATTCTAACAGTGACATTTTTAGCCACAGGAGAGAAGCTATCATGATAGTCCACTCCCTCAATTTGATTGTATCCTTTGGCGACCAACCTAGCTTTATACCTTTCCACTAAACCATCTGCATTACATTTGACTTTAAACACCCATCTGCAACCAATGGCTTTCTTACCAGGAGGCAAAGGCATCAAAGTCCAAGTATTGTTAGCCTCCAAAGCATCCAGCTCAGTTTTCATAGCTTTCTGCCAATCCGAGTCTAAGCAAGCCTGTCTATAGGATTGTGGCTCCTGAACAGTTGAGAGGTTAGCAAGAAAAGACATATATGCAGCAGAGAATGGGCTTTGAGTTTGAGCAGAATTAGTGACAAAGTCATGTAACCAAGAGGGCTTGGTGATGTGTCTAGAGCTTTGTCTAAGTACTGGAGGCTGAGGAGGAGTTGATGAAGGCACATGATGTGAGGAAAGAGTATCTGAAGAGGGAGACATGCTAATATCATGTTGAGACCTTGACTCAGTAGGGAAAGATGGAGATGGAGAAGGATCAGGTTGATGAAATCTGTCAGGAGAATGAGACTGAGGGGAATGATCCAAAAAATCTTTAGTAGGAGACTGTGAGGAGGTATCAGTGGTAATGGGAACATAGATATCAGAATCTGGAGCTGAAACTGGTAAAGATGTGGTAGATGGAGGTGTAGGATGAGAAAGAGGGAAATCATTCAGTTGCTTAGATTGGTAAGGGAATATGTGTTCATGGAAGAGAATGTCTCTGGAAACAGTAAGCCTTTTATTATGAAGGTCATACACTTTGTATGCCTTGTGATCAGGGGGATAACCTACAAATACAGCAGGAAATGCTCTTACAGCAAACTTATCCTTATGGGGTGAATTATTTGTAATGAAGCACAAACAGCCAAAAACTCTAAGATGATGGATTGTGGGGGGTTTTTGGAAGAGAAGCTCATAAGGTGTTTTCCATTGAAGCATAGGAGTAGGTATCCTATTGATTAAGTAAGCAGCAGTAAGTATGGATTCCCCCCAAAAATGTCTAGGTAAAGAGGATTGGAACATAAGCGCCCTGGCAATTTGGAGTATGTGTTTGTGCTTTCTCTCCACAACTCCATTTTGCTGGGGTGTATATGGACAAGATTTTTGGTGAATAATACCCTTTTTCAACAAAAGATCAGAACAGGTTGAATTAAGAAACTCAGAACCATTGTCAGTTCTAATGTTCTTTACTGAAAATTGGAATTGAGTCTGGATCATAGAGAAGAACCTTTCTAAGGTGGTAGAGGTCTGTGTTTTGGATCTTAAGAGGAAAGTCCAGGTACATCTAGTATAATCTTCGACTATAGTTAGAAAGAATCTTGCTCCAGTGTGTGTAGGTGTTTTATAGGGTCCCCACATGTCAACATGGATGAGTTGAAATGGAGACATGGTTCTGTCTACCTTGATTGGGAAAGATAATCGATGCTGCTTAGCTAAGGGGCAGATAGTGCAGGATTCATGTGGTTTAGGAGACATTTGAGATGACAATAAATGCTGCATGACATTCACAGATGTATGTCCCAAACGTTGATGCCATGTATGAAAGGAAGAATGACTCATTTTATTCATTGAAGAAATAGCTGAATTACAGACAAAAAAATTATTGTCTGGAGTACAAGTGATTAAAAGTTGTCTATACACTTGAGAGTACCTTTGAATTACATCAGCTTTAAAAGAACTAGAATTAAGAAGATATAATCCCTTGAACTCCTTTGCAACTCCTAGGACCTGTTTACTCACTAGGTCCTGAAGTACACAAAAAGTAGGATAGAAGTCAAAATGAATACTAGACAATTTTGACAGCTTGTGAACAGATATGAGATTGAATTGAAATGCAGGAACATGCAGACACCCCGTTAGAGTGATATTTTTACTTAGCTGAGCTGTTCCTATGCATTTAACTAATTTGATAGACTTATCGGGAAGGGATACATGAGTAAGGTGTTTGACTAGGATAGGTTTGTGAAGATTGACTGAGCTACTGCACATATGATTTGTTGCTCCACTATCAACTATCCAAGTATCACAAGATAATAAACAAGCATGATTAGAAGAGGATTTGAGAGTGCTACCTGCAAAATCAGTGAGGTAGGAATAGTTCACCAGATCTCCAGTTCCAGATTTTGACTCAGATTTTCCTTTCAGCATTTTGCTTATCTCCATCTGAACAAGATTAGCTACCATATGTTGCAGATTTCCATCCTCAGTTTCTAACTCCAGTGGTGTTTCAGCTTGTGCATTAGCTAAATTGACTTGAACCTTTCCTTTGCCTTTGTGCACCAAATCCTTTTTTCCTTTCCACCAGTCAGGGTAGCCATTAATCTTGAAGCAATTCTCCTTAAGATGCCCATCCATATGACAGAAATCACATTTTTGATTCAACTTCTTACCACTATCCTCCTTTTTCTTTTGAAATCCTTTTCCTGCAGCAAGTTTACTCTCATTTCCATAGCTCACATGCAATGCACTACTATCAGTAACGCCTTGATACACACTATGAACATCTCGTTGAGTTTCCACTCGAATCACCATGGCATACGCCTTGCTAACATTTGGAAGTGGATCCATTAACAAAATTTGGTTTCGGATGGCATCATATTCTTCATTTAATCCCATGAGGAACTGCATCAAGCTGTCTCCAAGCATATGATCCACTGTTGATTGGTAAAATCCACAGTGACAGCACTTACATTGTTGCATTGGCCTTAAATAAGCAATTTCATCCCAAAGCCTCTTAAGGCGGTTATAGTAATTAGCCACAGAGTATTTTCCTTGAGTAAGGGAGCTCATGTCTCTCTTGAGTTGGTATAGCAGAGGACCATTATAGGTTCCATACCTCTCAGAGAGTTCCTCCCACAGAGCCTTAGCATCTTTTGCAAATAAAAATCCGTGTGAAATCTCTTTGGACAAGGAGTTTAGTATCCAAGAGATGACAGTAGAGTTCGCCTTCTTCCACTTCTTATACGAAGAAGAATCCACAGCAGGCTCGATGACTTCACCAGTAACGAAGCACAATTTGTCTCGCGCCTCTAGAGCTATGATCATTGATCGGCTCCATGCAACATAATTCTTCTCCGTCAGAAGCTCAGTGACCAATATCAGACCAGAATGATCAGAACTGTGAAGGTACAGAGGATCCTCAAAATAGATTTGAGAATCAGTCGGTGTTTGAGAATTTCCAGAAACATTGCTTGAATTCGCCATCGTTAATTCAGATTTTTGCAGCAGAGATGATCGGATAATTCAGCGGAAGCAATTGATTGTGTGTTTCAGCAATCCTGTTGCTCTGATACCATGAAGAAATTTGAAAGATGAACGAACTTGGGATGAAGAACAGCTACTACAGAGAGAAAGTACAAGATTCTGGAAAATATTTTCTATTCATTAATTAACTGAGAAGCACTACAAATTGTTTATATACATCAAAGCAGCGTCTGAGCTAAGCTATCTTGAGATAAAATTAGTCCTACTAGTCTGTGAGGTAACTCTATCAAAGACAAGCTAAGAAAACATGAATGGCAAGCCACTAGTCTGTACACTTTAGCTTAACTCATCCACATCAGCAACTAGTAACTAACTTTGTACACGTCAGCAAACTTAAGCTAATTGACATAGCTAACTGATAAGTTTGACAAATTCTTGAGTGGAGGACCATCTGACTCCTTACTTTTGTTTCCATTAGTGGACTCCTAAAGTCGAGTTTTTTGCCAAAATAACACATTTTACAAAACTAATTGCCAAAATAACACAAACTCAAACTAAATTGCCTAAATAACATCTTTTTTGCCCAGTCAGCTTTTAAATGCCCAGTTAGCTTCTTCTTCCTTCCTCTCCTTCTTCTTCTCACCCACCACCGCCCATCGCCGCCCACCGCCGCCCACCACCGCCCACCGCCGCCGCCACCACCAACAAACTCTCATCTTCTTCTTCTTCCTCTTCCTTCTTCTCCTCCTCCTTCCTCTTCCTAAATACTATTTCTTTGGGAAAATTTTTTTCTTTTGGGCAAAATCCTTCCCCCTTTCACCATTTCTCCACGCCGCCACTTCCAATCCATCACTTCCGGCTCCGAAGAAGAAGAGGAGAAAGAAGAAGAGGGAGAGGGGGAAGAAGAAGAAGAAGAAGAAGAAGAGAAGAAGAAGGAAAGGGAAAAAGAAAAGAAGGAAGAAGATAAGACATGGGTTTGAAGATGAAGAGAGAGAGAGGAGGAGGAGAAGAAGGAAGGAAGAAGAAGGAAGAGGAAGAAGAAGAAGAAGAAGAAGAAGAAGAGTCGTTGGCGAAGGCGGCGGTGGGTGGCGGAGGTGGGTGGCGGTGGGAGAGAAGAAGAAGGAGAAGAGGAGAGATGAAGAAGAGAGGAAGAAGGAAGAACAAGAAGGAGAAGAAGAAGGAAGAAGAGAAGAAGAAAGAGATGAGAGGAAGAAGATGAAGAGAAGAAGAAGGAGGGGAGAAGAAGGAAGAGAGAAGAAGGAGAAGAGGAAGAGAAGAAGTGATGAGAATTTGTTGGTGGCGGCGGCGGCGGCGGGCGGTGGTGGGCGGCGGCGGGTGAGAAGAAGAAGGAGAGGAAGGAAGAAGAAGCTGACTGGGCAAAAAAGATATTATTTAGGCAATTTAGTTTGAGTTTGTATTATTTTGGCAATTAGTTTTGTAAAATGTATTATTTTGGCAAAAAACTCCCTAAAGTCCTGTCGTGTATGGATAAATCCATAGTATCATACTTGAACCACCCAATTAATTAAGTAATTAAAAAATTCAATCAGTTGGAAGAATTGCTCATTCCTTAAAGACGTGTTGTTTCGATTCTCTTTGTATCTTTCTCTAGAGGGCTTGTAGTGGGCTGCATTTGAATATCAAGTTTCGTTGTTCTAACCTTTAACCAACTCCTCATAGGTTCTGGGTTCAAACTGATGGCATGTATCAGCTCCCTCCTTAAAGGCTTAAACTTACAAAAATGGTTCCATATTTTTTGTTTTTCTAACACTCGATTAAGTGACTGGGGGTATAAGGACATTTTATTAATAATAAAGAATTGTAATAACAGAGGAGACATGAGCCTTACTACTTGAAAGAATACAGTATGCAAGAGGGCCTGTGCATTTTATATTAATATCTTATCTTGGGTCATATGTGATTTTTTTCCCGTTTTCTCTCCCGATCGAGATATCCTCCGTTTCGCCCAAGAAAGATTGGGTGAATCATCCGAGATTTAGAGCGTGAAGCTCAAATATATTTAGGCGCTTTCGAAGAAGTCATCTGTTACCGAGCTGTCTTACTGGGAATAACAAGAGCATCACTTAATACTCAAAGTTTCATATCCGAAGCGAGTTTTTAAGAAACTTCTCGAGTATTAGCAAAAGCTTCTCCTTGGGGCGTATCAATTGGTAAAAAGGACTAAAAGAGAAAATATTTTTTTTTTACCATTTTACATAATAGTAAAAAATATTGACATTTTATATTAATATTTTATTATTTTCAATATACTTTTTTAGTGTTCAATATATATATATATTTATATTTTCAAGACAATATTTTACATTTTCATTGTACTTTTTACCTTGAAAAAACTATTTCCCAAAATTATATTTTCAAAACTATTTTTTAAAAAATAAGAACAAACATGATAGTTTGTGATTCGAACTTTATTAATGTCAAAATGTAATTATTGTTCATAATCTCCTCCTCTTCTTCTTTTTTTCCTTTTCTTTTCGATAGCAGCCATGTAGTCGGCTAAGAGTATGGAAATCCTTTATTCAAAACTTTAAAAAGTGGAAGAGGGGAAATGGAAATAATCTCTTCTTCTGGCTTATCTTTAGTGAAGAAAAAAAGAAAGTATTGCACTATTGAGTTGTTTTAGAAGAGGAAGGCGATGTGATGAAGATTTGGGTTGTTTTAGAAGAGGAGTTAAATTGCTGATGTATCACAATTATTTTAAAACATCACACCTGTTGATAAAAACAAGTGTATTGAGCTTAACTGTTGATGTAGCGAATTTAGTTGTTAAAGTATTGCGTTTCGAATTGTTAGACGGTCGGATAGTAGACTCCTCGTTGAGAAACAATAAGTTGTCGCCATCACACAACATTGCATTTGAAAACTTCATACTTTGCAGAAGCCAACAATCCAATGTCACAACCGAATGCATTAAGGTGCTACGCAAAATGGATGGCAAATTTGATAAACACAAGGCAAGAGAATAGAAGCAAGTAACTACTGCTATATCTAGCTACTCCAACAGCTTTTCTTGCAAGCATTGATATTTCCAGGAGTTAGGGGATTTTGCTAACTTCCAAAATGTAAATCACTTACTCGTTGTAATATCTCACCGTGAAGAACTGCCAATCTGTTTAGTCCCACCAAACACTGATTTGAATCGAATGCAGTCATATTGTTGGCTGGGAAGATACTACTCCCAGCTCCGTTCCTCTAGAAAAAGAGTTATGTGGTACAACTATTTGTGTCACAAGGTACAACTTCAAATAGATTTTTCTAATGAAACAGTGGGAGTATAAGATAAACTGGAAGAAAAAAAAAAATCAGGAAATTGAATTCCAGGCACTACAATTTTAGTTGCTCGCAGCTTCAACAATGCTTTTAATTAACCACTTCTGGCACCCAACCTGCATTCAACTCCTCCATTGTCATGTCAGCAACAAGTGCGTAATTGTAGTCGTTTCCTCCCATCCTTCCAACGGAAAAGCAAGTATTTAAGCATCTCTTGGCATTCTGTTTTGTTCTGAGCAAGCCATTCGAACATCTTCCAGTCAGTTTTCCAAGAGTTTCTAAGAACAGGCAAAATTGAACGGTACATGTTAAGAAAATAGATTATACCTTCCTTTCAGCTGTCCTAGGCAGATTTCTTGTGCTTTTGCATCATAACCATTGTCAGCACCATCCTCCAAGAAAACACCAAAGAACACTTTTATTTTCAAAAGAGCGAGAACTATAGGTAAGTGCACTAGCTAATACTCTGTAGTCCATACACACATGAAAGAAAAGGATGCACTAAAAATGCTATTGCACCTTAGCCTAATAAGAATTATCCTGAAGCTTCACATCAGCAAATGGAGCTGAGCTGATGTCTTCAAAGATCCTCCTGTTTCGCTATATATGAAGGCAGACGAGCCTTGTGGGACCTGGCTCAAATTAAAGGCTTTGCACCCAGAGATCTGAGTTTCATCATCATCTACAGGAGTCAAAACTTTTCAATACATGTAGTAGTAGTAGTAGTAGTACTGAATCTGTTCAAAGCATCAAAAGAAATAAAAGGAAAAACAATTAAACTGCACACATTTTGTGTTAATAATTTTGAACTGTTTTCTACTACTTTTCTATACCGTTTCTCTAATTTCCTGCTGATGAAGGATGTCCCCAGCTCTTCAATTTTCTGCAATTAATTAATGTTGCACCATCAAATTAATCCCTTTGCAGTGTCATACGATGCATGCATCAAGTCCAAATTAAGAAGTAAATGTTGATCCAAAAACACCAGTAAATTAATGGGTATTTCTCTCCGTGGATTCTTGGTTTCCTCTGCCAATGAAAAGAAATTTTCCCAGAAATATTCTTAAAGGAAGAAGAATAGCATTTTGGGATGAAAACGAACTTTTTCCAGATATCATTAAGGTAGAAAATGAATTTTTTTTTAATAGATGGTAATTGGTAATTATCAGATCCTTTAAATTTACAATTCTGCATTAACATAAGAATTGGAATGGTAGTTTCAGTGTCTCAGAGGAAGAATTAATATCAAGATCAACAATTAAACTACCTGTTTTTGAAGCTTTATATATTGAATTTGAATGATTCGTTTTCAATTCAGATTCATTGGCTCCCCTCATAGCAGTCCTAGAATACCTGCACGTACCAAAGGCAAAGCATTAGTTACAGACATGAATAAGATTTGTTTTAAGAAGAAATGAAGAGAATAAAACGCAATGAATAATCACTCACAAATTGGATTGACATCACTCTGGAGAATGGGTAGCATAGGAAATGGAGTGTGGCCACGGGAAACAATCAGTTTCTGTAGAATCACTTCTTAGCTGGAGTGACTCGAGGCTGGTTAGATGGTGCAAATCTTTGGGCCATAAACTAGGATTGCAGTTAACACTCAAAAGACTTTAGTGGCGCCAAGATCTTCAGGTTGCAAAATGGTGCAACAAACTTGTCACAATCAATAATCTTTAGTTCACGTAGAGATTGGAGATAATGGATATTTGGGAGAAGATGAATTAATCATGGTTGGCTTCTCATCACGGCCTTCTAATTTATGGGACATAAGGCTATTCCAGCTGGATGAAAGGGTCAACTTGTCACAATCCGCCAACATCAACTGTCGAAGATGAGGCAGGCTACCCAAGTTTGGAAAAACACTCAGGTTAGGAAGCCCAATTATCTCCATCTTCTGTAAATAAGGAAATGCTTTAGCTGTTGAAATAATTGCATCTGACCATTTCTCCAAACTATCCATATTCCAAAACTCAAGTACCTTTAATGCTGGAAAAAGAGTAATTTCTGCCACACTACTAGAAGAGCTTTTTCTTGCCCAATCTAGATTCGACCAACCATAAAATTCTTTATCTATGCCTTTCACATTCGGTAATGAATCTATCTTTAGATATTCAAGACAAGGCAGGTCCCCAAGTGATGGGAGTTGTCGACATTCATCCAAATCCTTTAAGGTCAACTTCACCAGATTACGGAGCAGCATAAAATTGTTCTTCGTTATCATCCAGGATGGAAACTTTGGGCTTCGATAACCAACTATTTTCAAT
Organism: Leptodermis oblonga; assembly: GCA_016801395.1. Taxonomy (NCBI): domain Eukaryota; kingdom Viridiplantae; phylum Streptophyta; class Magnoliopsida; order Gentianales; family Rubiaceae; genus Leptodermis; species Leptodermis oblonga. The sequence continues at coordinate 7,560,805 of CM028754.1, read as the reverse complement.
CTTTTCAAATTCAAGTGAGGTTTGAGACCCTCCATAACATCAATGTCATTGCAATCATGCTTCCTCTTATTCCAACAAAGCTCTGGAGTCTGAATATTTGTTTTCTTTGACAAGTTAGATTTAAAAGAAGATTCATAGCTGCTCACATTTTGAAGACAAAAAAATCCTTAAGACACCTTTAAGGTTGTCCAAGTGCTCTAATTCTTCAATTTGGCATCCATTGGATCCATCCACCTTAAAGAAAGGCAGAGTTTGAAGATTAGTCATTCGGCCCAAACCTGGAAACAAATATGTAGGTGTATCATACCCAATGTCCGTCACATAAAGATGCCTCAAATTAACTAAATTCCCAAAGTTATTAGGCACCTCATCCAAAGAATAAACTCTTAGAGTCTGGAGATAGTATAATTCCGTGAAAGACTTTGGAAGCCTACGTATCAAAGTCATGTCACAGATGTCAAAATACCTTAAATGGGTAGTCTTACTGATTGCATCTGGTAACTCTCGCACATGCCAATTTCGAACAATCACAACAGAGAAACATCTGAAGTTTACAAACAAATCTTCAAGCTCGTGATGGCCTTCCAAACAAAGTGTTCTGAGTTTAGATGGGACAGTACCTTTCAAACTCTTCCATGGTCTTTCTTCATAAGATGAATCAATGATGGATAAATGCACAGCTTCAATCTCACTGCTTCCAACCTCCCAATCTTTCATGTCAACGCAATAACTATCTGAAACTTGTAATGAAAAATCATGCACAAGGTCGTGCATCATGCAACTTGCAATGTTATTGTGACTACCCTTTCTAGGATCTTGCAATAAAGAACTCTTCAAAAGAATGTTGAAATAGATATCACCCATGTCTTCCATTTGCCAATGACTTCCCTGGGGAGGACTGAGAAACCCCTGCGCCATCCAAAGCTGAACTAATTTATCTTTTTCCAAGAGAGTGTCCTTCCAAAAAATTGCACAATACGCAAAACACTGTTTTATTGACAAGGAAGCAAGTGATCATAACTCAACTTGATAACTGAAAGAACTCCATCACCTCCAAAACTGGGCAGACTCCACATCTCACTTCTTTCCATAATTAACCATTCTGATTCGTAATTCTTTGAGTACAGTAAGCCCTCTATTGCCTTTATAGTAAGAGGAACTCCCCCGCACCTTTTCAGAATCCTTTACCAATAGCCACCAATTCTGGTGTTTTTGTTGCTCCACCTTCTGCAAAAGCAGATCTCTGGAATAATTCAAAACTCTGATCTTCCGGGACTATGTGAAGCGGATGGCATCGAGATGATCGCATTGCTGAAGCAACTTCCTCATTTCGGGAGGTGGCCAAAACTTTGCTTCCCTTAGAACCCCCAATTTCCATCAAACATCTCCTCATTCGATCCCATTCATCTCTGTTTTCGTTCCACACGTCATCCAGTACGAGCAAATACTTTTTCTCTCCCAATTGCTCTTTCAATCTGTTTACCAAAGCTTCTGTACGAGACAATTGGTGGCTTGATCCAGTGAGAGACTCCAAAATATGAACTAATAACCTTTCCACATTAAAATCATCTGAAACACAAATCCACACTCTCTTGTCAAATTAACTCTCCACCCTTTCATTTTTGTAAATAAGCTGTGCCAAAGTTGTCTTTCCTTGACCACCCATTCCCAGGATGGTAATGACGGGTAAATCTATCTCATAATTTGAATCAACTAACATGCTTATCACCTTTAATGTATCATCATCCCTCCCCACAATTTCCGAATCCTCCACATAAGGATCAGAAAATCCTTTTGCAATAAGATCAGGAAGTGAGTTTATAAACTCAACAGCTTGAAGACCAATTTGGTTTGATTCTGCATAAACTTCCTCCAAGGATGAGAGAATATCCTTTATATTATGAGCCATCTTGGTACGAGAAAAAACAGGATTTGAGGATGAAAAGAATTGGTGTACCTTGTCCCTCTTGCGGGACTCGATCTTTTTGCGAAGAAGTTCATACCCGAAATCATCCAACAGAATCTCAGCATCACGGGCAACAGACTTGAGAATTATCAGCCAGTCTCGCGGATTCGTTGGTTACTTGCTTTCTGTGAGCATCCGACAGCAAAGTTCGAATCATCTGCAGCTTCCTCTCAAGCTTTCTGAGTTCTCTCTTCACACCAAATGAGAGACGGAGCTCATCAGCAGCAAGTGAAAGAGCTTTCGCCAACACTACGTGAATTGCAGCATCAGCCATCTTCAGAGAGCAAGAATAATGCTTTAAATGAAGCACTGGGTGATGGTTGTGCTAGATCATAGAAGAAAGATATAATTGAACAGAAAACGAGTGATAATTAATTGTTGAATTTTCATGTTTGGACCATCATTAGTCGACCTACTCTTAAAGTCGTCTCATTTCCCTGTCATATTACAGACCACAAAACAGAGTAATTTAGGAATACCATTTCTGCAGTAAAAAATGAAGATGCTTAGTTTCCACTGCTGTACTTTATTTGATAAAGAATCTAAAGATCAAATTTTCAGCAGTTACTTCTCTTATTCCCTTACAAGACCATTCAGCTATATAGAGGGGTTCAAGTCTTTGGCGCTCACGGCAAAGTTATGCTTTTTGGCACTGTTATGGGAACATTTCCCACCTTTATTGCGAGGTAATTTTCCATGCTTAATGGGGGCATTGAATGCTTCAAGAAAAATACTAATTAGTTGGATATCAGTAAGCCATGGAAGAATGCATCCGAAGGTCAAGCTTTAGTAATATATATATTTTTTGAGAATAACAGTCTTGTAACAAGAATTTCGACCTTTGGACTGTACATTGGGGTAAATTACATTTACATCCTTCGTGGTTTATGCTTCTCTTTCTTCTTTGTCTTGCTTCATAAAACTAGTACTTAGCATTCTAAATAGTTGCAAATACATGTGAGATCGGATAATAAAACCCCAAAAGTAAACACATAAAGACACATCACCTAACTTAATAATTTGTGGTTATAACTATATCAATGTCAAAATGTAATTGTTTATAATCTCTTTATTGTTATGAATATTATTTATTGTGAATGCTTTTCATGTTATTCTATCTCCCCACTACCCCTAATTATCCAATAGTTCTTCAACTATCCTATCATCCCATTAAGTATTCTATGTAATTATGTTCTATTTCAAATTTGTCAACGAGACAAATTGACATTTTGCAATCAAGTGATCATAATTTTAACACCAATGTATTACATCCACTATATCAAATATTTTTTTCAATTATTTGTAAAATACATACAGATGTAATATATCAAAGAGTGAACTACCTTTAATATATCTTTACTTTTTGATTGTGTCCGCTTTAGTACCTATACTTTTTTTGTAGCCACAAATGTATCTATACTAATTTAAAGGGGCCAAAAATGTACTTTTCCGTTAACTCTCCATTAAACTTAACGGAATTGCCATCACATGCAACTCACATGCCATTTTTCAAGGGCATTTTTGTCCCTTCACTGTTCATCGTCTTCTTCCCGTTTTTTTTTTCTTTTCTTTGTCGTCTCCCCGCCAGCGGCTGCCACTTTTCTCCCTTCTTCCTCCCGTCGTCGTCGTCCTCCTCCTCCCGTCGTCTTCCGCGAAGGTAGATATATATATATATATATATTTTCTTTCTTTCTTATTTTTGGCCGGAAATTGTAGAACCGAAGCTCTACAATTTCAATTGCAGAACCACGAGGGTAAGTTACGGGCAGGCTAAAGAAAGAAAGAAAAAAAAGGGCTAAAGCGAGAAAGCTAAAGATTGATGGGGTTCTGCAAGTATATATATTATATGGATTATTAATATGATAGCATTAGGAATTTAATTAATACATAGTTATTCTAAGTTAAGTTTTCATTTCTATAGTTTTAATTATTATTAGAATTACTTTATTGAAACAAATTTATATTAATGCATAGTTGCTCACAAATACTAGCGATACAAGGTGAGTGTTCTCACTAAAGGGGTTAAATGTTTTAAATAGTAACGAAACAAGCTAGCATGCTTTATTTATGTTAATGCTAAATATTTATAAATGTGTCGTGAAAGATAAATGTTCTCAAACGTTGAATTATGTGCTTATGTGCAATATCTATTAATGTTTATTGTATAAATGCAACCTGTGATTTAAGTGTTAAGTATTCAGAGTTTAGTGTTTAATGTTCAGTGTTAAGTGTTCAGTGTACAGTGTTAAGTGTGCATGCCAGTCAGGATCCCAAACCCTGTCTAGTTGTTGAATCGGGCATGTCGGCGTTGGGCTGGAGTGTCCGACTAAATAGCTAGGGAGATAATATTCCGAGATTTACCACAGTGTTTAGTGTTGGCAGTGACGGCATGGTTATTGCGAAGCGGCAGTGTTTCAAGGCAGGTAAAGCATAATCAGTAATGTTTTCGAAGGGTCACATAGATCTTTTGGTATAACTTGCTGGTTATACTCTTTCTATCCCTTACGTGTTCCCTCTTGTGTGATTAGGAATTATGTGTTATGTGACGATAAACATATAGTTTTTAATAGTGCGACCTCACTGAGTTATGGAGCTCACCCCTTAGACGTTTTGCATGTTACAGATTTTTGGAAGTAATCGCTTTGAAGAAATTTTCAAGTGGTGTTAATGAAGGGCCTTTTACATAGAATCTGAGTACTATTATATTATGACTTAGCATATTGTTAGTCTTTCGATTTAGATAATTGTAGTAGTCTTTTGCATGCTTTGTAATTACTTATTATGGGTTTTGATATATTGTATCATAATGTATTTAATGAATGAAAGTTATTATCTATTTAGCGATTGTTCTGTATATCGTTAGTGAGTCTTGGTGCGAACCAAGCAGGTATCTCGATCGTGAGTCTTGCCTGAAACTGGGAGGTCGGGGCTGGGGGTGTCACACATGCCATTCCTTTAGCCTCCACTGTTAAGTGGCTAACGAAAGGATTTTTTAGGGGTAAAATAGTCCATTTGTCTATTTTCTGTCTAACCTTTCTAGTATTTTATTATATTTACAAAACAAACCCCTAATCTTTCATTATTTTTACATATTTACAACAAATTTTCATTATTGTTACATATTTGTCCAATCTAATAAATTTATTTCTATTTTAACTAGAAAAAAACCAAATCTTTTAATTTTTTACATATTTGTGCATAATAAATTTTACGCTTTATAATAATAAATTTTAAGTTTTATTGCTTTAAAATAATTAATTAAAATTACATAGGCTAATTTATAGGAAAACATATAACTTGGGTGAAATCTCAATTTTCAATAGCAACCTAAGATGAATCTAAGAGAGGGAGGAGGTGAATTAGGTTCTCGATTCTTTAAAAATATTTCTTCTACAAAGAAGAACTTTGCAAAACCTTTCTCAAAGATAAGTGAAAAAATCCAATTTTACCAAGTGAAGTGTGTGATTAGTCATTTGCAAAATATGAAAGCAAATAAACAAACAAAGCAAGAACACACCAAATTTATAGTGGTTCGGATTCCGCTTAAATCCTACTCCACTCCCCAAGTTCTACAACTTGAGATGTCTAGTCCTCTAGGAAATACTTAAATGAGTGTTTCAATCCCTTACATTTGTTTAATTCTTTCTCAAGAGATTAAGACTTTTCTCTTGCTTAAGCTATCTCTAGATTAAGACTCTTTTGCCTAAGGCTAGCAATGGATCTTTTGCCCTATCCTTCCTCAAGGATTTTAGGTCTTACTCAAGACTCCCCTTGCTTAGACCAAATGACTTTTGCTCAATCAAACTCTTGACCAAGACTTTGACAAATTCCTAACTTAGCTCTAAACTAGGACTTTTACCCTTCGCCTAATCCAAGCTCTTGGATAGGACTTTAACTCCAATGCACAACTTACCTCAAGTTAGGACTTGTACAGCAGCCCAAAACTCAACCTCTTGAGTTGGGTCTCTCCTTCTCTTCTTGCTCCCCCGTTCTTCTTGCCTAACTCTTAATCAAGAGCTTAGAACTTTGTCTCACAGACAAGATGCCAACAAACACTTACTCAAGCTTTTAGAACTTCCCTCAATGTGTTTGCAAAGTAGGAAATTAATGATATGAAAATAGTTTACTATTACATTGAGAATTTTCTATTCTAACCTAACTTTGAAATAAATTGCTAGAACTTTGAAATGATCTTTTGAGAGGTTTTTAATACTTGCAGAATGTTGAAAATCATATGGGAAGAGGCGATCTAAGTGTTTTTCAAGTGGGAGTATTTATAGGAGAAGGGCAGCCTTTAAATGGTGAAAAATGGGCAAAAATTGCCATTTTCCGAAGCCTCTGCGACAGGCCGTGCGACTCTCGCAGGCCTGTCACAGGCTAGCCTGTGCTCGCTGCGCCTGCTTGCGGGGCACCATGCGGCTCTGTCAGCCCCTATCGGCCCGATTGGACATATACTTTCGTTTGCTTGCCTTTTCTTCGTTTTTACTCTGTTTTTTTGCCATTTTTTGTGTTGGTTCACCCGTGAAATTTACCTTCATTTTTTGACTTAGAAACACCGTGGTCCCACCGTGGACGTGTTTTTCTTCTTTCTTCATTTTCTTGTCGTTTCTTTGTTTTAGCCCTTTTTTTGCGTCGGTTTTCCTGTAAACATTTCTCTACATTTTCTCACTTAGAATAATCACTTAATTATTCTCATATTTTTTAACTCATCAATCAAAATAAGGATTAAGACCAACCATTCTAACAATCTCCCCCTTTTTTGATGATAACAAAACAAATATGGAATTTCTTACAATAAATCAATGACAAGTAAAATTAAGTAACTCACCCTCAACTTATAATCTCCCCCTCAATTTCATTACATTTTCTCCCTCTTTTTGACATCACAAAAAGGGCTTAGGATGCATATAAGTAAGAAACTTTGAAAAATGCATACAAGTAAAAAAAATGAACAACTCAAAATTTGTGAAAAATGTTTAGGGCATGAGTTGAGCTTACTTAATGAATAAATAAATAAACATGAACGAGATTTTGGACTGGATTATTTCATAAGCGATCGCAGTTTGGACGCTCTAAATCTTGGTACTACTCAGCTCGATGTCACCCTTACTGTTAATAGAAAAAATAAACTCAAAACAACTTATTTTTTTTGAATAGTGTATGGAGGTATTTGTAATTTCCAAAAATATAAAAAATTGTTTGTAATTTGACCATATCTAGTGGGAGGTAAATGTAATTCACCCAAATAATAATATACTCAAAAACTTGTACATGACTACTCCCACAAGACTATTTAGCCTTTGAAATTGCTATATAATTTTGAAAACAAGTGTATGTATCGATGTTAAATTTTTATGTATCGCATATTAAATTAATTCTTTCTATATAGTATAACTTTAGTTTTGAGGTATCACAATTATATGTTAGATAGATAAATATGACCGATAATTTAGTAATTTATTAATATAAAGTATAAACACGCGGGTTGAATACCAATAGTTGAAATTAGAGTCGAATAGAAGTGAACCCCTAATAGTAACCGGTAGGCCCCATAATTATTGATCCCCAACCATCAAATCTCATAAATTTTGGTTTTCCTTTTCCCTTGCTTTTTTTTTTCAGAATTGTTATTCAAATGACATATTGTTCTAAACATAGGACACATTTTAAAATTTTATTGACTGAAATTACTGAATTGCCCTTTTGAATTTTTTCTTATTTCTTTTCTTCTTCCTCTTCTACGATCTTCTTCTTCGCCCTTCTTCGTCTTCTTTGTTCTTCTTCTTCTTCTTCTTCTTCTCTTCTTCTTCTTCTTCTTCTTCTTCTTCTTCTTTCCTTTCTCCTCCTTTCAATTGGAGAATGACAAAGGGGAAAAAAAAAAAAAAAAGGAATTGGGTTCTGCTCATAAATGATGCCCCAAAGCAGCATTGCAGCCTGACCAATCATCTTAGAGATCCCCAAGACAGATGATTCGATCTTTAGTTTCTTGCATTTTCCAGCTGCGTTTTGTGAATTTTCTGGTAAATTATGTATAGTTCGCCGGAAAAACGATTTTCCGGCGAACTGTGGGGACAATCGCTCGGACTAAGCAATTGGAGCTGAAACAATCGCCAAAGGACGGCAATTGTTTCGGCTTCAATCGCTTGGGCAGAGCGATTGAAGAGGAAACAATCGCCCGGTATAGCCGATTGTTTCCCCTACAATCGCTTTGGCCAAGCGAATTTCAGGAGAAACAATCGCCTATACTAGGCGATTGTTTCCTATACAGTCGCTTGGCCCAAGCGATTCTACCGGGGAAAATTGCCTGGGCTAAACGATTCTTTATGAGGGCAAAAATGTATAAAGATATTATTGTCTTTTCGCCATTTAAAATTTTAAAAAGTGACCTGTGTTTAGTAAAAATTGTCATGCAATTAACATGCCCCTTTTTTTTCTTGGCTCCACAGCCTCTACACACACTCTCTTTCATACCTCATACATCCCCTGGGGCTGTGTGCCTCCCGGATGGCAATTAGCAAACGCCAAAAACAGGTACGATTATGTTTCCGATTCCAATACCACTCCTCTCTTTTATCTTTTTCCTTTTTATTCTCAGTTTTTAATAATATTTTTCATTCTTTTGCGGATTTTAGGATTGATAGGTCTATAATTAGTAAGTAATGATATAAATGGAACATATGGGGACAAATTAGTTAATTAAGGTATTGTACCTTGATATTCATAATAAGTTGTATCTAAGTAAAGATTGACCCTTCTAATGGAAAGGAGGGAGTATATGACTACTACCACAAGCCTCGTATCGGATTTAACATTTGAAAATTTGAAATTGCTATATATTTTAATTAATTGACACTATTAATTAATTAACACGTATTGAATTAGTTAACACTATTAATTTTAGTTACTTCCTCCGTTCCATTAGAATGGTCCGTCTTTACTTAAGTATAACTTATTATGGATGTCAAGATACAATACCTAAAATACTTAATTTGTCACAATTTGTTCAATTTATATCATTACTTACTAATTATAGACCATTTGTTCCATTACTTACTAATTATATCATTAATTGTAGATCACACATAATTATATTAGTAAGGGTATGAAATATAAAAAAATTCAAATTGGACACTTTTAATTGAATAAAAAATATTTCGCAAATTAGATTGTTCTAATGAAAAACGAAAGGATTATGATGTATGGGAAAATATCACCCCTCATATTAAAACACGTGTATTGATTTAAGATTGAAATATGACATTAGGTCGAATAGAAAACAGTCATTCCCCTAATAATAACCAGTAGACCCCATACTTTTGGTTTTCCTTTTCCCCCGCTTTTTCTCCTTGGCTCCATGTACACTCTCTTTCATGCCTGGTACCTCCCCTTGGCGCTGTGTGCTTCCGAGATTGCAATTAGCAAACGCCAGAAACAGATACCGATTCCACTCCTCTCTTTTTTATTTTTCATAATATTTTTCATTGTTTTGTGGGTTTTAGGATTTGATAGCTCTAGTTTTTTTTTTTTTGGGTAAGTTTCGATTTTTTGGCGGAGTTCATGGATAACGAGCTTACTTTATATACTATTATAGTGTAGTTTTTAATTGTTGATTTTGCTTGATTGGTTTGTGTTTAGGTTTTGATTAGAGAGCATGGGTGTTGTTCTGTTACTATTTCATTTGTGGAAGGCAACTATTTGGCTTTGTTGGTACCATTCAATTTCAATTTCATATGAGATGGAAGTTTCTCTTCCATTTTCTGCTTATTTGAAATAGGGTCTTTCTTGTGGAGCATGAATGAACTGAAATAGTTGCTTTCTGAATCTGGTTCAGTTGTCTTAATTTGATGAAATTGAAGTTGCTTTCCTCTCCAACACATTTTACCATATTGCTTGATTAAAACTTGTTTAATTATGTGTTATCTGTCTAGCTTGATTTGTGATAGTATTTAAAATGCAAGAGCACGAAATTTGCATTACCCTTTCGATGGCTGTTCTTTAATTTTTCTAGTCCTTTTAAGGTCGAGCAGGGGCAAGGAGAAGAAAAAACTAGACATCCAGGGTTTGCCTTGTGTTTCTCTCAGTTTATTTATGCCATTTTTTGGTCTCAAGGATCAGGTGTTGCCTTATTTAACATCATAATTGGAGTAAATTCCCAAAAGAAGCTTGTTTTTAAAAACATAGTCCACATTGTGCTTGTTTTTTGAGCATAGCCTAATTTATAAATTGTTCGATAAAATCATTCTTTGCCATTCTGCCCTTGCTTTTAAACCGCGTGTTCCCTTCGGGCTGTGGCCAAGTAGTGTGTTCTTCTGTGCAGCATAAATTCAAGCACGTACAATGCAAAGAGCATGAGAATGTGATAAGAGTGGACGTTTGATGCAATCGAAGATGGCTTCAGTTGGTGATTTCGAGAATGCAGCCATGGAAATAGTAATACCTGAAGAATGGTCTAATGCGGCGGACTCCATAGCTTATGATTCAGCAACTTGCCCACCTCCAGTTGCCTTTGTGTGTGGGCCTAAAAACAGCGGGAAGACTATTTTCTCTCGCTACCTTCTCAATGTTCTTCTCCTAAGGTTTGATTTTTTTCTTTTTATCTTTTTCCCCTCTTTGAAAAAGTTTTATGGATAATTTTTACTCAGGACTCTTTGTTTATCTATTTGTGTACTTAGTTGTAAAAATCAAAACCTCTGTGGGCTAATGAACTTTTGTTATATTGATGTGTAGTGAATTGGTTGTTCATTTAATTTTGTTAATGTAGTGAAATGGTCAAAAGGGCTTTTTCTGATTTGATGAATTTTTATTTTGTTGAGATAATGAGATGATTATTTTAGTTAAGTTTATTCCATGTTCAGTTAGCTGTGTTACAGTGAAGAATGGATAGCTGCTTTTTTTCTCATGATAATTTTTTTTTTTTTTTGTAATGAATTGTGATTTTGGTGACTTCTGCCAAGTTCTATGTATATGAAAGGTAACAGTCTGGTTTGCTTGGGAATTTGATGATCATTCACTTGCGTTTTCTCATAATGCTGAAGTATTTAGTTGGCCTTATGTCAAATATCAAAATATTGAACGAAATTGTGATTTACATTATTCTGGAGATTGAATCTTGCGTACTTCTGTTGCATGATCTACAAGTTAGATCTTGTTCATATGGATAGAGTGTAGTTTGGTTATAGACATGAAGCTCCTCATGATTATGATGTCAACTTTGAAAACTTCCCAATTACCTGCTTGGAAAAGCAAGATAGGTAAAAATGGAATAAATTGAAAGCAATGACACTGTTGCTGACTCAATCCGTGAATTGACACAACGTTTTTTCTGTCAGATATCAAGATTTAATTTTTATTAGTTGTATGTTTGGTTGCAGGTTCAAAAGAGTAGCCTATTTGGACACTGATGTTGGGCCGACAGAGTTTACTCCTCCTGGTCTTTTATCACTGTGATTGACAAGATAACTCCAGGTTGGTCTTTTATTAGTTTTTTCTTGCTATGCTTACCAATAAGGTACTTGTTAATTGTAACTATTGATCAATATGCTGTTTTGTCTGGATTCTTTTCCCATTACCAGCTTTGACAATTCCATGCCTAAAAACACCAGAAAGGTATGTACTGAGTTTTTTGTTTCTTCAATCTGTATTGTGGTGCTTATCCATTGTTAGTGATAGTCAGAACAATGTAGTGGGAATACAAAATTTGGATAGTGTATTCAGAAACTCCTGAATGATTTTGTCAAAAGTATGTTTGGTATTTTCCAGGTTTGTTGTTTTCGTCCAGTCTCTACTTATAGGTGTTACCCGTTAAATGTTCTTTTCTAACGCTTAAGATGAGGCTGAGTTGTTTCTCAATGAGCCAAAATGTTTGATTTTGAAATTCTTATGCTCTCTGAATTATGAGAAAGCAAAATGTATACATATTTTATGCCATAATATTGATGTGGTGATTTAAAATATTTGTATCATTTAACAGTATTTCATAGATGTACAATATAATTTGCAAAGCATAGTGAAAGGAAAAGTATGCAGGGAATTTTTTCTAAATATCTTAAAGTGATCAACAGTGAGAGAGAGATTATTATTTTTCTTTGTTTAACTATGAGGTCTCTCCTTGGATCCCTCATTTGCAATCCCTCCCACCTTTACCACCCAGACCAACCGTACCCCACACTAGAGAGTAAAAGCTTAGTGTTGAAGTCTATCTTCATAAGCAGTAACATCCTGTATTGATCCTTTATTAACTAGGAGACATGTTTCTACAACAGGATCGTATGTTTTGATGGGGATGAGAAACTAGGACATTATGTCTTCAGTTCAACAAAGCATTTCTTCTGGAATTTCATTTTACAGATGCGAGGTTGTCGAGTTCTGGAAAGTTCTTATATTGGTTATGGATTGTTTTTTCCGTTTCTTTCTTCTTCCTTTTTTTTTTTAAATTTTTTTATCCTGGGAGGGCGGTGGTGTTGGAAAAGATAATTTCACTGTCTAGTTCCGCGTTAGTCATCTGGCTGCACGAAAAAACCTTGTTCAATTGGTAATGGTACTTTACTTGTCCTCACTTTAAATGGCTCAAATAGGATCTTATATTTCTTGTTTCGATGACATCCTATTTTCTGAGATTCTTGATTCATACTCTCTTTATAGCCTATTCTGTTTGATTTGACCCCTCAACTTGATGCTTGGGCCTATAGGTTATCTACTTCTTGAAACATATTTTTCATCTCAGGTTCCATTTTACCCGTTTAATAATAATTTTTAAATATTCCTAACACCTTACATTTTCAATACCCCTTTAATATTTTTTTTTCTTAAAAAAATACAAAAACATTTCAAACACATTTTGATAACGTGCAGGCTTGTAACTATTTATGTTTTGCAAAAAGATTAATAATTTCCTTGTCATGTGAAGCTAAAAGTTTGTTCATGTATTGTGTACATGGTATATGAATGGTAACCTGTTTTTCATCCATCTCACGCTACTTCATTCTACACAAGAAGGTCACTGACTATTAGCTTGACAATTTTCTTGCAGAAGCTTTTACTTTGGGGATATATCCTCAAAAAGGTATCCAACAACTTACTTGACATATATATTCGCATTATATGACCACTACCGGAAACACTTCAGCTCGGTTAATAAGAGTGGAAATCCAGATGCTGCAGTGCCATTGGTCATTAATACTCCTGGTTGGGTCAAAGGTATCTTATAATACAATCTTTAATTCCATTTATTTCTTTTGTGTAATGAATTTCTTGTGTGGATTTTGTTTTATAGTTGTTCTGAATGGATGTGGTTTTATCCATTATTATTTTAAATGTAAAAGGGATATGAACAATTTGGCAGGTATTGGTTATGACTTGTGGATATGTTGAAGTATATATCTCCTACCCATGTGGTGAAGATTTGCATATCACTTGAGAGTAAGAATCTACCAGCAGGAGTTTTTTGGTCAGATGAGAGGAGGTTCCCGAATCAACTACCTTAATTGTGGTCAATTCAGTTAGGCAGGATTCTTACAAGAGATTGTGAGTTCTTTGCTACTTCTTTTTATCTCCTAACCTTAGATTGATGCTTCTCTTTGTTTCAGACTCATTTATGTACGCTTGAATCGGTTTTAGTCTCCTTTATCAGCTATATAACCTAACTACTTACTCTATTAATTTTAAATATTTTTTCAACGTATTCTAAAGTGTGCTGGTACAGAAAGATGCACGTCATCTGCGAGACTTACGCAAAATGGCATACTTCAGACAATGCTTTCCCAGTGATGTGAGCATCACTGCAGTAAAGGAACTAGCCAATGCATTAGCTGCGCAACCTCCATTTGAGATCTCTATATCAAATGTCAAAATTAAACATTTGCATTGTCAGGTTTGTTGTGGAATAATATTTTCAGTTTTGATGTACATAGTTCATTTATTTCCAGTTTTCTGTGTGAACTGATGTGAATTATGAAGCAACTCCTGGCAGTTCACTTCTGAAAATTCTGATTTTCTCACTGTTGCTTTGAACTAGTTTGATAGCCAGCTTGATGGCATGAATTTGATTTGGTTTCTTGATTCTAGGTACCAAAGACTGAAATTTTCTACAGTTTGAACGCAACTATTGTTGGCTTGGCTGTTAGTTCTGATGGTTCTGAAGATCTTTCTCCTTGTATTGGACTGGGTAAAGTGACTTCTTCTAGTACTACGACTTTGCTTTTGCTTTTTGGTTACCACACAATTATGCTTATCACCTAGAAAAATGCAACACTTGGTTCTTCTTCAAAGGAGACGTGCTGTTGACAGTTTATTCCAAAATGGCTCTAATATGAGGCTGAAGTATCAGTATGTGTTTTTATCAGAATGGAGAGGGGAAGTATGCTTCTTAAGAGTTGAAATTTAGCTGAGATTACCTAGATTTAGCTTCAGATGAAAGTTTTTGACCCCTTCCACTTATTTTCATTTAAATGATGTGGAAGAAGGAAATGCTTTAGTTATTTGCTTAACATTTCTTTTTTATGATCCAGGAATCGTGCGAGTATTGATACTTTAAAGAATGTCCTCTATTTAATTACCCCTATTCCTCCAAACTCTTTAGAGAAGGTTGATCTACTGCTACAGGGGTTTGTCCAAATTCCCACTTGTTTACTACAGGTATTTAGGTCTTCTGTCTGTAGTGTTGATTGGTTTAGTAGCAAATTCCCGCATATTTTTATTTGTCTCCCTCTCTGATCATTTATGTCATTATAAGTTCTACAGCCTTCGACCATAAGAGCATTTCGATATCCTGTCAAAAATAGTTTATGTACCTTCTGTTTACTTCATAGTTTTGATTTTCTTCAGGTACATGGATGCATTTCGCCGTACATGTCTACGAATGTGTTGCCTACTGAATGAGAGATAGAACAGAGTTCTGGTGCTGAAGACTAGTTTTCCACCGTCTCCTTCATGGCAAAACAGTCACATATATCCAAGTGCCCCTAGCTTTTTAGAATTCTATACTCACCGCTAATTCTACTATATCAAAAGATAGTACATGTGACTTCAAAATTTTGGTTCAATTTAATTCAAGCGGGCTTGTTGCCTTATAGAGTTTAAAAGTGGTTACATGATAGACACTTTGAAGCTATTGGATGTTTGTTGTAATGTGTTGTTCTTGCATACTTCTGATCCCAGGATGCTTCTAACTTTTACCTAAAAGCAGAGATTGTTTAAATGTACATAGTTGCTGCAGCTGTAGTCTGAGTGTTGGTCGATAGGGGAGCATCTCGAATATCTCCTGAAAACAAGACTATTGGAAGCAAAGATCGATTGTAAACTGGGGAATTAAGGGTGAGATCGAGAAATACGAAGTTCTAACATGGACACCAACCCTTCTTCCTTTTCTGCTCAAAGTTTATGTTCATGTCTTTGATGGAATGCCATAAACTGCATGAGATGGAAACATCTTGCCACTTGTATATACTGTAAAATGTGTACGGGAAATCTCGTGCAATGCCAGGTGAGATTCCAGTACATTTCTGAGATGAAGGCTGATGGTCAGCTACATGTTACAATATCATGAAGTGAGGCAAACTTGGAAAATTCATTTGCAAATACATTTCTTGCCCTATCTACCCAGAAGACCCCAAGCGACACTGTCGCAAGGAGATGTTTCGCATTACTTAGCCGATGCGAGCACTCCAATGGCGGGGATAAGGCATCCCTGGCAGCCAAAGTCACTGTTGCAGCATCACCAAGGCCATTATGTGTTCCTAGTAAGCTTCACTGCCTCCAAGAAGGCTGCAAATTCTGCCTCCTTTTTGAAGCTATGCACCAGCGCCAATAGAGCTGAGCTGATGTCTTCGAAGATCCTCCTGTTTCGCTCGTGCCAGAAGACACGATCCCAGCAAAATGGCTACAAAGGCAGACAAGTCTTGCGACACCTGGTTCAAAAGGGCCGTATATGTACACTGAGTTTCATCATCATCTACAAAAATCAAACATTTCAATACATGTCGTAGTATTAGTACTCAATTTGTTCCAAACATGACAAGTAATAATTTTGAGCTGTTTTGGACTACTTTTCTATACCGTTGCACCATCAAATTAATCCCTTTGCAGTATGATACGATGCTTCAAGTCCAAATGAAGAAGAAAATGGTAATAATGTACCATTCATCGAGCAAGATCAATGGGAATATCTTCTCCCTGGATTGATTCTTGGTTTCCTCTGCCAGCATCAAAACCAACATCTGTGAATAACATTTGTCCAGAAATTTTAGTGGAAACAGAATAGCATTTTGGGATGAAAAAGAAGAAAACTTTCCTGAAAATGAAAAGTAATTACCAGAACTAGAAATGTTGTTGAAATATGGTAATGATATAATTGGAACAACTGTATTTGGGACTGCAGATCCTTCAAATTTTCAAAAGAAATGGAAGAAATGAATTCTGTGAAAAAATGACCAAATGTGATTAATTTTGGACGAAGGCAGCCAGCGACGATTCAAGTTCAGATTGGTGCAGCTCCTCCATAATTACATTTCCCTTGAGGACATGATTGACATATTCGGATAGGCACATTAGTCAGTGTTCCATAGAAAAGTTTAAAAGTATATATCTACCTGTTTTTGAAGCTTTAAATATTGAATGTGAAGGATTAGTTTTCAGTTCAAAGTCATTGGCTCCCCTCCTAGAATACCTGCACGTACCAAAGCCAAGGCATTAGTTACAGACTTGAGTATGATTCGTATTAAAAATAAATGAAGAGAATAAATAATCACTCACAAATTGGAATGACATCACCATCTGTGGATACTGACATTAGGAATATGGGCAATCTTTGGCCATTCTGGACCACATCCTTTGGTGCATCTCTCTTCTAGAAGAGGACTGCCGTAAACCTCCAGATTCTGTAAGTTCTTAAGGCGTTGAAATGCTTCCGCCGAGGGGAATTGCTTGAGGTTCTTGCAATTCGAAATTTGCAAATCTTCCAGACATTCTAAGCAACCCAACCACTCTGGAAGGGTGTCTAAGCCTTCAAAGTACAGTATTTCTAATTTTCTCAAAGTACTTACATACTGAATTTGATCTGGCAGAGATGTCACCTTTGGGCATCCCCACAATTCAAGGGACTTAAGGGAGACAGAATGTTGGACTTCTCCTCGAGAATGGCCACCATAAGAAATGGAGTATGGCCACGGGAAGCAATCAGTTTCTGTAGAATCATCACACATTAGACGGAGTGACACAAGGCTGGTTAGATGGAGCAAATCTTTGGGCCATAAACAAGGATTGCCATGAATATCCAAAGACTTAAGTGGTGCCAAGATCTTCAGGTTGCAAAAAGGTGCCACAAACTTGTCACAATTAAAAATCTCTAGTTTACGTAGAGATTGGAGGTAATGGATATTTGGATTATTGTTAACAACATTGGGAGAAGAACAAGAGGGGCTCTCTGCATCAGAAGATGAATGTATCATGGTTGGCTTATCATCAGCTTCTAATTTATGGGACATGAGGCTATTCCAACTGGATGAAAGGGTCAAACTGTGACAACGAGAGACAGATAATTTCTGAAGACGAGGAAGGCTACCCAAGTTTGGAAAAACACTCAAGTTAGGAAGTTCGTACAAAATCAACTTCTGTAAAGAAGGAAATACTTTAGCTGTTGAATGTGTTGGAATAATTGCATCTGACCACTCCTCCAAACTATCCATACCCCAAAACTCAAGTACCCTCAATGCTGGGAAAAGAGTTACCCCATTACTACAGCTGCTTTTGCTTGCCCAATCTAGATTTGACCAACCGTAAAATTCTCTATCAATACGTTTCACATTCCGTAATGATCTCATCTCCAGATGTTGAAGAAAAGGCAACTCCCCAAGTGATGGGAGTCCTCGACAGTTATCCAAGCTCTCTAAAGTGAACTTCACTAGATTACGAAGTAGTATCAAACTGTTCTTCGTTATCAACCAAGATGGAAACTTTGGGCTTTGATAACCAACTATCTTCAAACTTTTCAAATTCAAATGAGGTTTGAGACCCTCCAAAACATCAATATCATTGCAATCATTTTCCCTCTTATCCCAATGAAGTTCTAAAGTCTGAATATTTGTTTTCTTTGACAAGTTAGATCTCAAAGCAGATTCATAGCTGCTCACATTTTGAAGGCTAAAAATCCTTAGCACACCTTTAAGGTTGTTCAAGTGCTCCAACTCTTCAATTTGGCATCCATTGGATTCATCCACCTTAAAGAAAGGCAGAGTTTGAAGATTGGTCATTCGGCCCAATCCTGGAAGCAAACATGTACCATACCCACTGCTTGGCCACATAAAGATGTCTCAAGTTGATTAAATTCCAAAACTTATTTGGCAACTCTTCCAAAAGAAAAATCTTTAGGGTTTGGAGATAGTATAATTCCGTGAAGGAGCTTGGAAGCCTACGTATGCAAGTCAAATGGATGTCAAGAAGTCTTAAATGAGTAATCTTACCGATCGCATCTGGCAATTCTTGTGCACCCCAATTCTGAACAATGAAAACCGAGAGACATCTAAAGTTTACAACCCAATCTTCAACTTCATGACAGTGAAGACGCCTTATCAAACAGAGTGTTCTCAACTTAGATGGAATATTACCTTTCAAACTCTTCCACAGTCCTTTCTCACTTGAATTGATGATGGATAAATGCACAGCTGCAATCTCACTGCTTCCAACCTTCCCATCTTTCATGTCAATGCAATAACTATCTGACACTTGTAATGAAACATCATGCACAAGGTCGTGCATCTTGCAACTCGTGATGTTATTGTGACTATCCTTTTGAGGATCTTGCAATAAAGAATTCTTCAAAAGAGTGTTGAAATAGATATCACCCACATCTTCCATTTGCCAATGACATCCTTGGGGAGGATTGAGAAACCCTTGAGCCATCCAAAGTGGTACCAATTCATCCTTTCTCAAGATAGTGTCTTTTTGAAAAATAGCACAATATGCAAAACATTGTTTTATTGACAATGAAGGCAAGTGATCATAACTCAACTTGATAGCTGAAAGAACTCCATCCCCTTCAAAACTGGGCAGACTCCACATCTCACTTCTTTCAATAATTAACCACTCTGATTCGTGATTCTTTGAGTACAGAGAACCCCCTATTGCCTTTATAGCAAGAGGAACTCCCCCGCACCTTTTCAGAATCCTTTTACCAATATCCACCAATTCTGGTGTTCTTGTTGCTCCACCTTCTGCAAAAGCAGATCTCTGGAATAATTCAAAACTCTGATCTTCCGAGAGTATGTGAAGCGGATGGCATCCAGATGATCGCATTGCTGAAGCAACTTCCTCATTGCGAGTGGTGGTAAAAACTTTGCTTCCCTTAGAACCCCCGATTTCCAGCAAACATCTCCTCATTCGATCCCATTCGTCTCTGTTTTTGTTCCATACGTCATCCAATACCAGCAAATATCTTTTACCTCTCAATTGCTCTTTCAATCTGTTTACCAAAGCTTCTGTACGAGACAATTGGTGGTTGGTTCCAGTGAGAGACTGCAGCATTTCAGCTAACAATCTTTCCACATTAAAATCATCAGAAACACAAATCCACACTCTTTTCTCAAAATAATTCACCACCTTTCCATCCTTGTAAATGAGCTGAGCCAACGTTGTCTTTCCCTGACCACCCATTCCTAGGATGGTAATGACGGGTAAATCTCTCTCGTAGTCGGACTCAATTAGCATGCTTATCACCTTTAAAGTATCATCATCCCTCCCCACAATTTCCGAATCCTCCACATACGGATCAGTAAATCTTTTTGCACTAAGATCAGGAAGTGAATTTACCAACCCAATAGCCTGAAGACCAATTTGGGTTGATTCCGCATAAACTCCGTCTAAGGATGAGAGCACATCCTTTATTTGATGGGCCATCTCGGAACGAGAAAACACAGGAGTTGAGAAGGAAAAGAAGTTGCGTACCTTGTCCCTCTTGCGGCACTCAACCTTTTTGCGAAGAACTTCATAGCCAAAATCATCCAACACAATCTCAGCATCACGGGCAATGGACTTGAGCTTTTTCAGCCAAAGTTGCACAACTCTGCTGGTTACTTGCTTGCTCTGAGCATCCGAGAGCAAAGCTTGAATCATCTCCAGCTTCTGTGCAAGCTTTCTGAGTTCTCTTTTGACTCCAAATGAGAGACTGAGCTCATCAGCAGCAAGTGAAACAGCCTTTTTCAACACAGCTTCAGTAAGAAATCCTATCACAGCTTCAGCCATCTTCAGAATACAAGAAAAATATCACTGAGCGGTGGAAGAATGCGAAACAGAGCGAATTTTTGTCAAACAAAGATAAGTTCATCAACAAAAAGTGATTCCAAATATAAAAAAATTGTTGAGTGGAAGACCATATCACTTCTTACTTGGACTCCTAAAGTCCTTAGTATATGGACGAATCCATAGTATCAAACTCGAACCGCCTAATTAATTAATAGTTAAAATACGTGTGTGGACAGTCTTCTCTGCATTTGAATATCAAGTCTCTTTGTTCTAACTTCTCACCAACTCCACACAGGAGATCGTCACCCGAGAAGGAAAATAGTAAGAGATCCGGGTAAAATTACAAAAAGGAATCCCTTTTTTTAATAAAATAACTTATCATCTATAAATTATAATGGTATTTTAAACTTTTCGAAAAGAAAAATAGTAGTTCCTCCATTCGGGTAGAAGGGTTCATTTGAGCAATATACAACTTATTATTAGTGTCAAAGTACAACATCTAAATTAGCTTATTTAACATACTTTATTTCATCAATTATATCCTTACTTATTAATTATGAACTAACTATGGACTCACACATGATTATATTAAGAAAGGTAAAAGAAGTAAAAAATTTGAAAGTTGAATTTCTATTAGAAAAAAAATATATTTTTCAAAATGGACCTTCTAATGGAACGGAGGAAACATATAATAGTATTAGTTTCAATATTTTTTATAACTTCTTTTTGGCTGGAACAAATTTTGAGAAAAAGAAAACAAAACATACTAACAAAAAGGAGAAAAAAGTAGTATTAATATTAAGTAGAACTTGGGAAAAATAAGGAGAAATAACTATTATAACAAAAGAAAAAGGAAAGTCTAGACAAATAAAAATGAATAAAAAAGAATGGGTGAAAAAAGAAAAAGGAATTAATTTATTAATAAAAAAGTAAATAAGAAGGAAAGAGAAAAAAATAATATTAAAAAAGGAAAATTACTACTAAAAATAAAAAGGAAATATGGGAAAGAAAAAGAAAATTAAAACTTTTAAAAATAAGTAGAAAAGAAATAAAAATTAAAGAAAAAAGAAAAAAATAATATATGCATACAAAATTTTGTATTAAAACTCACATGAAATTTTGTATTTCTTGATATGAGAGCCCAAAATATTTTTTTCCTCATATGAAAGTTATCGGAATTTTTGTTAGTTCTTTTTCAATGGGAACTTACCTGTGGTTTTGGGCAAGAAATAGTGAGAAAACTTTCATCTAGTATTTCGTGGTGTGTTGAGACTGAAAGATTTCTTCTAGGTACTGGCCTGACACTAAATACGCTGACAAAATTTGGAATAGCAGTTCTGCTCACTGTTGTTTTCTTAAAGCCTTGAAAACAGAATAGGATTAAGAAACCTCTCTCCCATTCGTGATGAACTTCTGACCAAAAAAGAACAGAGGGGGAGGGAACCTACCATTAGGGCATAATTTCAATTTCTGTTTAAATCTAACATCCACTACAAGAAAAGTGAGCTATTGCGACATGAAAATTGTGTCGCTAAAAGTTAATTTAGTGTCGCAAATACTAATTTGCGACACATTATGCGTCTCTTGTTATGAGTCGCAAAAGGTGGCGAAGCAGATTTGTGGCGCTTTTTTTTCACTTGTGCCTCAAATGTATGGCACCTTTTGCATCACTAAATTAATTGTCGCTTAAAATTCGCAACACATTATGCTTCCTTTGTCTTAGTGACGCATAATATTTTACGACACTGATTTGTGTCATTGAAATGAAAGTTGCAAGATTATTTGCGACAAATGTGGCGTCACATTTAAAAGGTCGAAGGGTATTCACGACATGCAAATTATGTTGCTAAAAGTTGTTTTAGTGTCGCAAATACTACTTTGCGACACATTATGCGTCTCTTGTTATTGAGTGGCAAAAGGTGGTGAAGCAAATTTGTGGCGCGTTTTTTCACTTGTGCCACAAATGTATGGCACTTTTTGCATCAATAAATTAATTCTCTCTTAAAATTCACGACACATTATGTGTCATTTGTCTTAGTGACGCATAATATTTTACGACACTGATTTGTGTCAGTAAAATGAAAGTTGCAAGATTATTTGCGACAAATGTGGCGTCATATTTTAAAAGTCGAAGGGTATTCGCGGCATGTAAATGGTGTCGCTAAATGTCAATTTAGTGTCGCAAATACTAATTTGTGACTCATTATGCGTCTCTTGTTATTGAGTCGCAAAAGGTGGTGAAGCAAATTTATAGCGCTTTTTTGTCACTTTTGCCGCAAATGTGTGTCACTTTTTGCGTCACTAAATTAATTGTCGCTTAAAATTCCAGACACATTATGCGTCATTTGTCTTAGTGATGCATACTAATTTACAACACTGATTTGTGTCATTAAAATGAATGTTGCAAGATTATTCGCGACACATGTGGCGACACATTTAAAAGGTCGAATGGTATTTGCGATATGTAAATTGTGTAGCAAATACAAATTAGAGACACAATTTTGCGACAAACTTTATCGTGTCACAAAAGGCTATGTAGTATTTTTGTGGCATTTTTTTACTAGTTGTGCCACAAAAGATACGACGCCTTTTGAATCACTTAATTTTTGTCGCATAAATCTTGCGACACATTACGTGTCATTAGTTGCAATGACGCATTATTTGCAACAGTAATTTGTATAATTACGGTTAATGTCACATATTTATTTGCCACACATGCGGCGTCATTATTTGAAATGTCGTAATGTTATTTTGTGAAACAATATCACGTCAGTAAAATTTATGTCACATAATAATTGGCCACACAATTTACGTCATTAAATTTTTTGTTGCATAAATTTTGTGCAACGTAAATGCTTTAATAGAATAAATAATTCACAATTGGTATATAAAAAAATAAGTTAACTAGAATATTATTCAAAATATAAAATCATATATTTGCTAAGTGTCAAAGTGGGAATATCATAATTTAAATTCATCACTCAACATATTTAAATAAAAATTACAAATGTCTAAATTTATCTTCCAAGACTAGAATGCAAATTCCACAAGTCAAATTGTCACATTTTGAAGAAGATTATTTTGCCTTCCTCTTGCTCCTCCTTGGACTTTTGCCTTGTTCCTAATATTTTTAACAAAAATAAATTATATTTAGCACAAATAGTTGAGAAATTAATAGAAAAGTATAACTGTTTATATTACCTTTGGTGAAGTACCATTTGAATGGATGTTTGTGTTGTTCGTATCGATGTTATTGCTGACAGTACCAAAAAAATTTTAAAAAACCAAAAATAAATAAAACAAAGGAAGAGAGAAACAAGTTATAACAATATAATACAACACATTTGAATTAAACGACAACTTGTAAAAATTATTTTAATACCTCATGTTTAGCATTGTTCGTATCCTTTCTTCCCAGTCTAGATGGCAATTTGACATTCTTTCGACTAGTTCTGTTGTTCTTACTAACTTTATGTAATTCAACAAAACACCAAAAGTTACATTTTCACAGATCTTGTATTATATATATATATATATATATAATGTTAACCTCTTTAATAACCTTTGCTTTCTCAGTGCTCAAATAGTTCACCAACATAGGCCATTGATCAGTTTCCACCCTTAGTGGACATTTGGATAGTATGTAAGTCTAGTTATGCCTATGTAGGGTATAATGTTTTGCTTTCAATCCTTCCAAAGTTTTCCAAGTCTCTGCGGGCATCTTTTTTTATAACTGTCAAGCAAGTTTGTATTCTCCTACAAACAAAATATGGACACGTATGTAAAAATCAGCTCAACAATAACTAAAAATAGCTTGCTAGATAACTAAGCTCAGTTTGCATACAAAACATCAGAAATGAAGTTGGAGGTCACAACAAATGCAAAAACTCCATTGATGAACTAATGCAAGAATGACGCCTAAAAACAAATAAGAATACGAAAACCGCTATAGGTCTTTTCATTCTCATTTGACGGGGTGACAATGAAAACTTAGGACACGAATTATCAAAAATAAAATAAAAATACAAGTAAAGATAATACCTTGACGTCATCCCAAACCATATCCTTTTGCATTTTAGGCACTACCCTCCAATCTGTATATGAAATGGGTAATTTGTTGCCATCTTTTACCAGAATTCCCAATTGAGATGATAAATGAACAACATTGTTCCCAACTACTTGATTATCAGCATCTAGATCCAACAACATGACTTTTCCTGTACCCCACTCAAATCCCATTTTTGCATGTCCCCTTCTAATTGCTTCTGTGAATCATTATTCATTTAGGATGGTAATAAAAAACAAAAATGTTATTTACACATGATTACATAGATGTAAAAATATTTTTTATTTATAAGTTATGAATACACACCTTGTTCATTGGTATCATCGTCACCACTATTTTGTGGCCGGTCATGAGCTCTATCACCTTCTGATGAGTTGTCCGAATTGGTATCAGAAAATGAGTCATCTAAGTCAGAATTATCATGGTTGTCATTTTGAATCTGAGTATTTAGAGCTATGGCATCTTGCATTGATCCAATAGCACATCGATATTTCTTTCCAAGTGGTGCCATACTAAGCTGCAAATCAATAATCAAAGGTGTTAACTCCAAATATATTTAAATGTAAATATTATGTACTTTTAAATCTTGTAACCTTAGAACCCAAAGCTTCAAGAGAATGATAAATACATCAGCCACCAATGCTTAAAAGGAAGGAAAAAACCAGATATTGACCTGTGAGCCCTAGGATAAAAAGAAAAAGCACAAAAGGACCCTGAGATTAAAAAAAAAACCCAGTAGCCTATAGAATTCAGAAATTGGAACAGAGAATCAATCATGGGTATAAATTGCCAAAACAATTCTAAAACAATATCCAAACATAACAGAAACTTTCAAGCATCTAAAATTATGAAACAGAAGACAGTGTAGTATCTGAATATCCAGATTCGGCCCAAATTAAAGAGAACAAAAGAATTCAGTTTTCAGACTTTGTTCCAAACGAAACAAAATTTCAGACCAAGTAGGTTTTTCTTCTTTGTTATGACAAGCCGAAACTAGAACCAAACTCAGGTGTATAAATATCCAGAAACAGCAACTAAAGCCATATTTTTCAACAATTGAAAATAGATTTTCTCCAACTCAAATCAAACCAGCACATAACTATATTTCAACATCACAAGATTCCAAAACAACATCAGTAAAAGAACAATTTCCAGGCTCAAGTGTGTTTCATTTTCCAAAACTCTAAAGGAAAGATTCAAAATTTTAATTTAACAAGATCCCATTGAAAGATACATTTTTAGGAATTCATTATACTTTTAGAAACAACTTAACTCAACTACTTTTAGAGTAAACTTGCATCACCAACTTAAACCAAACACATGTAAGGTGCTACAATCTAATCCTTCCTGATTCAAACACAGTCACAAAAATTCCAGCACTATAATGAAGTTGTTTCTACAGGGTCATGTCCCAAAATTATTCAGCCGAAGACATTGCCCTATTTCCTTTGTATTT
Organism: Leptodermis oblonga; assembly: GCA_016801395.1. Taxonomy (NCBI): domain Eukaryota; kingdom Viridiplantae; phylum Streptophyta; class Magnoliopsida; order Gentianales; family Rubiaceae; genus Leptodermis; species Leptodermis oblonga. The sequence goes on along the minus strand of CM028754.1, from coordinate 7,535,086 downwards.
CATTACAGAACCGGAAGGACAGTGGCTCCAGACAAAGAACAACCATTTTCGAGCTGTACAATAAGTAATTTTTCAAGTTTTCATTCTAAAATATCAAATCAAATCACATGCTACCAGTCCCAGCCGATACATATTTCAATTATATAGAAAAGTTTAGGAATTTTACTTTACTACCAAGTTCTTGAATTTGAATGGTTAAAACAGAGCTCTCAACTTTTGAAACAATATCCGAAGATAACAGAACTTTCAAGCATCTCAACTTTTCAAACAGAAGAAAGTGCAATATCTCATCATCCATATTCAGACCAAATAAAACAGATAAAAAAAATTCAATTTTCATAGTTCATTTCGAACCTAACAAAATTTCAGACGAAGTAGGTTTTATTTTTCTTCATTACAATTAGCCGAAACTGGGACCAAACACAAGTGTGTATATATATCCAGAAACATAACCAAATCAACTAAAGCCATAGTTTTCAACAATTGAAGATCAATTCTCAGTTCTCTTAACTCATTAGCAGCCGTTATGTTTATGGGGGTAAATTTATGACTGAGCTAATCAATTCTGACACTGTTTTAGTATGAGGGTGGTATTTTTTTTTTTTTTCCTGAAAACTACTGCAGCGGTTTACTTTTCAATGCTTATGGGGTACATCTGTGACTCAGATAATCAACAGAAGAAAGCGCAATATCTCATCTGGGCAGAAAGAACACAACAGTTCTAGCCAATTTTATGAAAACAAACCAAAAAAAATATAGAAAGGTTTCGACTTACAGAAAGTTTTGGACGTAGTTCTGTCTCGAAGTACAACAAAAAGATACTATTTAACCACATAAAAGCTAAATCAAATTCCTCATACTCTTCACATAAATAATTCATAGTATGGAACTAAAGAAAAACTTACAATATTGACCAATGCTAGATTTGGAGAATCAAAAGAAGGGGAGAGGTCTGCTATACAACTCCCCGTGAAAAATAGGGAAAAGGCAAGGAATCCCAGCAAACTCACAATTGGAAGAACAAAAACTAAATCTTTGGCGGGAAGAATGTTAATTTTTGGGAAAACTCTGAGCGGGAGCTAGAATGGAGCCATATGAATCGAAAATCAACTAAAATACTACCCTGTTTAGGGAAGTACCGAAGTATTGGAACGAAACCTCATGAATAGGAAAAAAAATTCCTGAATAATAGGAAAGAGTCGGCTAGGTTAATTATCTTTTCTTTATTTTAAATAAAAGAAAACTGTTTTTATTTTGGGCCTAAAACTGATCATGACTTAATTTCATTATTTTGGGCCTAAAACTGATCATGACTTAATTTCATTAGTTTTAATGAAATAGAGTTTTACTTAATCTTATACAGTTTTAAACGTAAATATTTAGAATATTTTCAAATTACTAATTATTAATTTTAGTAAGTCATACATTAAGAATAATCTTTTTGCTGCTTGTATGTGTTTGAAATAAAAATTGTCTATATGTGTGAAAGAAAGTAATAGAAAACAAATTATGTTTACCAATACAAGAATTTATCAATTCTAAAACTTAAAAATACTAGTTGAGTGTTTACCCCACTACATGCGGTGCTCTGGAGGCAGTATTCAGTTCTTTTGTCACAGCACTCTAATTGCTGATATCAGAAAAGCTGTGTTATTAGAATAATAAACAACACTCAAAAGAGAACTGAAAAACACTGTGTTAATAAGGGCTTCCAACTATTTCATTAAATTGCTCACCTACAATAGCAGTTAAATGTTTTGCATAACATTCTTTCTTCAACTACCATCCTATCTACTGCAGCTAACATCATAATTCAAAATCAAAATTTCTATTTAACTAAAATGTTGCAACCAATTCACTCACCTGAATCTAAGAACCACGCTAACATTGAGCTCAGTAATGAAGAGAAATAAACAGCATCTAGATACATTGCTGCACAGAAATCAAACAGAAAAAATATCAACAAGTATTATCTATATTAGCTGAAAGAAGATTCCGGAGACAAAATCGATAAAGGGTTGCTGCAGCAATTGAGTGTTTGACATTCAAAAATGCAAAGCAAGATGAATGAAAAGATCTACAAGCACATCCTATCTGATGAGATCTGGGCAAAGGCTGACGAGCAGGTCTTCTCACATATATGCAAAAGGGTGTTGGCCCTCTACTTAGAAGCCTTTCTTACATCCAGCAGAGCTTTTGGGAATTTTACTCATACAAAATTTTATCCAAGAATAGTGAAACTAATAATTCAGTTTGGAAAAAATTATCAGGGGACTAAACATGTGAAAAATGAGTGAAATCACAAGGATGAATGCCAACCCAATGCTTCACCAATAAATTGGAATCTGTTAAATTTCAAGTACTCCATACTGGTTGAAAAAGTATTAATACCTCAGTGAAATTGTCTAAAATGACTAAATCACTAACCAAATTATCCAAAACTGGAACATAACATGGGATGATTGTATTCTCTGTACCATATCATTCACTATACCAGTCCACTGAATGATTTCACCGAGTATTACTCGTTGAAAACAGGGTTAAAACTACAGATTGCTATTTTCTCTTCCAACAAAGAATTAAGATAAGAACAAGACTATTGGGCAGAAAAAACCATTGTTAAATTGGAATATGTTAAATTTCAAGAAAATGCCATTGGAACCTGTTATATTATCAATGGTCTTTTCTTGAAATTTAACAGATTTGCGGTGCCATACATTTGCAGCACAAGTGAAAAAAAAAAAAAAAGCACCACAAATTTGCTTCGCCACCTTTTGCAACTCATAACAAGAGACGCATAATGTGTCGCAAATACTAAATCGACTTTTAGTGACACAATTTCCATGTTGCAATAGGTCACTTTTCTTGCCACCTCCAATACTCTAGCATTGGAGGCGGGTTTCTAACACCCGCCTCCAATAACGACGTATTGGAGGTTGGTTTCCAATAACCCGCCTCCAATACTCCGTATTTTCACCTTTAGTCGCTGGTTTGTAGATACAAGTCTCCAAATAGGTGCTGTAAATAGGTCATTATGTAGTAGTGAATCTACGGGGTGGTTGGTTTTCGGTTATAGTGAACGGCTGCCCTAAAGGTTTCTTTCAGTCAGGCCGCGAAATTAAACAAGATGACCCTCTTTCACCTTATCTCTTCATCCTTCTTTCTAAACCCCTTACAAGAGGCCTAAATGCTTTATTTGAATCCAAGACTATTCAACCTTTTTCGATGCCATGGGGCAGTCCAACAATCACTCACCTTAGTTAGGCCGATGACTTGTTAATTTTCTGCCAAGGGGACATGTACTCACTCCGGGCTCTAGCAGATTGCATGCAACTTTATGAGGCTGCGACAAGCCAAAAGATAAACAAACAAAAAAGTTCTTTTTCTTGCCTGTGCGAGAGGAACAAGAGATTCAGTCGGCCTTATACAACATCTAACTGGGATTGCGAGAGGTTTTTTCCATTAACTTATCTCAGTAACAACATTCACGTAGGCAGGGTGCGCCTTGTTCATTAATATCCCCTCATTAGTGAAAAGAAAGCTGGAGGGCTGGAAGAGTAGATTTTTGTAGCATGGAGGCAAGTTAGTGCTACTTAGGCATGTCCTTAGTACAATTCCCACCCATGTGTTGGCTGCTACATTAGTGCCAAAAGGAGCAATTAAACAATTACATGCTATTTTCTCCCGATTCCTTTTGTGGGAAGAACGATGTATTTGGTGAAAATGGTATAGGATTTGTTTTCGGTCGGGTGAGAACTGACTGAGTATGCGACATTTGGGGGGTTGTGCGTATCAAGCTTAAAGATGCAAGCTGTTGTTGAAAATTGCTAATCGACGAGGAATTTAGGGGCAATTCGTATCTGATGTTGGGAGATTAGAAAAATATGTTCATTGGAGATGGATGCAAAGCTCGATTGAAGTTTTCCATGCAAGCACTAGATTATTAGTTAGTTCCAGTAAGTCTGCTTTCTGGACGGTGGATTGGACCGAAGAGGGGCCGTTGAGACAATTGGTTCAAGCACAGGTTTTGCCACACTGTACTTTATGTATTAAGGATGTTGTTCAAGGTATGTCCGTAGTCTTGCCAATCACTACTGGAAAAAGGCTGAATGGAGGCGGGTTTTCAGGCTAAATGGAGGCGGGTTTCGCCACCCGACACCCGCCTCTAATATCCCGATCAAACCCGCCTCCATTGTTCGGCGTTCAACAATGGAGGTGGGTTTTAGAGTTTTACTACGGACACCCGCCTCCATTCAGCCATCAATGTTTCAGGCAATGGAGGCGGGAGCAACGGGCACCCACCTCCATTGTGCCTTTTTACGGAAAATCACCTGTCTTCAATTGGCGGTGGATGAAAATATCTATTTGGAGGCGGGTGTCTGTGGAACCAGCCTCTAATAGTCCCCTGAAAACTTTTGAATCTAATAGATAACCAGTAGTACATATGACAGCAACTATCAGCCAAAATTAAATTCCCCAGAAGCAACTCTATAGCAGTTGGCAGCCAAAACAGAAAACACAAATATCAGCCATCTCTTGAAAGTGAAGCGAACAGATTCATATAAGGACAAAACAGTGAGTCAAAAAACATAAAACCTCCGTATGACTGTTGATGGGATTGTGCTTTGGCAATCTCTCCAACTAAGGTCCAGTCTTAGGCAGCTCGAATTCCAGCCATACAGCAATTAATTGTAGGAATACCTGTAATTTTTGGGGAACAGAAATTCCCACAAACACATGCAGCCAATGTAGTCATAGGTAAAATGAAATTACCCCAAACAAAAGCTGCGGATGTGATCATAAGCACAGAAGCATATTTCCCCAAACACAAACTGCCAATGATACCATGTGCAAAAGAGTAAAGTGCAATTAGTAAGGATCATCACTTAACCTTGTACAAGTGCAAAAGAAAACTCCAGCAGATCAAACAATAGAATGACAAAAGATGCCCCAGTTCCTCAGTTCTACTGCTATCATAGTTGCCTTTTCGTTCCTATGATGATTGTTTAAACCAAAAAAGAATAACAACGGATACACCAATAATAAAAACACTAAGGTACGAAATGACAAAGGTTTCAATTAGAGAATGACAAAGACAAAAGCATTTTCTGGTAATTTCATTTTTTATTAAATAAATTTACTAGTGGAGAAACTGGATGAATTTCATACAGAAGTACAGAGAAACTTGGCAATAAAGATGATACACAACATCAGCTACTATATTTCTTTTTTGGGCCTCACCCCTATCAAATATCAAATGAGAAAATACTTCATTGCTCTCAGACTAGCACTCAAAAACTATGAACTTAGTCACTTCTAATATCGACATCAAAATGACTAAGCTTTACTTCTTCCATAGATAATTCATTACCTCAAAGTAGCCAAATTATATAGATCATTCATTTTGAGCTTGTGTATATAATAGCAGTGAATTTTCTAGCATAATTTCTCGAAAAGCGAGAAAACTGAGATCGATTCTGGACAATTATAGAATATTCAAGGAGACTGAAAGAAACGTATCATCATAAGTATCTTAAATCTTGCATGAAGAATGTCCTTAAGATTAGTCAAAACAGGTCTGGCAGAAAGAGTTGAAACCAGTTGGAAATGATGTATTTGCAACAAAACTGTGGCAACCCTGCATACAAGCTCAATCTGGTAATACAGCAAGCATATATATATATATATATATCATTAGAAATAGAAATTGCTGGCATAATTTGTGACCAAAGAAAAGTCAGTTCGGTTGTACATTAACTCACAGCATATATTAATAAAAAAAAAATTAAGCTTTCTTTTTTTATTAAGCAGGAATAATAGAATGAAGTTTTCTACAAGTAGGTATAGTAGAACTAAGCTTTCTAATAATTGAAACAGAGACATAAAAAATTTAACCAGAGATTGATCAGTAGTTAAATTCACCACCGGCGTTATTTCAGTCCCACTTCCAACAGCAAACGAAAACGGAAACTTCTGATTGTGGCTCCAAATCTGATCGTAGAACTTCGGTGCTGCAAACGGAAATTGTAGAACTTGTTGCATTTTTCGTTTACAGCAAACGGAAGTAAAAACTTTAAAATAAAAAATCACCTTCGTGGGGCTGCCAGCGCTGGGCGGCTGAAGCCACCAATTCGCGGTTGCTGGCGGTGATGCCTAGGTGAGACGAAGGTAATTGCGGTCGGATGATGGAGTTGTAATAAAAGGCAGCTTGTGCGGGCAACAACGAGGAGTAGAAAGTGGGGATTTTTGGAACTGGAAGAAACGTTTTTGGAGGCTGTGGTAACTGCAGCCGAGTCAATTTTCCCCTAATCATAAACGAAAAAAAAACCGATTTGGAAACAAGAATATTTTTGTGGCCTGGCTTAATGGAGGTGGGTGCCCAAAAAACCCGCCTCCATTATGCAGTAACGTATTGGAGACGGGTCTAGCAGGAACTTGCCTCCAATACTGGACATTTTTGGAGGCGGGTTTTGGCAAGACCTGCCTCCAATAAATTACTTCAGAATGGAGGCGGGTCTCGCCGGAACCCGCCTCCAAAAATGGACCACCCGCCTCCAATAATGGTCCATTTTTGGAGGCGGGTTCTGGCAAAGCCCCCTCCATTCTGAAGTAATTTATTGGAGGTGGGTCTCGCCAGAACCCACCTCCAATGAGAGATATATTTGGAGACGGGTTGTGATATGTTAAATTAATCACAGCTTTTGGAGGCTGGTGTTTGGGAACACTACAACAAAAGATGCCACTAATGACATGTTTTAGGGCATATGATGACATTTTTAAATGTCACTAAAAAAAATTGTGACATGTAGTGAGGGTGTAACTATTATACATGTCACAAAATTTTTTGTGATATATAAAAGTGTTATTATTATTATGACAGTGGAAGATGTCATTATTGTTATGACATTAGAAGGTGTCGTTATTATTATAACACTGGAAAGTGTCATTAAATTTATGACATCTAAAGGTGTCATTATTTTCATGACATCCAAAGGTGTCATTATTTTCATGACATCTAAAAGTGTAACTAATAATGTGACCTCAAAATGTGTCACTATTTTTGTGACTTGTTCACATCTTATAACGTTTCAAAGTTCCAGTGATTTTGTAAAATTTGAAGCTTTATTTAAAATGCCACACTAAATACCCAATTCTATTATATTATTATCTTAAAAGATGAACTTTTCATTTTCTATTTCCAAAAATTGTTACAAATTCTTTTACATTTCTAAAGAAAGACACGAAATGGTAACTATACTTATCCCTTATATCCTATGAATTCCAACTTTACAGAAATATACCTAGTATTGAGGAATTATATATCATCCCACATGGGATAGAAAAACACAAAATCAACAACTGGAAAAAGTAATATACAAGCCCATAGCAATCTTTTCTTGAACTTTTTCTTGTGAGCCTTAAGCTTGTTGATCGTTAGGAATGGACAAAGTAGCACTTTCATTGTTGGCTTCAACTGCTTTCTTGTTCACAATACAATGAGCCTAACAAGAACATTCTTATTATCAGCAAAACCAAGTCAAGAAACTTGAGTAGGCTATGAAATAATAAGTACATCTTTTTGCCAATCAAGGCAGCCACTTTAGTATTTTACCATCCAATCGATCAACGTCATCATCCTATCAAAAGCTGAAATCCTCTGCTTCAATCTTTAAAAGCTAAGATCAGATGTTTTCCTAGAATTTTATACCTTGAAGCATCCATCCTGAATATTGGAGTGCATTAGTCCCATCAATGAACAACTGACACTAAAAGTACACATGGCTTTCATGCTGAAACACATTTATGTGAGCAATATATCATATCCGTTCTGTCTTCTAGTGAAAACATAAGTCTTCAAAATCAGCAAATTCAATACTAAAATGCAGCATAAATCTACTCAATTCAACTCTATAACTTGACATACACCAAAAAAGAAGAAGGGCATAAATCTCACATGAAAATTCTCCTCACAAAATTTGAAAAATAATTTCCATCCAAAAACAGTTTCTCATTAACATTTTCAACAAAAACCTTTTCCCTCGCCAGTAAAATATCCCTCAAAAGAAATGAAACTACTGTAGTCTAAAACTCCTAACAATACAATGCTTAATCAACTACAATGGCTCTCACAACAGAAAAGCTCTCAGAAAAACCATGTAACCACAATCTAATACAGAGTTCACAAGCAAGAAGAACTACATGCCACCATGAATGGAATCCAGGAAATGCACTGACCTGTGTACATAGAACCCCATCACCAATACCCCAAATACTAGCAATCAGAAATGGATATGAGAAGCCAAGGACTCCATGAATCATGCTATTACTAGAGTAAAAAATTGAGTTAAATTTCACATAAGATGCACAAGTAGAAGTATCAGTTTCTAATAAGTAACTAAGGTGATTTACTAGAAGCAAACCTAACACATGCTTGAGACCAATGGGACACCTAGAGCAAACAAAAACATAAGTTCCAGCAAACATGAATGCTGCACCTTTCATGGTTTAGCATTTATCACATCCGAATCCTGCTTATAGAAACCAATAGCAGTTGCGGGAAATCCATCAGTAAATTTACCTAGAGCAGCTGGACCTGCAACAAAAAATAAGACATTCCATAAAGTCATTACTCTCTGTCAGGATATATTATGCCTCCCTCAGTAACTGCTTGTTGTTCGTTGCCGATATAAAAAAGGTGTGAGAAAATGTACATAATTAATTCATGTTTGGTGTTGCGTGTTATCCTCAGTAAGAGTTCACCAAAATTGCACACACTTGCCACACTTATCCAGGTCTATATATCAAAAAAACAAAGGATAAGTAAGGACAAAACAGATCAACTTCTCAATTCAAGAGTTAAAAAAAAAATGGAAGAATTGCTGTCTACAATCTATGATTTCAATTCCTTTCAACTGTCAGCTATAATTATTTCAGCCTCAATCTATATTAAAATGACAAATCTGCACACAGAAATCAGAATTAGTACTACAGGGTATTGAATGGAAAATGGAAAGCGGCATAAACAGAGCCAAAATAGACATCAAGGAATAATAGAGAACTGCACTAGGAAGTGCTGCACAAAAACGAATAAATACACCTAAAAGAAATCTCAAATAATGTAAAAATCCAAGCACCAATCAATACTGTTTCTACTCAGCATAATAAAGCCCAAATAAAAAATCATCTTAGTCAATTGCAAAACAAAGTAATTCAACACAGTTGAACATATAAATTCCTCTCAATTTATAGGACAAAGTCACCAACTACGAAAATGAGGTATTTCAAAGAAGTTTACAAGTAAAAAACTTACCTTAACTTTTCTAGGCAGCGGACTAATAACCTTTTGCACCTTCCTTTCTATTTTTCTTCATGCTTTTCTTCTTCTACCCAATTTTTCTAAACAAAACTAAAATTAGAGATCATACCCAACAACAAAAATTCTGCTCCAGTCTTTTTTACAAACAAAATTATCCAAGGAAAAAACCTAACAAATACACTTGGAGGTATTGTACATGTTCAATGCATCAACATGTGACAAGTAGTATGGTTTAGCAATGAGCAATGTACCACCTCTAAATAGGGAATTTTTTTTAAAGTACCTCAACATCTCATTTCATCTACTTTGGACAAGGCTTTACCATGTGAAATCTCTGCATCAAAATAAGTTGTTCAAAATATAATGAGGGGATAGTATGATTGGAAACAAATGTTAGCCAAATTGAAATGAGAAGGTTCATCTTTCAAAGCAAAAACCACATCACAAAATATATTAGTAAGGGGACAGTTTTAATTAGACTTAAGAAACCAAGAAGGGGGAAAAAAAATAGATAAAGGTATATACAGAAGGTTTACTGGTTTAAGTGACAGCAAATGCAAGAGAATTTTTTCGTTTTTGTTTTGATTCCACAACATTTAGACAAATATAAATCTCATTTTAAAAGAGGGAAAAAGAAAACCCCTATATTAGTAAGTCCTTCAATTACATCACCATAAACTTAGTAAGTGTCCCTTCTCTTCCACCAGAAAGTCCTACTTTTTCTTCACTCATCATCAAAAGCTGAATAACTTCAATGAAATATAAATTCATAAGATCAAAAGAATCCAAGACTTGGGGAAGTATTTTTTAGCTCTACTGCAGCCAAAAACATGAATTATAAGAATGAGGACCTCAGGCATAGATGCGTAGTAATGAAATCACTACACACAACCAATTGTTCTGCATTACCAAATCAATTTTAAATCTTTCTCAATATAGAGTTTTCAAGGAGAAAATATTCAGGAAAGACTTCATAAAAGTAATCGTTCCCTTCACATTTTATCAAGATGACTCAAACAAATGAATCTCAGGGCAAGTGATTCTCTGTGCACATGACAATAAAATAAACCAAAAAAGATAAACAAGGAAGTTTGGAAGCCACCCGAGACTCACTCAAAATGTATTTTCTCAATATATCTCCCCTTCGACCATGGCTTCTTAGCTTCTAACTATTTCTATGAACAAAAATAGCATCTGTCCACTTCCTCTTATGCTCAACGAACTCAAAATTAAAATTTAAAAAAAAAAGAATATTCCATCTCAAACCATTAATCACTACTACAGAAATGCTCAAAGGAGGCGCCCCTTTGGAGGCGGGTGTACAAATACCCGCCTCCAAAGCTGGCTAAATAAAATTTGGAGGCGGGTGAAGGGGTCACCCGCCTCCAATTAGGAGGTAATTGGAGGCGGGTGATGCCTTCACCCGCCTCCAGTAAGCTAGCAGCTTACTGGAGGCGGGTGAAGGCATCACCCGCCTCCAATTAGCAATTAATTAGAGGCGGGTGATGCCTTCACCCGCCTCCAATTTCAAAATACGAAAATGATTTTTTTTTAATTTTCAGTACTAGATCAAAAATTGTCTTTATTTTGGACTGTTGAAAATAATTTTGAAAATTTATCGAGATTCTAGCGAAGCGAAAAATTAGTAGATAAATAAAAATCACAAGTTTTACAAGAAATATATAATTTCGATTTTCATATTAAATACATAAGTATATGCAGCGTAGTGGTAAATTTAATGTGCAAGAGTTAAGTGAAACTCTAGACGCGAGTTCGATTCCAACTAAAGCCATAAAGTGCAAGAAAAAGAAATTAAATTTTTTTACGAGGGGTTATTGGAGGCGGGTGCAAAATTGCACCCACCTCGAATAACACTTAATGGAGTGCACCCGCCTTCTATAAATGAGGACATTGGAGGCGGGTGCAAGGTGCACCCGCCTCCAATTATAGAGCATTGGAGGCGGGTGCACCTATAATTGGAGGCGGGTGCAGTCCAATGTCCTCATTTAAAGAGGCGGGTGCGGGCACCTCCAAATGGAGGCGCCCGCAGCTGAGGCGGGTGCTGCCATGTAGCACCCGCCTCCAATCCCCCTTAGGACCCGCCTCCTAAGGGGGATTTTGTAGTAGTGAATGTTTTAGCATTTTTTTTCCAGAGATTTGTTACTATAAAAACTCAAGAAACATTAAAATCTGATGAGAACTATTACTAGAACATCCGGAATCCCACCATCCCAAATTTTTAACCTCCTTATGTGTCAACTGTAAGCTCAAACAGATAAATTTTACCAGGTAGAATAAGTATACAATATTCTCAATCTAAGATGCAGTGATTCAAGGAAGGCTTGGCTAGCTAATTGTTCTCTGACAACCAAATAAAAAACCAAAAAAAATCAGCCACTAATTATAAACAAAAGAAATAACAAAACATCTAAAATAAAATATTTACTCTATTTCCGTTTAACTATTCGATCAGCAGCCTCACTCTCACCACCGATTGTGAAAGAATAGGGCTCAATGGTCCGAAACGGGTAATAGTTGATCCCCATCTTCTCCCGATGAAGCTTCTCATACTGCTACGAATGGTTACTTCTACTTTTGATGGGCGGCGGTGTTTTCTGTTGCTTAGCTGCCGTTAACCGCTGGTGTCTGGTTCTCTCCCGGTCCGCTGGTCTCCGATGGAGGACAGAGAGAATTACAGATTTGGGGAAGATTTTGCCCTAGCACGGGGGGTTTTTTTTTTCTTTTCTTCGCTTTTAAAAGTTGAAACTTAATTTTTTGTTTTTTTTTCATACGATGTCACAATTCACCCAACACGATCATCCGGGGTGAACAAGAATTGGGGATCGGATGCGGGCGAAATTCCCGCCAATGGCTGAGATGTTCAGTCGACTCCCTCCCCCTTTGTGGGGTCCAGACCCCTTACGAGTGAGCAGAAAAGGGAGGAGGAAAGAGGCCCTGGTGAACCGTCATAATTAGTGAACAAGTGTAAGCTTCGCTGCCCGACAGTATGGAGTACTGACCACACCGAGGGACAGGCCCTGAAGCGAAGGACGGGAACGAGCGGACTCAATGTGTTCCAATTTCTGGCCTTGCACCGACCATCCAATGGACCATGGACTAAACGGCCACTGCCCGAGAGGACTATGTCTAGGGGACCGCCGCCCCCCCCACAAGGTACATCTCGCGCCTATGGGCCGCTATAACTATCCAAGAAGACACTCGAAACTGGAAGGATAAACAAACCCACCCGGTGGACTGCCGAGCTGCAAGTCCTACAACACAGGAGCGGGATTCTCTAAAAAGCCAAGGTCGTGGGTGGCCAAGAGGGCCCACTTGGAGACTTGGGATCTCAGCAGGAAATGCGAAGGTTGCTTAAAGCCGGCCGATAGGCGAAAGAGAATCCACTAGTTTAGTTCTGATCTGAGTAGGCTCATAATAGGGAATACCCTAACCCTGGGAACCGGGGCCTGGCCATCCTTCGTTTGCGGTCGACATATATACATATATAATTTTTTTTTTTGAACCTAAAATTGAAGATACTTAAAAAACATTTTCAAAAAATACAATGCACTTACTACAGTCAGTTCTTTTTCCATAAATGATACTCCTTATTGGACGAAATTTTAGAAGATCCCACATCCAATCACTCTAATTAATAAATTTAAAATAGTTAAAGAGTAAATTTTGTGGCATGTGTATATGTAACAAATTTTAATGACATCTCATCATGTAGCAATTTTAGATAATGACACTTCTAAGTGTATCAAATTTTAATGACACCATGAAATGTAACAAATTTAATTACATTTGTAAGTGTAATAAACTTTAATGACATTTCCTTATGTAATAATTTTAGATAATGACACCTATAAAAGTAATAAAATTTAATGACACCATGAAATGTAACAAATTTAGTTACATTCATAAGTGTAATAATTTTAAAGACATTTCATTTTGTAATAATTTTAGATAATGACACCTATTAGTGTAATAAAATTTAGTGACACCTTTAAATGTAGCAAAATTTGTGACACGTCCAAAGTTGTCACAAAAATAGTGTCACTAGTGGCAACTTTTCTTGTAGTGGAACCCGCCCCGAATGCCTCTATTTCCTCTAATTGGGCGGCTCCATTAACGTTTTCTGTGGTAGTGTATTAAGGTTGCTGAAGCACTCCTAAGTTGGATAGTACAACACTAGCAGCAGTTTAAAATATGTCTTTCTTCTGAAGAGAATTGAACAATCTGGACACCGCGCTCGTATGGGAATTTCTCAACTAGGTCGGCATATGACCAGTTAAGGCCTCGTCAACAAGGCTTGTTCCCAACAAAAACCATCTGGTGCATAGAGGTTCCAGAGAAAATTTCTTTTTCAATGTGGAGATTACTTACTGGTGGGGTTATTCATGAAAACCGCAAAACCGTAAACCTAACCAAAACTGGCGATTTATCGATTTTTCAGTTTTCTACTTCCGGTTTCCAGTTGGGCATTCCCCCAACCAGTCTAACCGGTAAATCGGTAATTAACTATTAATATATTTTTATTAATAGTATTCCTTTTTTATAGTTATTTTCTTTTTAGGTTTTGCATAATTGATTCTTAAACATTAATTTATTTCTTATTAATTATTTTCTTTTTGAATTATACATTATTGATTCCTAATAATTAATTTATTCTTTATTAGTTATTTCCTTTTTGGATTATACATAATTGATTCTAAATTATTAATTTATTCCTTATATAAACCATTAATTATTGATCATTAACTATTTCATTTTTAAATTATGCATGATGATATATTTCCTTTTAATTATGATTTGTTTCTCTTTTTTTCATTTTGTTTTAAGTTACCGATTTGCTGGTTTTAATCAGTTAAAACCGACAAACCATTTGAAACCAACAAAACCGGAATCGGTAAGCCGACCGGTTGAACACCCCTACTTAATGGCCTTCTTCCTCTGCCGAATTTCTTGAGAAGAATGGGATTCCATCTGCCGTCTAAATGCCTAGCCTGTAATTCAGAAGACACAGTGTCTCACTGGTTTTTTTTTTTTTTTTTTGCACTCTAACTCGATCTTTGTTGGTGCATTTTTTATCCATCGTGCATTTTTTTTTTTTTTTTGCTACACATTTTTTATCCATCGTTCATTTTAAGTTCTAATAGATGTCATTTGAGCTACAAAAAAATTTATAAAACCTACGCAAAACTAGTATAGCAATAAGTTATAAGGTCGTCTTCCATAGGGACTGATAATTCAATCAGTTATAAATTCTCATGAATCCAAACTAACCTTCCAGCAGACGTGTCAATAGTGTATGAAGTTCCGACTAATAAGAAATCAACAGACATAACCAAAATTTTCCTTACTTTATTGACAATTACCGTGAATCTACGCAGACATAATTGTTACTCTAATTAACATGGAATAGGTCGTACGACCGCGACACCTATTAACCATATTATCAGCCTTAAGACTTAGGAAAACTCAATTTTAGTTCTTATTGAATCAACATCTAAAAATTACTAACCCTTTACTCTCTTTTACCTAAAGGTAACTTTATCACTAATTAATCTTTCCCAATAAATATTATGTTATGTAAATGGGAATTAATTGGTTGTAACTGATCTAATTAAGATGTACAAGCTCAATTAAATCACAGTAATAAAAGTTATAAACATAGAGTAAAAGGAACACATCCATCCACTACCTTAATTAAGAGCAATTACATGACACAGTCGTAAGAACCAACATTGATCAATCTTCAACTAAAAAAGAAAAGAAACAATGAAACTAAATTAAAGAAACAAAGAAAAGAAATAAACTTAACATAGAGCACTGCTACAAAACATGCTATTGAAGGTGGTTTTTGCGCTACCCCCGCCTCCAATACGGGCGCCGCCATATTGTTGGCACCCGCCTCCAATAACAGTATTGGAAGCAGGTTTTGAAGGGCCTGTCTCCAATACTCTTATTAGAGGTGGGTTTCGAAGCACCCGCCTCCAATACGTAGAGTATTGGAGGCGGGTTTCGAAGGACCCGCATCCAATACTCTTATTGGAGGCAGGTGCCAACAATATGGTGGTGCCCGTATCGGAGGCGGGGGCAGCGCAAAACCCGCCTCCAATAGCGTATTTTGTAGTAGTGAAGAGAAGAATTTAATATCAATGTAGAGAAGAGCTGTGGGAGCCAAAGCTCCCATGAGAGGGGGTTGTTCTAGGATAATATAATTGTACATCTAAGCTCCTTATTTATAGGAAAAATTCTCCTACTAAATTTCTTAAAAAGATTAGGAAAATAAAATAACTAATTAATTTGTAATGGAAGAAAACTACCCATTAAAGAAGGAAAAGATAAAAAGCCACAATCAGCCCTTAGATTTGAACCAATTCATTGTGATACTTAAGCATTAGATCAGGAAAAGGAACTTATTTCTTTAATGAAATTACTTTTTCTATTCTCCTACTTCAATTGGATTGAACTTAATCAAATCACATATGAACTAGGATTGGCTGCATCTTCATTAATTCATTTGGGCTTACATTTCTCCATAGGACTTGGACCGCCTCATTATTCAGCCCAGCTTAATTACACCCGCGTCTGGAATATTCTCGCGGCTACTGTTGACATGCGTCCATATGGCTAAATGAACTTTGTTTCTGTTATTTTTGCAACTCTTCTCTCTTTCTGCTTTGCTTCCTAAAATCTGTCCTTATCATCGAAAAACACTACAAATACCCTGTGAGATTGGCCAAGAAAACACCAAAAGTAAACAACATAAAGACTAAATTCACTCACACTGGCCTTTGATGAGTTTCTATACTTCATTTGGGATGAGCCAAGGCTAGCTGTGTTCTTTGCCTTCTTGTCCTCCATATCACATGGACTTCGTGGAAGGCTAGAAATTAGTACGTCTTTGATGGGCTAATACCAACTACATCGCGTCTAGTTTATGAGATTCTCACCGCTCGTGTATATTCACAGAGTTTTCAAGTTTCGGCAAAAATCCAGTGAGGATGCCATTCTTCAGTCAGAAGAATTGCTTGGTGCACTAGAGCCCAGAATCAGCAAAAGAACGAAAGCAGTTGGATGGTTTTTACCCCAGCCTCACACAATGAAGATCAACATAGACGGGTCATCGTTAGGAATTCTGTGGTGGGCTGGATGGAGAATAATCATTAGAGATTCAGTGGGAGAAGTTCTTTATGCGCCAGACCAATTTTTGGGTATAGCTACAAATTCTCATTCTGAGTTTTTAGAGCCATACTTCGGTCTGCAGATTTGTGCCTCACTGAATTTGTAGCAAGCAATTTTTGAAAGTGATTCCACATATTTGGCTGCATGCACAGTGCAATGGGACTTAATTTTCATTATGTGACAGATTAGGTAACATGTGGAAGGAAGAAATTTTTAGGTTCAGCACAACTATCGCGAGGCAAGTTCTCCGGCTGACTTCTTAGCCACATTGGCTTTAACAACACAGTCAAATCATGCTTACACACAAGGTTCCCTCCCTAGTGACCTTGGGAGATTAGTCATATTTCTCACACATTACATCATGGGACACACTAATCTATTGTGAGAGGGTGGACAAGGAAGACAGGAAAAAAGTTGACAGAAGATCTCATGCCCTTACGTTCAACCTTGATTTTCAAAAAGTGTTAATTACGCATAACTCATCTATGGTTTGGGAAACTTTCAAATGACCCCATGTGGCTTAAAAAGTTACAAATGATCCCATGTGCTTTTTCAAATGGATAAAGTTAGAAATTTCCGTTAAATTTAACGGTCAAACTAAAAGTCAACTGTTTATCTTAACTTCTTCATTAAAATGATGAATTTACTGTCAAATTAAAAGTCAACTGTTTATCTTAACTTTTTCATAAAAATGATGAATTTACCCTTATTAACAAATGCCATGTTTATCATTAATGTAAATGACATATTTACCCTTAAAATAATGCAAATATAACATTTTTTTGTATCTTTTAATTTTATTTCAATTTTTATAAATTTAATTTTTTATTTCTTATTTTAAATTAATTAAGGCTTAAAAATTTCTTTCCTTTTTAAAAATTTAGAATTTTAATTTATTTGATATATTATTATTACTTTCTATAATTTCATCATTTCAATTTTTTCTTCTTTTCCTTTTATAAAATTTCAATTTTTCTTTATTTTATGTACTATTATTACTTTCCATAATTTCTTAATTTCCATATTTTGTTCCATTTTATCCATTATCATCTATTAAAAATACCAATTTCATTATCTCACTATCACCAGTACTAAATTGAAGCAATACAACCACGTACCTTCACCCCCAATGAACATCACCGATCCAACCCAACCATCCAGAACACAAACCAAAGTCATATCGCCGGCACAGCCAAACAAATAAATGTCATTATTATTTGATTGAAGCCAAAATCAATTAAAAATCTCAACAGATTTCGGTAATTTATTTTTTCAACATCAGAAGCAAATTCAAATAGAAAATCTACAGAGACAGCTTCTTCAAAAACTTCAATCTCAGCAAAATGAAAAGTCTATAAAGAGAATCGTTAAATTTTTGAATACTTTGAATTCAATCCCACAAAAATACTCTGTATGTTACAGACTAAAAAATTAATCATGAAAGCTTTTTATTTCGAAAACTTCAAACATAACGTTGCCAACCCAAGAATTTTATCTCAATACTGTTCTTTTCCATTCCATTTCAAGGAAATCATCACTTTTGCTTTCAAAATTTTACACACAAAAAAACCTCATTTTCAACTTAAATTAAAATTTAAAATTCCCTCTAATTCTTCACTCACATCAATTCAAACATAATCATTATTTTTTTCTTCTTTTTCCTACATAAATCTCCAAAAGAAATTCCCTCAAAAAAAAATTCCTTCCCTAAGACTAAAATTTCCCCAATCCGGTCACAAAAGAACGGAGCCTTAGTACTGCTCAAACGCAAACCCAGACCCGCCATAAGGTTCAATGGATTATGAAACCCAGACCCATATATGGAAGCCCAGATCCACAAGCTTCGATGTTGAAATCACCTGGACAACAAACTCATTGAACAGTGAGGTGATGGAACAGCGGCAAGAGGGAATTTATGGAGGCGGCAGCAAGAGAGAGAGTTGATGGAGGTGGTGGCGAGAGGAAGAGTTGATGGATGCAGCGGCGGCAGCGAGAGAGGTGATAGAGGGGGTGAGAGAAAAAGGAGACAAAAGAGAGAGAGAGAGAGAGAGAGAGATTAAGAAGTTTTAAAAAAGTAAAAAATAAAAAAATAGTAAAATAACAAAATTACCCTCTAACTGTTAAATTAATGTGACTGAAATTTCTAACATTACACATTTTGAAAAAGCACAAGGGGTTATTCGTAGCATTTTAAACTATAGGGTGGTCATCTGAAAGTTTTCCAAACCACAGGGGGTTATGCGTAATTAACCCTTTCAATTATAATAAGAGTGAAATGCATGGTTCATCACTAAACTATCGAATTCTGCAAAAAATGACATTTTTTTTCAAAAATACTATGTTCCAGACACTAAACTTTCAAAATAGGCAAAACATGCTGTAAGACAATTTTTCGCCTTAGTTTAACATTTATAATTTACATTTTATATAAATATTTCCCATAGCTTAATTAGGACAGTTGTAAATGATATAAAATTTTGTTGAAAATTGATTAGGAAATCTTAATTTTCAAATCATAATGTATTAATGTTTAATTTAAAGTTACTATGATAATTGAAGTATGGTATTATATCTAAGAATATATTGATATATAAATATTAGTTTAGATTTGGAATTTACAAAATAATAAGTTTTAAGTTTTGATGCTTTAAAGTAATTAATTAAAATTACATAGGCTAATTTATAGGAAAACATTCAACTTGGGTGAAATCTCAATTTTCAATAGCAACCTAAGATGAACCTAAGAGGAGGAGGGGCGAATTAGGTTCTTGATATTTTAAAAAATTTTCTTCTACAAAAACGAACTTTGGAAAACCTTTTTTAATGATAAGTGTAAAAAACCAATTTTACCAAGTGAGGTGTGTGATTAGTGATTTGCAAAACATGAAAGGAAATAAACAAACAAAGCAAAAACACACCAAATTTATAGTGGTTCGGATTCCCCTTGAATCCTACTCCACTCGCCAAGTTCTTCAACTTGAGATTTATAATCCTCTAAGAAACACTTAAATAAGTGTTTCAATCCCTTACACTTGCTTAACTCTTTCTCAAAAGATTAAGACTTTTCCCTTGCTTAATCTAGCTCTGGATTAAGACTCTTTTGCCTAAGGCTAACAATGGATCTTTTGCCCTAGCATTCCTCAAGGATTTTAGGTCTTACTCAAGACTCCCCTTGCCTAAACCGAAGGACTTTTTCTCAATTAAAATCTTGATCAAGACTTTAACAAATGCCTAACTTAGCTCTCAAGTCTCAACTAGAACTTTTACCTTTTGCCTAATCCAAGCTCTTGGATAGGACCTTTAACTCCAATGCCCAACTTACCTCAACTTAGAACTTGTACAACTGCCCAAAACTCAACCTCTTGAGTTGGGTCTCTCCTTCTCTTTTTGCTTCCCCTTTCTTTAACTCTTCATCAAGAGTTTAGAACTTTGCCTCACTTACAAGATACCTACAAACACTTACTCAACTGTTTAGGACTTCCCTCTATGTGTTTACAAAGTAAGAAATTAATGTTATGAAAATAGCTAACTATTACATTGAGAATTTTCTATTCTAAGTTAACTTTGAAATAAATTGCTAGAACTTTGAAATGATCTTTTGAGAGCTTTTTTAACACTTAGAGAATGTTAAAAATCAAATGGGAAGAGGTGATTAAGGGGCCGTTTGGTTGGGGGTATTTAGAGGGCTCAATGGGAATGGAAGGAAATGATATCCATTGTTTATGTTTGGTATGTGGATATGGGAATAAAAAAAAAGGAATCAATCCCTAAAATTTGGATATGGCCCAATACCACCTCCCCCCCCCCCCCCCCCCCCTTCATTCGGATTCAATAGCCAAGTCGGGATTCAAATATTCTCCCTTCCCTAAAAAACCCTCGTAGCTGCGCATCTCTTCCTCTCCAACGCAGTGGACTCCTCCCCGCCGCAGTGGACTTCTCCTTCCGTCTCCAACACACGCCGCGGACTCCTCCCCTTCGCAGTGGACTTCTTCAGATACGGTAAAATCCTCTATCCCTTGCTTGATTTCTTTTCTTTTTCTTTTTGCAGCTGAATACCTTTCCTGTTTTTTTCCTTCAGGCGTTATTTTTTTTTCTGCAGCTATGTCTTTATGTTTCCTGCGTTAGTTTATGTTTCTGTTTCCTTTTGTTCTGCGGTAGCTTTGCTTGTAAAGCAATTTTTTTTAAAAAAAAAATTTATGAACTTGTTGCTTTGCTGTGTGCATTCTGATCTGATTTAGTTAAGTATTATTGATTGATAGAGGAATCGAGGTGATTTTTGCTTAGCAATTCCATTGCTGAACCTTCAGTGATACTAGTTCATCTTCAACTGCATTGCTGTTGGCACAGAATTCATTTTGACTGATCTGGGTCTTCCAGATCTGCTGTGAAAGTCATCATCAGGATGGAATCTTTTCGAAAATTTAAGATCTGGGTTTTGTTTATTTGCGTGGTATGTGAACTGGGTCAGGGGTTTTACCTCCCTGGTAGTTATCCACACAAATATGGGATTGGTGATCCACTGAGTGTGAAAGTGAATTCACTGTAAATTTCTTCAAGCTGAATTCCTTTTTCCCTATCACTTATTGATGCTAATGGTCTCATAAAACGCTTATTGTCTAACTTTTTTTATTATGAACTGACTGAAGAAATTGACATCTGAGGGAGTCTAGTTTGTAGACTTTCATTTAGAACACTGCTTAAAGTATTGGAATGTTTCCATACTTGAATTATTATGCTCTTAAATCAAAGCTCCATTTTTCTTCCGTGTGTTACCAAGGACCATTGCTGCTTTGGAACCATTATCTTTCTAGAGACGAGAATAGTAACAAGGTAGTTATAGTTTTACTTGCACAAAAGCATTTGACATTTGAGAGGATATTATACTTGTATTTGCTAGAAAAATTGAAGTGGTAGAACTAACATAGCTCTTCTTCAGTGAACACTATTTACTGCAGAACTTGCACACTCTCTGAAGTTTGTTGATTGATGTAAAATATATTTTTTGGGAACTAATAGATTTTCAAGTTAAAGCTTTTGGAAGAGAGCATGTTTTTGAGGATTCATTGCATTCATACAGGATGTTGAAGTTGAGTTTGAATCGGGTGATGGAAAAAAGAAATTCGCAGTGCCTGTCTTTTTCTTTCTCTTTTGCAGCTGAATACCTTTCTGTTTCTTTTTCTTTACTTTTGCTTTTAGTTCCTTTTTTTTTCTGTTTCTGCTCAATGTTGTGCTTGTCTTTTTCATTCCTTATTTAGTTTTTAATCTGTCGACATAATGTGTGTTTAAACCCACTTTCCTCTGTTTCTCTCCTTCTTCTTTTTTTCCTCTGTTTGTAGGATGCTATTGTTTCTTTCTGTAGGAATTTTTTCTGGCTAAAATCTTGAACAATAATTTTATAAATACATATAGAAGATTTGTTATTATTAAAGAGATAATATTAAAGAATCCTTGTTGAAATTTACAGTGCTACGTATTAATTTCCTCAGTTGGTTGCTTATTGTTGTAGATTCATATGGCACGACCTCCTTTCGATTTTAGAAGACGTGACTTTATGTGCACCTTCTGGAATTTTAATGCAATGCTTCTAGTTTGCATGGTTCTCATCTTATGTCAACGTTCGAATCAATTATAGTTACGATGTAACCGTCGAATCATGTCTAAGGAAGAAAAAAGAGTTAGGCGAATGCAATGGATGTTTATCCTTACAAAAGAGAGTGATGAAATTTGTATTAGCGAGCTTCGAATGGATATGAGAACATTTGATAGATTATGTTACATGGTGAGAGATATTGGGGGTTTAAAAGATACTAGAAACGCATCTATTGAAGAAATGGTTTCCTTATTTATATACGTTTTAGCACATCACAATAAAAATAGATCAATTAGCCTTTATTGGAGAAGAAGTAATGAAACAGTGAGTCGTCAGTTCAACCTTTGTCTACTAGCGATTTTACAGCTACACACTGTTTTGCGAAAGAAACTGGAACCTATAGCTGACGATTGCCAAGATGATAGATGGAAATCATTTAAGGTAAACAGCATATGAAGTACTCTTGGTACAAAGTTAGTGCTTTTATCTTCTTGTAGTCTTGTTTACTAATTCATTGTAATATTAAAGGGTTGCTTAGGTGCATTAGATGGTACTTTTATTGAAGTGACACCTCCTAAAGAACAGAAACAACGTTATCGCACAAGAAAGGGTGGTATTGCAATGAATGGGAAAAATGCAAAAGTAGTTCACAATCTTTACCCCTGTTTCAAATGTAGTCCACAATCTTTAGTAAGTAGCAAATGTAGTCCACAATGTATCCATTTTGTTGCAATTTTAGTCCAAAAACGGAAATTGGACCTTGACTAACGATCAACGGGTTTGACCGCCGGGTTTGACCCTCCTAAAACCACTTCACCTCTTTCTTCCAAACCCATTTCTCTTTTCCTTCTCCTAAAACCATTTGCTTTGACCGACGGTCAAACCCGGGTTTGACCCTCCTAAAACCACTTCACCTCTTTCTTCCAAAACCATTTCTCTTTTCCTTCTCCTAAAACCATTTGCTATTTTCTCAGTAATGCTCGGTCTTCACCCAGATGAAATCCAAGCTTCCAGTTCGGCCTGAAGCTAAGTTCCCTAATCTCCTCACTGCTAATTCATATTCTGGAAATTTGCTATGCTGCTGTCAATTAATTTTAGCTTAGTCTTACTCAATTGAAATTTGAGTTTAGCTTGGTACTGAAATTTCTGGTTTGCTGGGAGTCTCAGTGCTCTGCTTTCTGTTTCGGTTGGGATTTAGAATTTCCTTGCTTGATGGAAATAATTCTTAATGCCACTTAGCTATTGACTGAATTTGTTTTCTTGCTGCTCCAGAATTCCAGCAATTCCAGTCCACTCCAAAAGAAGGAGCAAAGAAAAAATTACCAAAATTCCAGCACATTCAAATACTTTCCAGTCCAGAAACACACGTGTAATTCCAGAAAAAGGGAGTTCTAAATCCAGAAAATCACAGCAAGTCCAAACTAAAAATTACATAAACAATTGGGTTGAAAAACTTAGTGAAAAATACCGAATTACACCCATTCAGCAATTTACCAGATTGTTCAACCCAAATTGGTTATCCAACATCCCGCCGGCAAGCACCAGTCAAAATTTCCAGCACCCAGTGAAAGAAAATACTTAGCTGGCCGAGCTTCTACCCCTTCCAAGAAACAGAACAGAGCATTCTGTTTTCCAGCAACCATCCTTTGTTTCATGTCACATTATCCCCTCCAATTTCAGCAACCAAATCCCCACCGGTCAGAAGAAGTCCCTTGAAAACCCACCAAGAAATTCCGGCAGCAAGCTAACACGAAACTCTGGCAGCAAGACTTCATCCCCAACCGGAAGATGAACCCAACAGTTCCGGCATAGCCCAGATACGGCGGCCTATCCACACTGAAATCCAGCAAAGTCTTCAAATTCGGAGGTGACCCAATTTGAAAAAGCGTCACCTTTTTCAGATTTGGACATCCGAGGTTCAAAGTAGATCCGTCAACCAAACGGCGGAGCAGTAACTCAGCCCTCCATTTAACCCACCAGAATGAAATACCAAATTTATCCCGATATTGAGACCACCCATCAAAGATCGTGATGACCCAAATCGTGAAGAACACGACCGATTGCCACCGAACCCAAAGACCCGTCAAAAGAAGATTCTTTTTAACCAGATCCATGAGGTTTTAGTGGGCTAAACCATGAATTTGTAACTCAGCTCGCAACTAACTCCAAATTCTTGGAGAAATTTTGCAAGTAAATCATCAGATAAATGAAACCTCAAAATTTGAAGTGTTCATGAACCCACTATTTTCCAAAAAGTTTAAATTCATACCCGAATTCATCTCCTATATTCAATGAGAATAATGTTAAGAGAACCAATATCCTCAAATTATCTCATCAGATATAGAAGAAAATTGGGTTTAATCAGTGAAGCAAGAGCCCGATTGAGTAGGCGCTAGAAGTTTTCTCCCCAAGGGGAGAAAGCTCCCAGAGAGTATTCCGCTCAAAACCTCCAATTGAGGTTAAGTGGTTTTGGAAGAAAGAGGTGAAGTGGTTTTAGGAGGGTCAAACCCGGGTTTGACTGACGGTCAAACCCGTTGACCGTTAGTCAAGGTCTAATTTCTGTTTTTGGACTAAAATTGCAACAAAATGGATACATTGTGGACTACATTTGCTACTTACTAAAGATTGTGAACTACATTTGAAACAGGGGTAAAGATTGTGGACCACTTTTGCATTTTTCCCTGCAATGAATATGTTAGGAGTTTGCTGTCCTAATATACAATTCATATATGTTTTGCCTGGTTGGGAAGGCTCTGCTCATGATGGTCGTGTTCTTCGTGATGCTATTAGTAGGCCTAATGGACTTAATGTCCCCGAAGGTAAAAAAAAAATTCATAATAAACAAAACAATGATCGTTTATTTTTTAGTTTATTTTATCTCGAATTTAGCCTCTTATTTAGTTTTATTTTGATACTTAAGGTTGTTACTACTTGGTTGATGCTGGATATTGTAATTCTTCTGGATTTCTTGCACCTTATCGTGGGCATAGGTATCATCTTAATGAGTTTGATGGGCATCGACCAGAGACAGCTGAAGAATATTTTAATATGAAGCACTCTAAGGCAAGAAATGTTATAGAGAGGTGTTTTGGTTTGTTGAAAGGGTGCTGGAAAATTCTAGCTTCCCCTTCCTTCTATCCCATACAAACACAAGTGAGGATTGTCATAGCATGTTGTTTGATCCATAATTTGATTCACAAATTTATGAATAAAGATCCTCAAGAGTCCATAACAGAGGAAGATAATGAAACAGAAGATGATGAAAGTGATGACGATGATGAAGTGGAATACATACGTCATAGTGCACGAACTGATCACTGGACTACTGTTAGGAATGATTTGGCAGTGAAAATGTTCAATAATTGGAATGATGCTTATTTTTGATGAGTAATGACTATTAGAGATGCTTATTTATTCAATTTTATTCCTAAACTATTTCAGTTTGATGTAGCGCCTATTTCAATCAATGTGTAATGACTATTGTGGGATGACATTCAGTATTATGGTTAGGTTCAGTGAAAAGAAGTATTGTTGACAATTTTCGTTTGTTTTTATTGTTCTAATGTGTCTCTTTTCCTAGACTGCAGCAACATTTTCCTCTTGATCCAAATTGCTACTGGCAATTGATGATATTTTGTGTCAATCTTGTCCTTCTTTCATCCACCTTTTGGAGATTAGTTCGAATGTTTGGCTTCTCTTTTTTCAGTAAATCAGTTACAAAATAAGACCTTCATATTTAGAGTTAAATAAGCGCAGGTACAGTTTATGTTTATATGATATTTCTTTTATGTATGTTTTACATTTCTGGAATGTTTTTATGAAATTTTATATAGGATGGAAAGCAACAATACAGCCAAGAAAGTTAAAATTGAAAAGACTGTTGCAGCTTCTGGCAGAGGAAGGAACAAGCAGTCATGGTCTGAGAGCGAAACTTGGGCGTTAATCAGCTGTTTGCAAGACATGGCGGTTGATCCCCTATGGAAAACTGACGGGGGATTCAAGAGCAACTACATGCATGAGATACGAAGGATTTTGGTAAAAAAATTGCCTAACTTCACAAAGCAAGTGAATTACATCGAGTCTAAGCTGAAGTTCTTAAAAAATAAATTTACTGCTATCACTGAAATGTGCAAGCAAAGTGGTTGTACATGGAATGATGTTGACAAGATGATAGCTTGTGAGCACACATGGTATCAAGAGTGGAGCAAGGTATGCAAATTATTTTGAGTTTCAAGTTAGGTTCATATTTTCTGAAAATTGTGTTCTACATTGTTTTGTGTTTTATTACTGAAATATATAAAGTTCATTTTCGTTGTTGTAGGATCGTATTGCGGCTAAGGGTCTTTTTAATACACCATTCCCTTACCTTACAGCGTTGGAAGTCGTATATGGTAATGATCGAGCAACAGGTGATATGGCTGAAGATCATATGAGTGCCGCTCAAAATATAGAAAATGGTGCTGCTATGGAAGAAACTGATGAAAGTGATTCTGCTGACGATGAAATTTCTGTGTTGAATTCAGTTCAATCTAATTCCTCTAATACAAGTACTTCCACCAAAAGAAAGAAACTCTCTGCACTCAAGATCCAAAAGAAAGGAAAGAAAGCCAAGGTTCCACATGTAGCAGATGTTGATTTAGAACATAAACAGTTATGTTTATAATTTTTTGCAGCTATGACTGAGAGCTATTTGGTGCTGCAGTAATACGTTTTGCAGCTATGTTTTTAATTTTTTGCAGCTATGGACTGAGCTATTTGGTGCTGCTGTAATACTTTTTGCAGCTACGTTTATAAGTTTCTATAGCTGTGATGTTCTGTGTATTTTAATTGAAGCCAACCACATTGGCCTCTCTCACAATGTCACAGTAATTTGCCTTTGCTGGAAAATTTTTGCAAAGTGCTGGATTTCAGTTTCAGTTTCTGGGTGATGAAATCAGGTGGACTGATTTGGAATGTTTGCTGAAATAGTATGTTACTAAAGGAGCCAGTCTCCTTTTGGTATCTAATTTTTTTGCTGAAATGCTTTGTGGAGTTGCATCATGCTTAGCTGTTCCAGCATGATTATAATATGTTTTGTTTCTGCATTTGGCTTGAGTTGTTGCTGCTGGATTTTGGCTACTGAAATTTGAAATTGTGGGATTTTGGCTGCTGGGTATGCCCCTATTTTACATGCAGTTGTGACTTTTTGTAGACTTGAAGATGAGATGCAATCTGGGTCTGAGCAGTTTGAGTTAGTTCTTCCTTGAACATTTCCTGTTTCCTTAGCTTTAGGTGATGTGTCCAGAGCAGCACTACTTGTTGGAATGGAATGATAAATAAACTGCTGTCAACAAAATGAAAAGTCTATTTTTTGACATAATCTTCAATAAGTGTTAGCAATATGAAAAACGAATACTCCCTCCTCCCGTTTCATTAGCCGTATAACTGTTTATGAGTGACAAGATATACTTTCGGGAGTATAATTGATCAATTATTTATGCTGATATTGTGTCATTGTGGTCTCATTCCTGCTTGCTAATGCAAAGATTTGGAATAGCGTAGCAACTTGGTTGTTTGATTTTGATTCAACAAAATTCTTTCGTTTTGTTGATTTGAGACCGATTCCGATTCTCCAAATATCAGTATTTTCACAAAAGGAGACATAATTTTGACAAGTAAATTCTAACAAGTTCGTCTCATTATTTTTTGGTGGAATAAATTATTTACCTTTTCTAAAAAAAAAAATGTCAGTAAATTCTCTATTTTTGCAATAATAAAGGAGAAATTTGAATTATTTCATTAAAGAAATATAGGGGTAAATTTGGAATTTTGACTGATTCCCATTACTAATATTCAACTGAACCAAACATCCTGTATGGCATTGATATCCATTCCAGGATTTGAACCAAACAATAGTTATTCAGTATGATTCTCATTCCCATTGACTCCTCAATCAAATCCATTCCCATTCCGATTGACAGATTCGAACCAAACGGCCCCTAAGTGTTTTTCAAGTGGGAGTATTTATAGGAGGAGGGTAGCCTTTAAATGGTGAAAAATGGGCAAAAGAATTGCCATTTCCCGAAGCCTCTGCAACAGGCCGTGCTCCTCGCAGGCCTATCATAGGCTAGCCGTGCGGCACTTTCAGTCCCTATTAGCCCGATTTGACATATACTTTCGTTTGCTTGCTGTGGTCCCACCTTGGACGTGTTTTTCTTCTTTCTTCATTTTCTTGTCGTTTCTTCGTTTTAACCCTTTTTGAATCGATTTTTCCCATAAACATTTCTCTACATTTTGCTACTTAGAAGAATCGTTAAATTAATTCTCATATATTTTTAACTTATCAATCAAAATAAGTATTAAGATCGACCGTTCTAACAATTTCTCCCTTTTTGATGATGACAAAACAAATATGAAATTTTCAACAATAAATCAATGACAAGTAAACTTAACTCCCCCTCAATTCCATTACATTTTTTCCCCCTTTTATTGTTCAATTGACATTACATTTTTCCCCCCTTTTTGAAATCCACAGGAAAAAAAAAAAAAAAAAACAAGAACAAAACCCAACTCATCCATAACAGGAGAAATAGAACAACGGTCTGGGAAGGAAAAAGTGGAACCGAGTGAGTGTTGTAATCAATCTAAAGGGGCTCAAGAGTTTTTCTAAAATACATGGTAGTTGAGATTCTGCTCTACGGCAGTCAGTGGTTTGTGGGTGTTGGTTCGGCTGCAGCTGCTAGTGAGGTAGGGAGAAAGCAGAATCAGTAAGCATAGTAACGAAGCCAGTGGGTGCGCCACCTTTGAAATAGGTATTTGATTCTTCAAATTTCCATTCCCTCGAGATAGAAATTAGTAAGTGTAGTAACGTATTAAGAATAAACTAAAATATTTGATAGTTGAATTCTGAGATTAACATAAACTAAAATATGAAGAATCCACAAATCAAGAAACAGGGGGTTCTCGGGTTATGTTTAATATGCTGAGTAATTGAGCTTTGACTCCAATTGTACAACTTTGAGAGAATTAGTAATAATGCATTTAAATTGGCTATTGACCAAGCTTTACAGTTTGGGGGAGTAAGCATTACACAATTGTTCATGAGCTTAGTTTGAAGGTTGATTGCCTATAAGTTGCTTGTGAAAATTCCTTAGTGAAGTAAAGTTTGAGCTAGACTGTATGATCTTTGACTGAATCAAATTAGAGCTAAAGATAGGAGGATTGTACTTGGCTGAAACCTTGTTGCTACTGTAGAGCTAAGAAAGCTAACTAGGATCTAGGAAATTATAGCGTTGAATAAAAATGTTGTAGTTTTGTTTCTGTCTTCTCCACAATGTTTGGGACTTAAAATGCTGTTTTGCCTGAGTCTTTAGTTCGGCAAGAATCCTTTGGAGTAATTTGGGAATTTCTTAAAGTAGAAATTTAAATGTAAAACTATAATGGAACTGGACCTTTGTGGGAGTAAGTGTTAAAAACACTTTGATTCTTGAAATCTAATTTAGTTGAAGGTCTGAACCGGTTCTTTGATGCTGTGGCACTGTAAATTAGTTTGACATGTGAATTTGGGGTGCTGGAATTATATTCCTTGAAGTTAGTTAACACTGAAGGTATTTTCCCCGACTAGGTTCAAATGAAACTTGGGAGAGTCAAAGTTGTTCTTTCATTTTCATTAGTTCTAAGTTTTTGTTTTAAAAGATGTATGAGAAAATGAAACGACCTTTGAGTGAGTATGAAAACATTGGTGTTTTGCAAATTAGATATTGCTGGAATAGCCTTAAGACTAAGGAAACTGACTAAGATTTAAGAGTCCCTCTTCCTTCAACTCTTACTGTCGTAGTTTTGGATTCTATTCTTCTAAATGTTGGTGAACTGGAATGACGCTTTACAGCCGTTTGCTGCAGGTTTTATAACTTGAAAACTATGCAGAAAATGGTTCTGTCAAAACCTTAAAAATAAATTAAGGATCTGAGATACACTGCAATCATTAGTTGACAGAAAACTATAGGAAAAACAAAAGATAAACTGAGCATACATTGACTAGTTTAAAACTGAACTATAACACTTGGGATTATTGGATTCTGAAAGATATAAAATCAATTCAATCTCGGTTCATAAAAAAATTCTTTTACCAAAACTAGGGAAGGAAGGGGAATAAAAGTAAACATGGCAAACAAAGAGGAAGAAAACATCACCTGAAAGGGGAAGAACAAACAAGAGTTCATGTAACTAAGGGAGAAGGTAGGTTTTTAATACTTTATGTGGATCCTTTTAATTATCCCAATACTGTGTTGTGTTTCCTAGTTATAATCACGATAGAGGTTATAAATGATGATTGGAATAGAGGATCAAGCTGATTTATGGTTTGTGTTGCACTTGCAGTATTTCCTTGTACCAATTAGTAGCTGGGCGGAAACCTTGAAAAATGAAAGAAAGATATACAAACAGTTGGAAACAGAATTGGAACACTTAGAACCTGAGACTGGAACCCTTTGGTAGGACTTTTGAACCCAGCAAACTAGTTTAAATGTAAGAAGCTTTGTTAACTAGAGTTTACCCCGCAGTTTTAGGTCTTTACAACAAAAAGTTTGGATCCTAAAATGCAATTTTGCTGCTGTCTTCCACAAGTTTCAGAACTTGAAATTATTCATTAATGCACAAGACGGTTCAGCTAAAGAAAGGAAAATAAAGAATGGCGAAAGTTATGTAAACCTTTTGTGAATTAAAAAAAATGGAGTTTCGAATTATTTAGAAACTAACCTTTGATTTTTCCTTACTTAAGAAGAAATTAGGATCTGATATACTGGCCGGCTGCAGTAGGTAATTCGGTAGGAACCCTTAACGAAGCGAAGAAAACTAAGGAACCTCCACTGCCCTGTTTTGCGACTTACTGTACAGAATAGACCAGAACTCACTCATCCGAAATTATCTATCTTTGAACTCCCCTTGGAGTCTAGTTTAATATGCAACTGGGTTTGCGATTTTTAGAGTTTTGTATAGAAAGTTACGGCCCAAACACCGCAACTGTGTCACCTCAGGGATATCAGAATTTATAATCTTCAAACCTTCACAACAATTATTTATGGAGCGAGTGGAATCTTTAGACTTCTTTTACATATCAGGTATAAGTGTTTGAGATATTTTCGAAGCCATAGATTAGTTCTATATAGGCTTAAAATGAGAAATGAACTAAATAAAAGAAACATGCATATTACAAGTTAAAAGTTAGAAAAGAAGGAAATGTAAAAGTACTCCCTTAGGCTGGGTACAATACTAGCAGTTTATGTATATTTGCTCTGGGGTTTGTTTACTTTATGTAAACAAGTAAAACAATAGAACTTTCAAATTTCATGAACCTAGGATGAAGGTTAGTAAGTTAAGATGGCTGAAAGACAATACAATTAACGGGAGCTTATGAAAGATGAAAGAATGGAAACTTTGAAATACAAATCATCTCTATAATTCGTACAGAGGAAATTTATATACATTACAGTAAGCTAAGAAGTGATCATTCTTACTAATTATCGCAAGACATACAGATCGAGATAAGCTAGCTAATAAATTCGTTTGTCAGGTGAGTGTTCTCACTTTTCTAAAATTATGTACTTTGAAACTATCATGCCTATATCTATATATAACTTGTTCATTAGCTTTGAAAATATATACACAATCTATATATCTGTACTGAAAACATGCATTGAACTGATTGTATTGAGCGGGTGACTACTTTTCACTCGACTCAATTTAATTGAAATTGTGAATAATATATCATGATGTGTATATGTGATTCTTTGATACGTGATGCTCGTATTTGTACTATTTGATAGGAATTTGTGATTCGAAAGTCCTGTTATGTCTTGGCTTGTTAATGAATTATATAGCATGCTTTAAATACTTGTTTAAGTAGGCGAGAGTGTACTTTACCACCTCATCGCCGGTGTTGTTGCATGATTTAACTGTGCTTGTCCTGCGCGGATCCCACAACTTCCATGACTTATCGAATCCACCGGGCCAGCGTCGGGCTTTGGACGATTGGATAGATAAGTGGGAAGACAGGTGTACTCGAGCAACTATAGGCCGTAACACTGGGTATATTGGGAGTTGTTGTCGAAGGCACCAATTGGGTGTAACGATCTCGGGACGTTCGTTTGAGTGCCAGCTCTCATGCAGGGACGTCTTTGTGGGTCAGCCCTCATGTAGGGACGCCTCAACGAATCCGCTCGGATCCCGGAGTATCCTACCTATTGTGTTTACTGCTTTCTATTATCTGAAATGTTGAGATGATGTTTAGTTTACTATACTCTATGATTTACCCTTTTCATAACTGTCATTAAATCTATATTTAACGGAGAACATCATTGGGCGTAAAGCTCATTCAGTGTTTATGTGTGGCATGACAGATCAACAATAGATACAGTCAACTACCAATAAGCTGAGTTAGATTGGATAGTTGTTAACTGTTATGGACATTCATATTTAGTAATTACTTACGAATTACCAATTGGCCAGCGTGCCATTTAGATATTCGATTGTTAGGCTACGGAATTGGGACCTATAAATTGTAATTCTACAATTTAATATCAAAGCTTCCGCATTATTTTTAATTTAGTTATTACTGTTTTGATTGCACTACTGAGTCCTGGTGCGAACTAGACAAGCGTCTGATTGGGTTCCCGTGTTGGATAGGGGGCCGGGTTGGGGCGTCACAATTTGGATGCTCTAAATCCCGGCAATGCTCAGCTCGTACTCACCCTTACTGTTAATAGAAAAAATAAACTCAAAACAACTTATTTTTTTAAATAGTATAGGGAGGTATTTGTAATTTCTAAAACTATAAAAACTTTTTTGTAATTTGACCATATCTCGTGGGAGGTAAATGTAATTCACCCAAATAATAATATACTCAAAATCTTGTACATGACTACTCCCAGAAGACTATTTAGCCTTTGAAATCGCTATATAATTTTGAAAACACGTGTATGTATCGATGTTAAATTCTTATATATCGCATATTGAATAAACTCTTTTTATATAGTATAACTTTAGTTTTGATGAATCACAATTATATGTTAGATAGATAAATATCACCAATAATTTAGTAATTTATTATTAGTATAAAGTATAAACACGCGGATCGAATTTCGATCGTTGAAATTAGGGTCGAATAGAAGAGAACCCCTAATAGTAACCGGTAAGCCCCATAATTATTAATCCCCAACCTTCAAATCTCAGAAATTTTGGTTTTCCTTTCCCCCGCTTTTTTTTTTCTTGGCTCCACAGCCTCTACATACTCTCTCTTTCATACCTCCCCTTGGCGCTGTGTGCCTCCGAGATTGCAATTAGCAAACGCCAAAAGCAGTTTTTGTTCGTTGATTATGCTTGATTGGTTTGTGTTTAGGTTTTGATTCGAGAGCATGGGTGTTGTTCTGTTCCTATTTCATTTGTGGAAGACAAATATTTGGCTTTCTTGGTGCCATTATATTTCAATTTCATATGAGATGGAAGTTTATCTTCCATTTTATGCTTATATGAAACAGTCTTTCTTGTGGAGTATGAATGAACTGAAATAGTTGCTTGCTGAATCTGGTTCAGTTGTCTTCATTTGATGAAATTGAAATTGCTTTTCTCTCCAACATATTTCACCATTTTACTTGATTAAAACTCGCTGAAGTATGTGTTATCTGTCTAGCTTGATTTGTGATAGTATTTAAAATGCAAGAGCACGAAATTTGCATTACCCTTTCGATGGCTGTTCTTTAATTTTTCTAGTCCTTTTATGGTCGGGCAGGGGCAAGGAGAAGAAAAAAACTAGACATCCAGGGCTTGCCTTGTGTTTCTATCACTTTATTTATGCCATTTTTTGGTCTCAAGGATCAGGTGTTGCCTTATTTAACATCATAATTGGAGTAAATTCCCAAAAGAAGCTTGTTTTTAAAAACATTGTCGACATTGTGCTTGTTTTTTGAGCATAGCCTAATTTATAAATTTGTTCGATAAAATCATTGTTTGCCATTCTGCTCTTGCGTTTAAACCGCGTGTTCCCTTCGGGCTGTGGCCAAGTACGCGATACACCCTGCTTTACTGTGTGTTCTTCTGTGCAGCATAAATTCAAGCACGTACAATGTAAAGAGCATGAGAGTGTGATAAGAGTGGACATTTGATGCAATCGAAGATGGCTGCAGTTGGTGATTTCGAGAATGCAGCCATGAAAATAGTGATACCTGAAGAATGGTCTAATGCGGCGGACTCCATAGCTTATGATTCAGCAACTTGTCCTCCTCCAGTTGCCTTTGTGTGTGGGCCTAAAAACAGCGGGGAGACTATTTTCTCTTGCTACCTTGTCAATGTTCTTCTCCTAAGGTTTGGTTTTCTTCTTCTTTTTTTTTTTTTTTCCCCTCTTTGAAAAAGTTTTATGAATAATTTTTACTCAGGACTCTTTGTTTATCTATTTGTGTACTTAGTTGTAAAAATCAAAACCTCTGTGGGCTAGTGAACTTTTGTTATATTGATGTGTAGTGAATTGGTTGTTCATTTAATTTTGTTAATGTAGTGAAATGATCAAAAGGGCTTTTTCTGATTTTGATGAATTTTTTTTTTTTTTTGTTGAGATAATGAGATGATTATTTTAGTTAAGTTTATTCCATTTTCAGTTAGCTGTGTTACAGTGAAGAATGGATAGCTGCTTTTTTTCTCATGATAATTTATTTATTTTTTGTAATGAGTTGTGATTTTGGTGACTTCTGCCAAGTTCTATGTACATGAAAGGTAACAGTCTGGTTTGCTTGAAAATTTGATGATCATTCACTTGCGTTTTCTCATAATGCTGAAGTATTTAGTTGGCCTTATGTCAAATATCAAAATATTGAATTAGAGAAGGTTGATCTACTGCTACAGGGGTTTGTCCAAATTCCCACTTGTTTACTACAGGTATTTAGGTCTTCTGTCTGTAGCGTTCATATGTTTAGTA
The DNA here is from genome assembly GCA_016801395.1 of Leptodermis oblonga. NCBI lineage: Eukaryota > Viridiplantae > Streptophyta > Magnoliopsida > Gentianales > Rubiaceae > Leptodermis > Leptodermis oblonga. The sequence continues at coordinate 7,500,043 of CM028754.1, read as the reverse complement.
GCAAATTCCTGCATATTTTTATTTGTACAGGTATTTAGGTCTTCTGTCTGTAGCATTGATATGTTTAGTAGCAAATTGCCGCATATTTTTATTTGTCTCCCTCTCTGATCATTTATGTCATTATAAGTTTACAGCCTTCGACCATAAGAGCATTTTGATATCCTGTCAACAATAGTTTATGTACCTTCTGTTTACTTCATAGTTTTGATTTTCTTCAGGTACGTGGATGCATTTCGCCATACATGTCTACGAATGTGTTGCCTACTGAATGAGAGATAGAAGACAAAGTTCTGGTGCTGAAGACTAGTTTTCCACCGGCTCCATGGCAAAACATTCACATACATCCAAGTGCCCCTAGCTTTTTAGAATTCTATACTCACCGCTAATTCTACTATATCAAAAGATAGTACATGTGACTTCAAAATTTTGGCTCAATTTAATTCAGGGGGGCTTGTTGCCTTATAGAGTTTAAAAGTGGTTAGATGATAGGCACTTTGAAGCTATTGGATGTTTGTTGTAATGTATTGTTCTTGCATACTTCTGATCCCAGGATGCTTCTTACTAACTTTTACCTAATAGCAGAGACTGTTTAAATGTACATAGTTGCTGCAGCTGTAGTCAAGTGTTGGTCGATAGGGGAGCATCTCGAATATCTCCTGAAAACAACACTATTGGATTCAAAGACCGATTGTAAACTGGGGAATTAAGGGTGAGATCGAGAAATAAGAAGTTCTAACATGGACACCAACCCTTCTTCCTTTTCTGCTCAAAGGTTATGTTCATGTCTTTGATGGAATGCCATAAACTGTATGAGATGGAAACATTTTGCCACTTGTATATACTGTAAAATGTGTACGGAGAATCTCATGCAATGCCAGGTGAGATTCCAGTACATTTCTGAGATGAAGGCTGATGGTCAGCTACATGTTACAATATCATGAAGTGAGGCAAACTTGGAAAATTCATTTGCAAATACATTTCTTGCCCTATCTACCCAGAAGACCCCAAGCGACACTGTCGCTAGGAGCTGTTTCGTGTTACTTTGCAGATGAGAGCACTCCAATGGCGGGGATAAGGCATCCCTGGCCGCCAAAGTCACTGTTGCAGCATCACCAAGCCCATTATGTGTTCCTAGGCCTTATCCCTGGCCGCCAAAGTCACTGTTGCAGCATCACCAAGCCCATTATGTGTTCCTAGCAAGCTTCACTGCCTCCAAGAAGGCTGCAAATTCAGCCTCCTCTTTGCAGCCATGCACGATCTGAGCGATGTCTTTGAAGATCCTCCTGTTTTGCTCATGCCAGAAGATACGATCCCAGCAAAATCGCTACAAAGGCAGACAAGTCTTGCTGCACCTGGTTCAAAAGGGCCATCTATCTACACTGAGTTTCATCATCATCATCTACAAAAAATCAAACTTTTCAATACATGTCATAGTATTAGTACTCGATTTGTTCCAAACATGAAAAGTAATAGTTTTGAACTGTTTAGACTACTTTTCTATACCGTTTCTCTAATTTCCTGCTGATGAAGGATGCTCCTCTTCAATTAATGTTGCACCATCAAATTAATTGCTTCGCAGTGTGATAAAAATGGTAATAATGTACCATTCATCGAAGAAGATCAATGGGGATATCTTCTCCTTGGATTGATTCTTGGTTTCCTCTGCCAATGTTGAAACAGCATCAAACCCAACATTTCCAGAAATCTTAGTGGAAACCGAATAGCATTTTGGGATGAAAAAGAAGAAATTTTTCCTGAAAATGAAAAGTAATTACCTGAGCTAGAAATTTTGTTGAAATATGGTAATGATATAATTGGAACAACTGTATTTGGTCCTTCAAATTTTCAAAAGAAATGGAAGAACTGAATTCTGTGAAGGATATAATTACATACAAAATGACCAAATGTGATTATTTTTGGACGACTATATATAACTTACTTGATTTGCAGAAGAAAGCAGCTGTCGACGATTCTTGTTCAGATTGGTGCAGCTCCTCCATAATTACATTTCCCTGGAGGACATGATTCACATATATATTAAGATAGGCACATTAGTCTAGTGTTCCATAGAAAAGTTTAAAAGTATATAACTACCTGTGTTTGAAGCTTTAAATATTGAATGTGAATGATTAGTGTTCATTTCAAAGTCTTTGGCTCCCCTCATAGCAGGCCTAGGATACCTGCACGTACCAAAGCCAAGGCATTAGTTACAGACTTGCGTATGATTTATATTAAAAATAAATGAAGAGAATAAATAATCACTCACAAATTGGATTCACATCACCCCCTGCTGATACTGATATTAGGAATATGGGCAATCTTTGGCCATTCTGGACCACTTCCTTTGGTGCATCTCTCTTCTAGAAGAGGACAGCTGATAACATACAGATTCCGTAAGTTCTTAAGGCGTTGAAATGCTTCTGCAGAGGGGAATTGCTTGAGGCTATAGCAAGCCCAGATGTCCAAATCTTCCAGACATTCTAAGCAACCCAACCACTCTGGAAGAGTGTCAATACCTTCAAACTCCCATATTTGTAATTTCCTCAAAGTAGTTACATACTGAATTTGATCTGGCAGAGATGTCACCTTTGGCCATCCACCCAACGTAAGGGACTTAAGGGAGACAGAATGTTGGACGTCCTCTCGAGAATTGCTACCATCGGAAATGGAGTATGGCCACGGGAAGCAATCAGTTTCTGCACAACTTAGACTGAGTGACTCAAGGCTGGTTAGATGGAGCAAATCTTTGGGCCATAAATTAGGATTGCCTTCAATTTTCAAAGACCTAAGTGGCGCCAAGATCTTCAGGTTGCAAAAAGGTGCCACAAACTTGTCACAATTACAAATCACTAGTTTACGTAGAGATTGGAGGTAATGGATATTTGGATTATTGTTAACAACAATGGGAGAAGAACAAGAGGGGCCCTCTGCATCAGAAGATGAATGTATCATGGTTGGCTTATCATCAGCTTCTAATTTATGGAACATAAGGCTATTCCAACTGGATGAAAGGGTCAAACTGTGACAACCATAGACATATAATTTTTGAAGCCGAGGAAGGCTACCCAAGTTTGGAAAAACACTCAAGTTAGGAAGCCCAGACAACTCCATCTCCTCTAAAGAAGGAAATACTTTAGCTGTTGAATGTGTTGGCATAATTGCATCTGACCACTCCTCCAAACTATCCATTTCCCGAAACTCAAGTACCCTTAATGCTGGGAAAAGAGTTACCCCATTACTACCGCTGCTTTTGCTTGCCCAATCTAGATTTGACCAACCGTAAAATCCCCTATCAATACATTTCAGATTCCGTAATGATCTCATCTCTAGATGTTGAAGAAAAGGCAAGTCCCCAAGTGATGGGAGTTCTCGACAGTTATCCAAGCTCTCTAAAGTGAACTTCACTAGATTACGAAGTAGTATCAAACTGTTCTTCGTTATCAACCAAGATGGAAACTTTGGGCTTTGATAACCAATTATCTTCAAACTTTTCAAATTCAAATGAGGATTGAGTCCCTCCATAACATCAATATCATTGCAATCATTTTCCCTCTTATCCCATTGAAGTTGTAAAGTCTGAATATTTGTTTTCTTTGACAAGTAAGATTTCAAAGCAGATTCATAGCCGCTCACATTTTGAAGGCTAAAAATCCTTAGCGCACCTTTAAGGTTGTCCAAGTGCTCCAACTCTTCAATTTGGCATCCATTGGATTTGTCCACCTTAAAGAAAGGCAGAGTTTGAAGATTGGTCATTCGGCCCAGTCCGGGAAGCAAACATGTATCACTACTGGCCACATAAAGATGTCTCAAATTGATTAAATTCCAAAACTTATTTGGCACCTCTTTCAAAAATTGAGTCCTTAGGGTTTGGAGATAGTATAATTCCGGGAAGGAGCTTGGAAGCCTACGTATGCCACTCCATTGGATGTCAAGAAGTCTTAAATGAGTAATCTTACTGATCGCATCGGGTAATTCTTTGGCACCCCAATCTGGAACAATTAAAACCGAGAGACATCTGAAGTTTAGAAACCAATCTTCAACCTCATGAAACCTTATCAAACAGAGTGTTCTCAACTTAGATGGAATACTACCTTTCAAACTCTTCCACAGTCCTTTCTCACTTGAATTGATGATGGATAAATGCACAGCTTCAATCTCACTGCTCTCAACCTTCCCATCTTTCATGTCAATGCAATAACTATCTGACACTTGTAATGAAACATCATGCACAAGGTCATGCATCTTGTAATACGTGATGTCATTGTTATCCTTTATATCAGCATCTTGCAATAAAGAACTCTTCAAAAGAATGTTGAAATAGATATCACCCATGTCTTCCATTTGCCAATGACTTCCCTTTAGAGGATTGAGAAACCCGCGAGCCATCCAAAGTTGTACCAATTCATCCTTTCTGAAGAAAGTGTCTTTTTGAAAAATAGCGCAATATCCAAAACATTGTTTTATTGACAATGAAGGCAAGTGATCATAACTCAACTTGATAGCTGAAAGAACCCCATTACCTCCAAAACTGGGCAGACTCCACATCTCACTTCTTTCCACCATTAACCATTCTGATTCGCAAGTCTTTGGGTACAATAAGCCTCCTATCGCCTTTATAGCTAAAGGAACACCCCCACACTTTTTTAGAATCCTTTTACCGATAGCCACCAATTCTGGTGTTTTTGTTGCTCCACCTTCTGCAAAAACAGATCTCTCAAATAGTTCAAGACTCTGATCTTCCGAGAGTATGTGAAGAGGATGGCATCTAGATGATCGCATTGCTGAAGCAACTTCCTCATTGCGAGTGGTGGCCAAAACTTTGCTTCCCTGAGAACCCCCGATTTCCAGCAAACATCTCCTCATTCGATCCCATTCGTCTCTGTTTTCAGTCCAAACGTCATCCAATACCAGCAAATATCTTTTCCCTCTCAATTGCTCTTTCAATCTGTTTACCAAAGCTTCTGTACGAGACAATTGGTGGTTGGTTCCAGTGAGAGACTGCAGCATTTCAGCTAACAATCTTTCCACATTAAAATCATCCGAAACACAAATCCACACTCTTTTCTCAAAATAATTCACAACCTTTCCATCATTGTAAATGAGCTGAGCCAACGTTGTCTTTCCCTGACCACCCATTCCTAGGATGGTAATGACGGGTAAATCTCTCTCGTAGTCGGACTCAATTAGCATGCTTATCACCTTTAAAGTATCATCATCCCTCCCCACAATTTCCGAATCCTCCACATACGGATCAGTGAATCTTTTTGCGCTAAGATCAGGAAGTGAATTTACCAACCCAATAGCCTGAAGACCAATTTGGGTTGATTCCGCATAAACTCCGTCTAAGGATGTGAGCACATCCTTTATCTGATGGGCCATCTTGGAACGAGAAAAAACAGGATTTGAGGATGAAAAGAAGTGGCGTACCTTGTCCCTCTTGCGGCACTCGATCTTTTTGCAAAGAACTTCATAGCCAAAATCATCCAACACAATCTCAGCGTCATGGGCAATGGACTTGAGCTTTTTCAGCCAAAGTTGCACAACTCTGCTGGTTACTTGCTTGCTCTGAGCATCAGAAAGCAAAGCTTGAATCATCTCCAGCTTCTCAGCAAGCTTTCCGAGTTGTTTCTCCACTCCAAATGAGAGACTGAGCTCGTCAGCAGCAAGTGAAAGAGCCTTTGTCAACACAGCTTCAGTAAGAAATCCAATCGCAGCATCAGCCATCTTCAAGAAATGCTTCAAGAAAAATATCACTGAGCGGTGGAAGAATGCAAAACAGAGCGAATTTTTGTCAAACAAAGATAAGTTCATCAACAAAGAGTGATTTCAAATATAAAGAAATATATATTAAAAAATTGTTGAGTGGAAGACCATCTCACTTCTTACTTTTGTTTCCATTAGTGGACTCCTAAAGTCCTTCGTATATGGACGAATCCATAGTATCAAACTCGAACTACCTAATTAATTAATAGTTAAAATAACTGCTCATTCCTGACACAGTCTTCTCTGCATTTGAATATCAAGTCTCTTCGTTCTAACTTCTCTCCAACTCCACACAGGAGATCGTCACCCGAGAAGGAAAATAGTAAGAGATCCGGGTAAAATTACAAAAAGAAATCCCTTTTTTAATAAAGTAACTTATCATCTATAAATTATAATGGTATTTTAAACTTTTCCATAACAAAAATAGTAAAGAAGAGTTCATTTTAAGCAATGTAAAACTTATTATTAATATCAAAGTAGAACATTTAAATTAGTTTATTTAACATACTTTATTTCATCAATTATTATGAACTAACTATGAACTCACACATGATTATATTAAGAAAGGTAAAAGAAGTAAAAAATTTGAAAGTTGAATTTTTATTAGAAAAAAAAACAAAATTTTCAAAATTGACCTTCTAATGGAACGGAGGAAACATATAATAGTATTAGTTTCAATATTTTTTATAACTTCTTTTTGGCTTGAACAAATTTTGAGAAAAAGAAAACAAAACATACTAACAAAAAGGAGAAAAAAGTAGTATTAATATTAAGTAGAATTTGAGAAAAATAAGGAGAAATAACTATTATAACAAAAGAAAAAGGAAAGTCTAGACAAATAAAAATGAATAAAAAAGAATGGGTGAAAAAGAAAAAGGAATTAATTTATTAATAAAAAAGTAAATAAGAAGGAAAGAGAAAAAAAATATTATTAAAAAAGGAAAATTACTACTAAAAATAAAAAGGAAATATGGGAAAGAAAAAGAAAATTAAAACTTTTAAAAATAAGTAGAAAAGAAATAAAAATTAAAGAAAAAAGAAAAAAATAATATATGCATACAAAATTTTGTATTAAAACTCACATGAAATTTTGTATTTTTTGATATGAGAGCCCAAAATATTATTTTCCTCATATGAAAGTTATCGGATTTTTTTTTTTTTTCTTTTTTAACGGAAACTTACCTGTAGTTTCCTTCCCACCCCCAATCAATTTACTGCACTCTCTTTTCGGCCCAAAACTCATTCTTTTCCCGTCCTTTTCTCCATCAACCCTCAACTTCAACGGTGATAACTATGTTTTTTTTATTTATTCTTTTCCGTCCTTATAACTTTGTTTTTGGCTTTAACCTAATTGCCTTTGTTAATTGAATTGTGATGATTTCTAAATGGAATCTGATTCACTTTTTTTTGGAGTTAATGGCTTTGTTTTTGTCTTTTTGCATTTGCACTTTGTGCGATTACAAACACAAGCATTATTTATTAATTTTTCTTATTCAATTTTATATTCTAATTACAGGTAATTTAATGTCAATTTCTTTTTTTCTTAACATGTACTTAAAGAATCAATACACATCAATATTAACAATTAGCATTTATTACGGGTTATATTGCTTCTTTCATAACAAATTGACTTAAATATGATATGGTTGTAACCTTACTCCAGCAGAATGATAACAACTAGGATTGGTTGACTTCGTCCAAATCTCATCCAAACCGATATGATCATGTGTGATGAGGGGATACATAGATTAGTGGGAGTTAATCTTCCTAGTTTTTAGGAGTTAGTGGGGATATTAGGATTTACTGGTTCCTATAATGTAGGAGTTATTTAATACTGTTATTTGTTTTGTTAATCTTTTACTCCATTATAAATACTTGAATTGTATGTAATATTAAACATCAATGAAAAATATAGAACAATTACTCTCTCCTTGATGTCTTCTTGTACGATTTCTCCTTCCCCAAATTCTATCCATATCAAAATATCATTCGATCTTTTTGTTATTGTGTTGTGCTTTTGTGTTATAGTACATTATAATCAGGGCCGATATTGAACATGTTCTGGGTGAGTCCATGCGCCCAATAATTTTTGGGGCCCCAAATGTACATGTCAAGTGATTGAGCCCGTCGTGAGGCTACCAAAATGCACAAAAATTAGTGCTTAAACCTGCAAGAAATTACTACAAATAATATAGAAAGCAGGGTCGATCCGCAGGGAACAGCTGACTTAAACTCTCATATTCCTATCGATTTGAAAAATGATTTGATTTGCAATCACCTTTGTGTCTCAGAGAGACCTTTAAAATTTGCCACTTATAAAAAACTAAAACTTCACAAGAACAAATAAATTCTCACTTAAAAGAGTATTCCAACATTATATGAATCAGATCAATCCATGCATGCAATCATTAACGTCACAAATAAATCCAAGAACAATGTATCGGCAGGTTATAGGTTACCGTGGGCTCCCTACGACATAATCAAATCCCCCCTTAGTGTGTCAGTAATCGCCGTGGGCTCCCTACGACACGACTACCTCTCTAACTAACCAAACTAACAGGCCGTGGGTTCCCTACGACACCTATTAATATAATTAGCAGCATTAATTACCAGAATGACCCAACACTAACACTTCTATCGGGTTAACTTTAGAAGTTGTTACCTGTTTATCTTGTACTACCCGACGGTAGGTTTGTCGCTAGTTGACTTTACCGGATTAAACAATAGTTGATCAGACTTTAATTAAATCTAGCATTTAGACTTATGTGCACAAGATAAATAGGAATACAAGAACTTGAACCAATATTAATCCTATGTTTCATACATGCATAGATCTATTTCATCACATAATGCCGGAATAAAAGAGCTTAGTTACTCATAGTCATGGCAAATACACACATATTTAATGTAAAAGCCATAGGATGAACCAACAAAGAAGAAGGAAAAGAAATGGAATATTTATTAATAATTGCAGGTCTGAACCAACCCTCCGTTTGGGCAAATAAAGGCTTGAACGAGAACAATTCAGCAACAAGAAACAATTTCAAACTTTATTGTACCGATTTTTCCTTAATCCCAGAATGAGAAACAAAGGAAAAACTGATATAAAACTATTTGAAGAACTTAAAGAAAAACTAAATAAAACTAAAGATTGTATCAAAAACTTCAAAGGAGATAAGCTGAACAAAAGAGAACTAAGAACTTAAGAGAACTCTTGCTGGAAAAAACTAAAACTAATGTGTGAAACTAAAAGCTAAAAGCTGAATGTTGAATGTTAAATGCCTCAAAACCTCCCCATTTATACTAGATAACAATGGCTCTAAAATAGGAAGTAGCATAATCCTCCAAATCTCCCAAGAATATCTCTAGCAATTAACTTGCTTCCAATCAGCATAATATCTTCATCAATTATATCCCTACTAATCAGCATTTTGAATTCCTTCCTTATCCCTTTGATTTTCCTTCTTTACCCCTTTGATTTTCCTTCCTTATCACAAGTTTCTTCAAGTAAGGAAACTGAATATTTACATCTCTCTTCCCTTATTTCCAGCAATCACTTCCATCCGAGATAATTATCCAATTTTACTGCTGCTGGAATTTTGCCTCTTGATTCACTACGGTAACAACTGAAATTTCTCCATGGCTGCCCATTTTCTGCTGCTACCTTCCTTTTGCTCAAACGGACCCCTTTTTTCCTTCTTTTAGCTCATTCATTTCCTTTTTAACTCAGTCTCTAAACACCTGCTCTTGGCTTCATAAAACAACAAATATACCCGTGAAAAGCACCCAAGAGACGCTAAAATAAAACAACTAAAAGACACTCATCATCAAGAATATTATTATTATTATTATTATTGGAATGCCGTCGTTCCACTAACTGTTTTCTTAAAAAATTTTGAAACGACCAAACAGAAAAAGAGGCCCTTTCTCTTATAGGAACGACCCTGATTATAATTGATGTGGTTTTGTAATATCGTTCATTATAGGTATTTTGTTGAAGTGTGTTTGGTATTTTCCAAGCATATTATTTTAGTCCAGTATCCCCTTATTGGCGTTTTCCGTTGAATTTTCTTTTCTAATGTATAAGATGAAACTTTTTTTTTTTCTTTTTTTTTTTTTTTTGGAATTTATTAAGATGAGGCTGAGTTGTGTCTGAATGAGCCAAAATGTTTGATTTTGAAATTCTCATGTTCTCTCAATTATGAGAAAGGAAAATGTGTATCCCTAATATAATATTGATGTGGCGATTTACAACATTTGTTTCATTTTACAGTATTTCATAGATGTACAATATAATTTGCAAAGCAGAGTGAAAGGAAAAGTATGCAGCGAATTTTTTGTAAGTATCAACAATGAGAGAGATATTATTATTATTCTTTTGTTTAACTATGAGCTCTCTCCTTGGACCCCTCACTAGAGAGAAAAAGCTTATTGTTGAAGTCTATTTTCATTAGAAGTAACATCCTGTATTGATCCTTATTGACTAGAAGACGTGTTTCTACGAGAGGATTGTGTGTTTTGATACGGATGAGAAACTAGGACATAATGTCTTCAGTTCTACAAAGCATTTCTTCTGGAATTTCATTTATGTTCAAGTCTTTGATGGAATGCCATAAATTGCATGAGATGTAGACATTTTGCCACGTGTATATACTGGGAATCTCATGCAATGCCAGTTGAGATTCCAGTACATTTCTGAGATGAAGGCTGATGGTCAGCTACAACATACAATATCACGAAGCGAGGCAAACTTGGAAAATTCATTCGCAAATACATTCTTACCCTATCTACCCGGAAGACTCCCCAAGCGAAACTGTCGCTAGGAGCTGTTTTGCATTGCTTAGCAGACGTGAGCACTCCAATGGAGGGGATAAGGCATCCCTGGCCACCAAAGTCACTCTTGCAGCATCACCAAGTATATATAGCCCATTATGTGTTCCTAGCATGCTTCACTGCCTCCAAGAAGGCTGCAAATTCAGCCTCCTGTTTGCAGCTATGCACCAGCGGCAATAGAGCTTAGCTGATGTCTTCGAAGATCCTCCTGTTTCGCACGATCCCAGCAAAATGGCTACAAAGGCAGACAAGTCTTGTGGCACCTTGTTCAAAAGGGCCATATATCTACAGAGTTCCATCATCATACACAAAAATCAAACTTTTCAATACATGTCGTAGTATTAGTACTCAATTTGTTCCAAACATGAAAAGTAATAATTTTAAACTGTTTTAGACTACTTTTCTATACCGTTTCTCTTCAATTTTCTTCAATCAATTAATGTTGCACCATCAAATTAATTGCTTTGTAGTGTGATAAAAATGGTAATAATGTACCATTCATCCAACAAGATCGATGGGGATATCTTGGTTTCCTCTGCCAATGTTGAAACAGCATCAAAACAAACATCTGCAAATAACATTTTTCCAGAAATCTTTAGTGGCAACAGAATAGCATTTTGGGTTGAAAAAGAAGAAAATTTTCCGGAAATCTTAAGGCAGAAAATGAAAAGTAATTACCTGAGCTAGAAATTTTTTTGCAATATGGTAATGATATAATTGGAACAACTGTATTTGGTAGTGCAGATCCTTCAAATTTTAAGAAGAAACGGAAGAATTGAAGTCTCTGAAGGATATATTCACGTGCATAACTTCATTGCTCTGTGAAAAAAATGACCATATGTGATTTTATATATAACTTACTTGATTTGCAGAAGAAGGCAGCCCACGACGAATTCTATTTAGATTGGTGCAGCTCCATAATTACATTTCCCTGTGAAGGACATGATTTGATTGACCTATTAAGATGGACACATTAATCAGTGTTCCATAGAAAAGTTTAAAAATATATATCTACCTGTTTTTGAAGCTTTAAATATTGAATGTGAAGGATTAGTTTTCAGTTCAAAGTCATTGGCTCCCCTCCTAGAATACCTGCACTGTAAATCCAAGACGGAGAAGAATAATATCTTCAAGTTCACGTGATGGCCTGCGAAATCGATCCGCTCGCGGGGACTCATTCGAAATTCACTTATAAAGTGGGTAGTGATGGATGGCCTTGCTAGGTAGCTATAGAGTAGTGAAGAATCGACTAACACACTACTTTTCCAAAATTTGATCTCTCATCGATCATCAAACAATGTATCTGGCCCTCTTCTATTCATTCTTGTTTAATTGGTGGGTGGAGAATGATGAAGTGAGAAAGAAAGGAAAGACAGTAATTTAGAGGGTGATTGGTTGGGGTGGGCAATAATAAGTTTGGATCCTCTTGTCCAAAATAATTTTGAGTAAGGGTGTTTCTTTCCCAAAATAAAAAAATTCTGGAGATGAGGGGTTGGTGGTGGTGGTGGGATACCATCGCTATCCCCTAATTTTTCCTATTTTGGGGGAGACGCCTTAGAGGATCCGAAACCGGTAATAAAGTAAAAATTGTGGGATAGAAGATTATGGTCCAATGAAATGAGGGTGTTTGGTTGGGGTTGGAATCCTTTAGTCCAAAAATTTTGGATCTATAGTATTCCAATATTTTTTTAGGGCAAATTGGGGGGGGGTTGTGGAATTCATTCCTTAAATTTCACCTCTAAGCTCTGTTATCTTAGTAACTTGGTTAGAAAATTTTTTAATTGGAAAAGAAATTTGTTTTGGAGGCAATTTTTTTTGGGGATTTGTGTAAGAAAGAGAAGAAAAATGTAATGATTATTTTTTTTTTTTTGAATTTATGTGAGTGAAAATTTAGAGGAAATTTTAAATTTTAAATTGTGAATTTAGTGATATTTTTTTCTGTAATATTTTTGAGAAAAAAGTGATACTTTTCCTAAAATTGGATGGAAAAGAACAGAGCCAAATCTCACTTTCGATCAATCATTTATTCCTTTCTATTTTGGGGGAATGAGAACCATTTGTTTATACAATCACTTAATGTATATATTTCATTTTTTCATTCTCATTCTCCTTTCCGAACTAGGTGCGGCCTTATTAAATCAAGTGAGTTAGCTAAGCTTGCAACTAGAGTTAAGAGCTTAATCCCTTGTATAATATATTAAAGTCTCGCCAACGCGTCGTTAACGTAAGTGATTTTCGTCACTTTACAGACTTCAGAAAAGTATGAGGGGGTCATTCGAAACTTTATTTTTTTTCATAGGGGGTGATGCGTAACTTTTGCAAACCACAGGGAGGTTATGAGGTATTTGCCCTTTTGTTTATGTTTATTTTAAGAACAAATTGTAAGATTTTTTTTTCCCCAAATATTCATTTTGGGCACATATAAATATGAAAATAATCAAAAATAAAATAAAATTCCAAAATATAAAAAACGAAGTTGGGAGATTCGTTTTCAGATCGTTTCCTTCAAAACTAACCAAAAAAAAATTTGAAGAAAACGAATTCAGGGAATTCGTTTTCTTTTGGAAACGTGAATTCGTTTCTTCCTTTTTTGCTTTTTATTAATTTCATTAAGAAACAAATTCCACTAAAATTATTTTTAAAATAAATTTAAAAAATTATATTTAAACGAATTTTTAAAAAATTAAATAGTTATTTTCATTGAAAACGGTTCACCAACATGTTTCTAAGTTTTTATTCATTTTAAAAAAATAAATATTATTTAATGAAAAATGAATTTTAGGGTTTTCAAAACAAACACCCATAAATCGGTTTTGAATTGTTATGAAAAGAAAAAAAAAAGGCAAAATATAATTATGTAACTGAAATTTTAATTTGTAATTCAATAAAATTTTAGAGGAAGTAATTTATGGTATTTTTTGAAATACATAAAATCTCCGTATAAATGAATTTGGAGAATTTATTTATCTTTGAAAATTTAGTCACGCATTTATGTTTTAAAAATAATTAATTCCATCAAAAACAAAATTCATAAATTCGTTTCTTTCAAAAAGAAATAACATTAGACCGATATTGATGTTTCCATTTTTAATTGTTTTTAGTTTAAATGAGCTTGCATAGGAAATACTAGTGGATAGCGCCGCCTTTGATATAGAAAATGGAGAGAATAAAGGAGACAAAGGTAATTGACCACCATTTCAAAAAATGCCGTAAATTACTTTCTCTAAAATTTTATTAAACTACAAATTAAAATTTCAGTTATATATTTATATTTTACCTTTTTTCATAACAATTCAAAAATAATTTACGGGTGTTCTTTTGAATTAATGAAATTAATAAATAAAAAAAGGAAAAAATTAATTTCATTAAGCCTTAATGAAATTAATAAAAAAACAAAAAAGGAAGAAACAAATTCATGGAATTCGTTTCTTATATTTTGAGAATGAAAAAAAAAATTGTCTATTTTGGTAATTTTTAGTCCCAATATGAATATTGGGGAATAAAAAACCCCAAATTGTAGTTTTGGTTTCTAATGTTTAACCTATTAACACTTTTGGTTACAAATGTTTAATTAGTATCAAATTTGTACCTTAAGTATGCACTTTGTGACAATTTTAGTAGACTAAAACTGGTTGTTGCAATTTTTGAGAGGTCAAACCCATAGTCAAAGGTCATTTGGGCCTTTTGAGAATTCCACATTCTCCTTGGGCTCAAATCAAAATTTTATACTCGTTCCCCAAACCCAAACCATGGGTTCAAAATAACATAAACAACACTGTAGGAAAAGAAAACGAACGTTTAGGAAAAGCGAAAGACAATCTTCCCTGTAGGAGTGTTTGAACAGAATCAATGAACTGGAAATCACACCGAAAATCAAATAGATGAATCGGTTTTAACCAGTTCTAATCTGTTGGTTTTAGACAATTAACCGGTTTGGTTTTAGTTTAGAATTTTTTTCCAATTGGTTAACCGAGTATTAGAACCTCCATAAATTAATACTCATTAAATTAAATAACTTCTCTAAAATAATATTTTTCTTTAGTCCCGACTCAAAAAATTGTAAATTTTAATAAAATAATAATATAATAATATTTAGAAAGATCTCTACATAATTACATAGTCCCAACAATATCATAAATTAATAATTCTCAAAAATTACAAATATAATTAGGATAATTGGCTTAAATATAAATCTATTGTTGTTTGTTTTTTCTTTAAATTTAAATATAGGTGAATTTACTTTAACTTTCTAATCGCATCCAAAAGTCCCAATGTAAAATTCACAAATTGAAGCAAACATTGTGAATAGTCGGCGCCACTTTGAGTTTGATGCCCTTTATCGATTCCTTCTCACTATTATAATGTACAATAAAATCATTGATACAACTGATTTGTACATTGTGAATATTAAATTATACTAATTTTAATGCATGAACCCATAGATAGAACTAACTTGTTTGGATGGGGAAGGTTTGGGGTGGTGGGTAATTGGAGGGACTTGTAACCCTAAATATTCATGGGTTCAAACCTTAAAGAGGATTTTTTCCCCAATATAAATATTGGGCTCAAAAATTACCAAAATAAACAATTTTTTTTTTCATTCCCAAAGTATAAAAAACGAAGTTGGGATCTCCCAACTTCGTTTTCTTCAAGAATAACAAAAAATAAATAAATAAAAAATTTTTAAAAAATCTTTAAAGAAAACGAATTCATGGAATTCGTTTTCTCTGGAAACGAATTCCATGATTTCGTTTTCTTTGGAAAACGAATTCAAACGAATTCCTTCCTTCTTTTTTTTTATTTTATTAATTTCAAATTAATTTTTTCCTTTTTTGTTTTTTTATTAATTTTATTAATTCAAAAGAACCCCCATAATTCGTTTTTGAGTTATTATGAAAAAAAGCAAAATATAATTATATAACTGAAATTTTAAATTGTAATTTAATAAAATTTTAGAGGAAGTAATTTATGGCATTTTTTTAAATGGTGGTCAATTACCTTTGTCTTTTTTATTCTCTCCATTTTCTATATTATCGCGCATGCCTAATCCCACTAGTATTCCCTATGTAAGCTCATTTAAACTAAAAATAATTAAAAATGAAAACATCAATATCGGTCTAATGTTATTTCTCTTTAAGAGAAACGAATTTATGAGTTTTGTTTTTAATGGAATTAATTATTTTTAAAACATAAATGTGTGACTAAATTTTTAAACATAAATAAATTCCCCAAATTCATTTATATGGAGAGTTTATGTATTTCAAAAAATGCCGTAAATTATTTCTTCTAAAATTTTATTGAATTACAAATTAAAATTTCAGCTATATAATTATGTTTTGCCTTTTTTTTATTTTTTATAACAACTCAAAAACGATTTACGGGGGTTCGTTTCGAAAACCCTAAAATTTGTTTTTCATTAAATAATATTTATTTTTTAAAAATGAATAAAAACTTAGAAACATGTTGGTGAACCGTTTTCAATGAAAATAATTATTTAATTTTTTTAAAATTTGTTTAAATATAATTATTTTTATTTATTTTAAAAATTATTTTAGTGGAATTCGTTTCTTAATGAAATTAATAAAAAAACAAAAAAAAGAAAAAATTAATTATGTGTTTATTAACAAAAAAGAAAAAATTAAAAAGAAAAAATCATTTTAGTAATTAGCAATTACTAAAAAACAAAAAATCCTTTTGAAAACGAATGCATGGAAAACGAATTCCATGCATTCGTTTTCAAAAGGAAACGAATGCATGGAATTCGTTTTCTTTTGAAAACGAATTCATTTTTCTTTTTTTTTTTTGGTTAGTTTGGAAGAAAACGAAGTTGGGAGATTCGTTTTCAAATGAAAACGAATCTCCCAACTTCGTTTTCTATAGTTTGGGAATTTCAATTTTTTTTGTTTATTTGGTAATTTTTTCCCCCAAAATGAATATTTAGATTAAAAAATCCTAAATATTTGGAACCTATTAAGGGGTCAAATATTAGAGAAAAAAATGTGATTTTTGATAAAAAGATATTACAAGTGTAATGAAAATTTATTGGCACTAATAAAAAATATTTATAAAATGCCGACTGGTAGAAACCAAAATTTCAGTCAAGATGCCATATATAGCAGAGTTTTTCTGGGAGTTAGGCGCTGTTCTTTTCCATCATATTCTACAAAAATAATCACTTTTTCATTCAAAATTTTACCTAAAAAAATAACCTCACTTTTTAGTAAATTTTAAATTCAAAATTTTAAATTTCCTCTAAATCTCCACTCACATAAATTTAAATAACAACATAATCATTATATTTTTTCTTCACTTTCCTACACTAATTTCCAAAAGAAATTTCCTCCAAACAAATATTTCTTCCTCAAACAAAAATTCTTCCAATCCAGTCACTAAAATAACAAAGCCTCTATTCTTTTTCATTCCATTTCAAGGAAATCATCATTTTTTCTTCCAAAATTTTACACAAAAAAAACCTCATTTTCTACTCAAATTAAAATTTAAAATTTCCTCTAATTCTTCACTCACATAAATTCAAACAATAACATAATCATTACACTTTTTCTTTTCTTTCCTACACAAATTCCCAAAAGAAATTCCCTAAAAAAAAAATTCCTTCCCAAAAACTAAAATTCCCCTAATCCGGTCACAAAAAGAACAGAGCCCATTTTCAAATTTGATGCCAAAATAGTATTTAAAGGGTGCAGAATGCACACCCTTCACATTCAATAAGAATTCTTGAAATATACTCTCTTTTAGCAGTGTTTAAAGTTTGGTTTCAACTAGGACTAAACAAAATAACCCGTAATTTGGATCAAACAGCCAATCTGTTTTGATCCGATCCAAATTTTCGAATCAGATTATAGAGCAGCGAATTCTAGTGGGTCTTGGATAATTATTCGAAACTGACCAAACTTTCTTCTTCTTTTTTTTTTCCAAGGTAAAGCCAATCCGACTTTTATTTGATTGAATTCTTCTTAGCAGTGACATTGAAGTATTGCTTAACAACATCTCAGATTTAGTTTGAGGGTGGAGACTCACTGCCACGTTAGTTTAAATATCCAAGATTGGTATTTATTTATTTATTTTCACTTTTTTGTTTTGAAAAAAAAAGTAACACTGTATAAATTGCTCGTCAGGTAAGTAACATTTTTGTTACAAAAGGTAGAACTGTGTTTTGTTGAGCAAAGCCAATTATGTTGGCCTTGGCATGTTGTGCTATTTCATGAGCAACCACATTGTGGATGCTATAGACCCATGTCAGTCTTTCTAGCCTAACTATGTGCATTATTATGCTTATGTCCTGAATGATTAGACCGAAGCCAGAACTATCGTCCCCTGGTTTGTTTGCCGTAGGGGCTACTTCTTAGGCGTCACTGAGTGCACTGTCTAGTATGATTTGGCGCTTAATTCTGTATTAGAGGAAGGCTTCCCTTGCTGCAAGTGCCTCCGCCATCTGTGGTCAGTCCACATTCACGAAGCTCTTCGTGAGCACAAAAACCCAACGGCCCGAGGTGCTGAGGAATGCAGCGGCAAACAAGCCATTCGCTGCCCCTCCTCGGAAGCTGCGTCAAAGAATATGCTGGTTCCTACTCCTAAGAAGAATATGTTTTTATGATCAAAGAAGTACGCTCGTATTGGCATTGATTAACACTCCACAAGAAGTTGCAATGTATGACTACTTTGGAAACTAGGACAATGCAAGCTTCGCCAAATGAATGTGTTACTCTCTCGTTCTATTAGAAAAGTTTACTTTTTAATATTGAAAATCGTATTATAAAGTGAATTTTTTTTTAATGAAACTTAGGAAGTAATAGTCTGGTAGACAATTCCAAAGATTTTTGATAAGAGTACTTCTCTTTTCTTTTCTTTTTTTTCTATTGGAACTACTTTTATTTTAATTTTAACAATTGCATTACTTATAATATCTAATATAGTATGTCCACACTTTCATCTCAACATCTTGTTTTTGTTACCCCCATTTTTCATCCATGTTCATATTTAGTAGTCCATACTTCAAACCATAAAACATCACCAGTTTTTAGAACGGTCAACCTCTCCCACGGCACAATAAAAGTGACATATGAACCATATACAACCTGAATTGTCATCCTTACCGATTTTATAGCTGTTCCATAAAATTTTTAAAAAAAAAACCTTTTAATTTTTCACCATAGAAGTAGCTGTCATTCAGGATTTACATAATCACACTAGTCTACAAAGCTTCTACAAATATTGACCTCTTTAGTTTAACTCAACTTCCAGAAAATGTTCTTCTAAATAAAAAAACTTCCAAAAAATGTCATGTAAAGAAAGACTGGTTCACAGAGGATACCTTCTTTTAACTACAAATATAGCAACCAAAGTTCACCAATAAGTTATACTATAAAGATGATATAAAATTTGTGCTAGACAAAGGAGCAAAGGGTTCTACCCTGTATTACATCATTAGAAATTTTAAGCTTTCAGAGTCTAGTAATTCCAATTTTTGTCAAATTTTTTTTTATTTTTACCTGCTGCAAAATATGGAAGCCCCAGAGTTGAGGAAGTAATCCCTCCGTTCCACTTGAAGAATTGAGGGGTACAACTGTTTATGACTCAAAAGGTTCAATTTCGAAGTTGATTCTTCTGATGAAACAGAGAGAGTATACTACTTAGAAACCAAAAAGAACTGTCAAATAGAAGACTGTTTTGGAAATGTGCCTACGGGGCTATCACAACACAGTGATGCGAGTTACTTCACAATTATATGTCAAAAATCAAAAGTATAGCCACAGTACTCAGAAAGGTTGCTTTAGCCATATACCCTTTCAATTCTAATTCGCTTCCATCAACAATTTCTACAAATATTCCAGCCTATCAAGTTCATAGTTCACAATATATATAGGTATAACAAACATATATAGCCCCACACAAGTGGCGCTAGTGCCACAGAGAAAAGCGTCATTTATTTTAAACTCAAATCTGACCTCCGTGGAATATTATCATGACTGGATAGCAACAGAGGGCTTCTTCTTTGGCGGCGGATTACCACCAGACATCACCACATAGGTATAAAAGCATAGCATGGCAGCACTGTCATGAATAAAATCCAGAATACCAAAATCACTAGAAGTAGAAGAGCTTATACAGCATAATCAAAGGCAAGCAGAACCTCAACAGAACGTTAGAGCAACATATAGGAAAAAACCCATTTTGTCATAAACTCTCAAGTACCTAATGGCAGCATAAAAGCCCGCTGGAAATATCCTTTTCTTCTGCAAAAAAAAGCAACAATTAACAAAGACAATAAACTGCATACATTAATGAAAACACACTAGGAAGAAGAATGCAATACCAATGAGTATGTCTGAATATTCTTCCACAGGAGGACTGCAGCTAACACTGCAATGTAATAAAACAATTTGTTCAAGGTGAATATAGTATAGATATGGCTATTAACTTCAAACAACCTGCCAGTTGCACTATCATTGAAAAAAACAGAAACAACCTTTTTTTACAAAAAAGACGGGTGCTGCTGTTTTCAGTTACGTCTGGAAAATGAACAGTCATATACATTATCATAGACAGCTACAATTTGTTGAGCATAATGAATTAGGCACTATTGGAATCGATAGTGTACAAAGAATATATGAACAAGAGTCGCAGAACTTTAGAGCTCCATAAATTTAAGAAGCTACCGCTTTTGCAAGTCAACAATTGAAAGGAAAATGCTCCATCAATTTAAGAAGCTAATGCTCTTGCAAGTCAACAGTTGAAAGGGAAATGCTAAGTATATAATAGAATCATATCTGAACAAAGTCACTAATCTTAGAGATTAAAAATACCAAATTTAAAGCAACAGTTGCCATATGTTAGTTGCTAAATAAGGAGGCAAAAACCCTAATCCTTAAAAAGGGAAATATTGATGGGTAAACAAAGAAAATTCTAAAACATATCAATCTTCAGAAAACAATGCCACTAATTTCATATAAACGTTTTCCACAATAAGTCCATCAAACATCATTTAAAATGGTAAAAAAAATTTCAGAAGAAACACATCAGCCACTTTGGGCATCATAATGTTAAAATTGGTTTGAACCAAGAGGAATCGAGTTTGGAATAGACTTCATCTCATGTATATCAAAGAGCTCGCATACCACACATTACAACCCAACTTCAATCAAAATTTCAAAATTTCAAGATTTCCTACACCAAAAGTTTATACTTTTTTGACTTGAAATTAACTGTCAAAGGCCAAGAGACCTCTGATTTTCAAAACCAATTTTCCAAGATATATACATAAATATTATATACATATACATAGATATTGAAGAGAAAAGTACAACATAATGGTCATTGAATTTTTTTATGATGACTCCACAACCATTAAAGATGTGTTCCAATTCCAGGAGAGCAAAGCTGCATGTCGATCCTACACCTCATGCTTATCAGTAATGCAATGAAGCAAAATATGTCCAACCCCTACTAATCAATCCGGTGAAAACTATTTAACCATCATACAAATTGTCTCAATTCAAATATTCACCAAAGGATAGTAAATTCCATAGGCATCAAAACTCAGTCCAAAAATGTTATGAGAAAAGCATGAGCAAATACATGATCACATAAAACTTTGCTTGAATAGAATGTGCAACAAACAAAATTCAAAAAGGAAGAAGGGAATACCTGCTTGACCAAGCATGAATGGCAGGCTGGACTTTCCTGTTCGCCAGACCTTTAAGCTAAGAACACTTAGGCCTAGCAGACCACCACCAAATAGAACACCACTACCCAAGCTAGCAGGGTTTTTGGACACAATAAAACCGACTAGACCCCCACTTAGAACAACCCCACCTGGCAGAAGAAAAAAAACATTAGTAAGTTCATACTTTGTAGTAGTTATTAGTTGCAATTAAGATATGATAACCAATAGTATCATCAAACACAACTGAATTTTCAAAACCACATAAAACCAAACATGCATTTCAACTCGATTGGCTGATTGTATGAAATTGGAAAAACTCAAACATTGCAGTGCAATTACATCAAAACTTAACCTATACTGAAAAATGTAAGACACTCTGCAATTACACTATTTAAAACTTTACACAGTTCCTTACTCGTAGCAGCAACTGAAAGAAAAAAGAAAATAAGGGAGAGAAAAAAAAAAAAAGAATTACAGATGAAGATCAAATTTCAGATGGAAATAAGAGTCATTAATGTTGCATTATTACATTTGAAGCAACACTGCGCTCAAAGTCCCAGTGTAGTCACACAAAATGGAAAACACAACCTCCTAACCAACCCCCCCCCCCCCCCCCCCCCTCCTTTCTTCAGTGAATCATCCAAGAATAAACAATTTCCATTCTACCAGACAGTGAATTAGTATACAAGGACATATCCCACATTTAGAGTAGAAAAGAGGATATCATGTACTAAAGCAGCACCAATATAACTGATACCTAACACTTTCTCTGCCCCATTGGAAAAGTCATTTCGTAATACTGTCTTTTAATAATAGAAACAGGGCTCTTCCAATGGGACGGAGGGAGTAATTCATACTTGCAACCGCAGGAAATTCAATTTTGCAATAAAACATCATTCAAGCAATCAGTTATGACTGTTTTCAGATTCTTTAATTATGTCTGTTTTCAGATTCTTTATGAAATGTTACTCAACTGGGAGCCTATTTGAGGGTGAATGACCAGATATCATCTCTATTACCTTCACAAAATAACTATGAGAATAAGTCACATAGTGATTTAACATCTTAAAATTCTCAATACGGACAATGCAACTAAAAGATATTGAAAGTACATAGAAAGAAGTTTTCATGAGATGATAAAAGCTGAAACACAAAAACCCTTGGTAAATAAAATAATCACCAACCATTACTGACCAAAAGGAATTCCTAAGCAAAAGTCATGAATCTTGGCTGCCCTTATTTGTCCGGTTACAGCAGAATCTTCAATAGGTTCATTCTCCCCTTTAATTGGTAGAGGTTCTTGAGCAGCAACATCTTGCTTCAATGACGTTCCATTTTGTGAGTGAGCTGCATCTTCTCTATAACTTGCTGCTGTCTTTATATTGGAATTTGAAATGTTTGTCACACGTCCGTCATTCCTCCTCACAACTAGAACCTGGATGACAGAAATTCTGAAATTGATATCATTTCAAGGATCCATAGCCATCAGGTTTTTACATTTTAGTAAAACAAAATCTCAACTAAAAGGCATCAACTCAATTTAACAACACCGATATGACTAATCAATAGTTGTAGCACAGAAGACTTGTAGGAAACGTAGTAGCATAAGGAATTCAAAAACAAAACAAACCAACAAACTAGTTGGCAGTCTATGTGACAGATAATATTCACCTAACATTTCTGTTAAGGACGCCATCATCTAAAAATCTGATAAAATCAACATATCCTAAATGGGTTCCACATACGTTCAATGATCCTAAAAACATACGTAAATTTCAGTCCAATACACATGATTCACAATGTAATTCAAACGAAGGTACAATAACCAGAATCAATTTTAGTTCAAAGAATTTCCACAAAATCGAAAAACCAACCATAACAACTAAAACAAAATGTCAACTTTCATTCTACTAATCAAATAATCCACAAAATTTACAGATTTAAGCTAAAAAAAGAATGGGTTTTTCCTCCCAAGCTGCAGAAATGAAAGCTGAAGAATGAATCTTTATAGCTAAATTGAAAAACAGGGTTATGGAAAAAGACCATCAATGAGCACACACAAAGTATATGTACCTTAGGCCGAAAGAAGGGATGTGATCGGGGTCCAGAGCGGTATCGTTGACAGCGACTAATGCAGGAGAAGGACGAGAGCAGCGAGAACGTCGCAGAACCCATTCCCCTTTCTCTTGTTTTTGATCTTTTTCTGGAATTGGTGGGTGGTTTTTCCAATTGTTATGAAATTTGAAAGCCCAAAAAGATGGAGGACGAAGATGAACTGAAACTGGAAGAAGAGCAGCCGACCTCCCTCCCTAACTAAACTCTTGAAAACATTGCCAGACCTTCCGAACTCTTGAAAACGTTGCCTCCCTTCCTAACTAAACTCGTCTACAGGGCCGGTCCTAAATAAATAATAATAATTAAATATAAAAATCATATATACCGACTTCTTCGAGGATTTTTAGATGCAAATCTATAATAGTATCGGTTTCAAGATTTTCTAAAATGTCTTTTTCAATACACAAGATTGCCAATCCATTTAATCTTTCTTGCGAATTAGCTCACCAAATTAGCAGAACCTTACCAATTTACAAACGACCATTAAAAAAGACATCACAAAACCTTACCAAATTAGCTCACCAAAGACAAGAACAAAATGAAAAGAAAAAAAGACCAAAGGCCTAACTTCAAATTTCCAATACATTGAGGCAGTGAGGTGAGGCACACACAGCACACACACAGAACAGAACCTCTAGGATACTAAAAACTTCAACACCACCACAGGCAGTGACCAGTGAGGCGCACACACAGAGCCACACTCAAGAGTCTTCAAAAGCAGCAGCTATACGTGGAAAGACTCTAAACAGTTTCAATCACAAATTATGCGAGGAAGTAAAACCAAATTACCAACTAATAGGGATAGTAAGATTGCCTTTTTGGCCTATTCACTTCCCCCGACTTCCAACCTAGGAGATAAATGGTTGCTCCAGAACAACTATGCTACAAAAACCCAGCTGAAAATTGCAGTGAAGCATCCAAGAAACTCCAAATTAATTATAAAGGGACTTGAGCATAAGGAAAAGGGACGAAAAAACCAAGCATTCAACGAACCCCAATTAAACTCTTTGACTAATGACACAAGTCTTCTTCTTCTCACTTAATTCCCTGATAGCAATTTTTAAATAAAAGTAAATGGAGGAAAAACACGAGAATCAAACATCTTGAATCCCATTTCTACCTCTGTCTTCTTCTTTTTCTTTTTCTTTTATTTTTTATTCCCTCAAGCTTCAAATTTCAACAACCAACCGCCATAAAAGGACAGAACTTTAACATCAAAACACCTCCAAAAAAAAAAAAATTGAACAACAATTAACTAATTATACGTTTCTTAAAAAACAGTACCTGAAAAACCAAGACTTGGAGCTTCTCTTTCTCTTCTTCCCTTCTGATACGTGGGTTCCCTTCTGTACGATTTCAGATAATCAAAAAGTTTCCAGATGAAGTCATTGATTCCAAAGGTTTTTGGTGTTTTGATGAAGAGAAACGAAATAACTAGGTCATGGAGGTGAAGAGAATGAAAAAGGAAATTGAGTTGGCTTGTTGGCTAACTTGGCTGCAGCCTGCAGGGCTTCATATGAGAAAATAAGATTAAAAAATAATTTTGGCCTTTCCTCTTGGAATAGAAAAACAAAGGGCCCAATTTTACCCTTTATACAAAATTAATTTGGGCCTAAAATTAAAATTTTTATGAAATAAAATTACTAATACATTAAACTATGTTATATAATTTTTAGGTCCTGGGCATAAAATTACTAATACATAATACTATCTTATACAATTTTTAGGCCCTAAACAAGTGTCAAGCTTGCCCAAGTCCAAGGGCCGGCCCTGCTCATTTATTGGATAACGTCTTTGTCCGCCGCACGACTTTGGGGGTAAAATGATTGACACACTTCCAGATTTCAGTGTGTCAAAAACACCCCTTTAAATATAAATAACTGTCATTTAGCCCTTTGTGAACTATCATTTCTTCTTTCTTTTTTTTTTTCTATCATAGTATTAAAATTTAAAAATTGGAAAAAATTAATTTATTTTATATTTATTATCACGACCATTCCATTTACTGTAGTCTGTACGCATATGATTGTCTTATATTTTATTCGTTTATTACCCGAAAATTATACTTAGTAGCTGCATTGTTGCTTCAACGTATTATTGGAGTACGCTCCCTTAGTTTTACTAACTATCATAAAAATCTTAATTAATGGGGGTCCCTTTTTTAAAAATTAATATAAAATTGTAATAGTAGAATAAAGAGTGAAATTTGTTATCATCAATTTATCTCATAAAATAATTTACAAATGTAAGACTACTTAAGTATTTTGTTTCATCTAAAATTTGTTATAATTATCAATAACAAATTTCTTATCTATATTTGTCAAAGAGATTTTGAGAAACAATTATAAAAAGTGAAAATTTCACTTCATTTATTTATTTTGAGTTTTTTTAGCATGTTGTCGTCTTATGCGTTCATTTGTTTTCTTTATTTTCTCTTATAAGTTTGCATGTTTCTTTTTCGTCCCATTTGGTAACTCACAATTTTGTGTTTCTCTTTTTTTTTTTTTTTTGAAACAAAGATCATTAATTCCATTCATTAATCTACCAACGCCGCATTCAACACATCAGGAGGAAAATTATCATACCATATAGCACCAGAGTTTAGTTCCATAGCTAATTTAGAAGCTATATGAGCAACTCTATTAGCATTACGTTTAGCATAACAAACTTTAATAAAATTAAACTCGCTTAGCAAACTCCTTGCTTCCATGATTAAATTTCCTGTAGCAGACAAGTCTTTTTCCTCCATTAAAATTCTATTCACCACATTTAATGCGTCTCCTTCAATGATACAGTGTGAGATACCCTGCTCTTTGGCAAACAAAATAGCTTTTAGAAAAGCAATACTCTCTGCATGATCAGCATCAATGACATCCTCCACTCGTTCAACCATCACAGCTTCAATTTCCTTGTGATTGTTCCTTACTACAATACCAATTCCTGCTACACCATTTTTAAAAGCAGCATCAGTATTAATTTTCAAAATTCCTGAGCCTGGGGCACTCCAAGAAGATCCTTGCACTCCACCATTTGATTCCTCAATTGTATTGTAGGTCCTATACTTATTTATCAAATTCACTTATTTATCAAATTCACTGCAATCATCTTTATTTTAATTGGGTCAGAGCTAACCCCCTTAAACAGCACTTCATTCCTGGACTTCCAAATCATCATTATCATTGTTGATATTTCTTCTACAATCCTATCTTCACATTTCATAACAAGTGCCCAAAACCAATCAATGAAATTAACAAAGCTGCTGAATGACTCACCTCCTCATGATAATCAACCCATATATCTTTAATTCTTTTGCACTCAAAAAACAAATGTTTATCTTTCTCGTCCAATCTTCCACACCCGCCACCTAATGAATCTTGAAGACCAATTTTTCTCTTCAAATTCTGTTTTGTTGGCAATATTCCCAAGCACGCCTTCCGCATGAATACCTTAATTTTAGGTGGTAATCTCAACCCCCATAATCTTCTCCACACCCTTTTCGATTCAACGTTGTCTGAGGTTTCCCCCTTCACAACACCCTCTCTTCTCCTGGACATAGCCACATAATACGCTTACTTCACCGAGAACACTCCATTCTTGGTATAATGCCATACCCAATCATCCTTTGGCCAACTTAAAGACAAAGGAATTTTCAAAATAGCTCTCACCTCAAAGTCCAAAAAGATTTGCTCCAGCTTAGTAACATTCTAGTAACCCCTTTCAACATCTATCAATTCAGCCACCATCATATCATGTCTTTGATTAACCTCCCTTTTGATAACCTTAAAAGAAGATGGGATTGGAATCCACGGATCCTACAACACTTTAATGCTTTCTCCATTGCCAACTCTCCACCTCACTCCCATTTTTAAAGTCTCTCTACCACTTAATAAATTTTTCCACAAATAGGATGGATAGGACCCCCTGCCAGCCTGCAAGAAGTTTGAGTTTCTGTAATATTTGGCCTTCATCACCTTGGCTGCTAAAGATTCCTCATTTTTAAGGAACCTCCAGCCTTGTTTAGCAAGTAAAGCATCATTAAATACTTCCAAATTCCTAAATCCCATCCCACCTTCAAGTTTATTCTCACAAAGTTCATCCCATTTTCTCCAATAAATCCTGCTCTTTTCCCCCTTATTTTCTCCCCACCAAAACTTCCTTATCATTGATGTTATATCATTGCAAAGATTCTTCGGAAGCTTAAAACACATCATAATAAAGATAGGAACTACTTGAATAACTGATTTGATTAACGTTTCTCTACCCGCCTGGGTAAGAAGTTTTTCCTTCCATCCAACCAACCTCCTTCTGATTTTCTCCTTCACAAAAGCAAAAATCTCATTTTTTGACCTCCCAATTAAATAGGGTAGGCCCAAATATTTGCCCTTCCCATCATCAATTTGGACACCCAACCTTGCAGCTATCTGATCTTTCATTCCCCTATCTAGACTCTTTCCACAAAAAAGTCTTGATTTCTGCATGTTAATTTTTTGCCCCGAGGCTCTCTGAAAATCATTTAACACAGTCTCAAACACACCTACTGCATTGTAATTTGCCTCTAAAAATAATATACAATCATCTGCAAAAAGCAGATGTGATACTCTTGGTCCTTGCATCCCCATCTTAATTCCATTCCATAAAGTCATCCTCTCCATCCTCCTTATCAGCACTAATAAACCCTCTGCACATATAAGAAACAAGTACGGGGACAGTGGATCACCTTACCGTAGTCCTTTGCTAGAAAAGAAAAAATCAGAAGGTGTTCCACTAACAATAACATAATAAGATATTGTTCTCACACACTCCATTAATTTCCAACACCGTTTGTCTGAAAATCCAAGAGCCTATAACATGTGCTCAAGAAAACTCCAGTCCACCCTATCATATGCCTTTGACATATCAATCTTAATGGCCATGTATTTATCCTTACTTTTGCAATTTTGCAACGAATGAAACACCTCAAAAGCTGTCATAATGTTGTCCGCAATTAATCGACCTTTGACAAAAGCACTTTGAGCTTCATCGATTAAATACGGAATAACATTTTGAATGCGGTTTGCCAACACCTTGGCAATTATTTTATATAACACATTGCATAAAGAGATTGGTCTATAATATGAGATAGCAGTGGGACATTTCACTTTTGGAATTAATACTATAAAAGTTTGATTTATCTCTTTAATGCTTTCTCCACCATTCAGAAAAGAGAGAGCAAAAGATATAACTTTCTCACCGACTATTGGCCAATACTTCTGATAAAATCCTACTTGCAAACCATCTGGACCAGGGGCTTTCCACGGATTCATCCTCTTTATAGCAAAAAACACCTCCTCTTTAGTAAACTCCTTGTCCATATAATCTTTCAAACTCTCTGGAATTCGATTTTCTACTAATCCTGAAATTTCATCACAACAAACAACTTTTTCATTAAAAAAATCTTTATAATAACTGGAAATATAGTTATGTACCTTATCCTCCTCATCAATACAACACTCGTTATCCGCAACAATTCTCTCTATTGAGTTCTTAACTCTCCTTTGGTTTGCTTTCTTATGAAAAAAAGCAGTGTCTCGGTCACCATTCTTAAGCCATTCCACCCTTGATCTTTGCCTCCAATATATTTCCTCCTGCTCCAACAACATATCAAGAGTACTCCTAAGCTTGACTTCCTCTTCCCACGAACTAGTCGGGTCACCCTGTACTTCTTTCAACCTCCTCATTACTTCATTTATCTTTTTTCTACAATTGCCAAATTTCTTTCTGCCCCAATCCTTCAACATCAACAATGTGTTCTTAATGTTAGCTTTTAATTGCTTCGCTGAAGGTCTCCCCAATCGCCCCCAATTTTCTTCGATAATTTGCTTGCATTCCTCATCTTTTGTCCATAACTCTTCAAATCTCAGCAACTTTACTCGTTTCCTCCCTCCCCAACTTGGGTTTTCAACGCCTTTAATCTTAATCCTCAAAGCCAGATGGTCTGAGTAACCTGCAGACAGATGCGTCACTAGAGATTTAGGGAACATAAGTCTCCACTCCAAATTTGCCACTGCTCTATCTAGCCTTTCATAGACTCGATTTTCCAAATTCATTCCTCTTAACCATGTAAACTTGTTCCCTACAAACCCCAGATCATACAAACCCACATCTGCCAAAGTTTGTCTGAAATCTATCATTTGTCCATTACTTCTTTCACTCCCACCATGTTTTTCCTCAATTGCTGCTATCTCATTAAAATCCCCAGCACACAGCCATGGATATGTCCCCATCCCAGCTAGCTTTCTTAACAGTTCCCACGAAAATCTTCTCAAACAAGTAACTGGGTTACCATAGAAACCAGTGAACCTCCAGTATCTTCCGTTAGCACCATCCTTAATTATAGCATCATGGCCTTCTGAATAGCTCGTAACTCTCACATCTAGCTTCTCTCTCCAAAGAAGTGCTAAACCCCCACTTCTACGTTTCGTCTCCACAAAAAAAAACATTCTTAAAACCTATCACCACTCTCCTTCTTTCAGCCTCCAACTTTGAGAGTTTCGTCTCAGACAAGAAGACAAAACTGGGATCTTCTTCCCTCATCAAGTTTTTGAGGGCTCG
Organism: Leptodermis oblonga; assembly: GCA_016801395.1. Taxonomy (NCBI): domain Eukaryota; kingdom Viridiplantae; phylum Streptophyta; class Magnoliopsida; order Gentianales; family Rubiaceae; genus Leptodermis; species Leptodermis oblonga. The sequence goes on along the minus strand of CM028754.1, from coordinate 7,470,057 downwards.
AATTGCACGGGGGTTCCTAAGCCCCTGGCAATTCCACACTATGGCTCTCATTTTTGCCGGCGGTGTTGCTGTCTTGCAGACACCGCCGATATCTCATCATTCAATTTAGAACCATTGTTTACATTCAGTTTTTTCCCTCCTCCTTTGCTCTCCCCTACCAGCTCCTGTTCATGAACATCCTCATCCCCTACCTTCCTTTTGCACCTCTCATTATTCTCTTCCGTTCGAGTCATCTCCATCTGTCTTTACATACTGCCTATCCTCAGCTATTGGGCTACTTACTGGAGTTATTTTCAAAGAATTATGGACAGTTAAGTCCTTTGCTACACCCAACTTTCTAGCATGGTCATCACTTTTGGAAAGTTTAATGCTTGGCATAGGGCCTGGACTACAATCAATATTACCTGTTGTGATGGAGTCCAATGGTCTGAAAATTGGAGAACCCAACCCACTTTCCTCCCTTCTTGCCATATGAGAAGGATCTGGAATATCAAAAGATTTAGACCACCTCCCACTATCTATCATCATTACTTCATCAGAAATTCCATCATGGCTCTCTCTGACATGCCTTGAGCCACTCGCTCCTCTATTCCCAATGAGACTGATCTCCCTTCCTCGTTCTGACTTTCACCTTCAATTCCATCCCAGTCAATCACCGATCTTCGGTAGGACTGTGCATCTCCTTCCTCATTCCGATTTTCATCTTCAACTCTGTCACGGCAAATCAAAAATGTCCGACCGGACTGTGCATCTCCTTCCTCATACCGATTTTCATCTTTAATTCCTTCACGGCAAATCAACGATCTCCGGCCGGAGTCTGCATCTCCTTCCATCTTCTGCTGCCATATAGTTTTAGCTTGAATTGAAGAATCCATCATCAACCAGTAATTGTACTTACTTTCTTTTGCCCCTTCAACGGATTGATCATTCCTTCTGCAGGTTTTCACAGTATGCCCCATACATCCACAGTTAAAGCAGAATAACGGGAGGCTTTCATAACGAATCACACTCAACACATCTGCCCCATCAGAGCTCTTTAACTTAAGCACCCTTCTGATCCGCATTATGGTGTTAACAAGAACTTTTAATCTTATGAACCGTTCCCCTGAATCACCCTTTTCTTTTAGCTGTACATTAGCACAATGTTTAAAACTTGCAGCAACCTTCAACGCAACCTCCTTGGTATAGAACTCCCTTGGAAGACCCATGATGTTTATCCAAAACCAGGCATGAGCGAAATCTTCTTCCAGCACCTTAATACCTGGATACCATTGCTTCAAAATTAGAAGGTTGTTCTCCACATTCCACGGGCCCTTTTGAAGCACAAATTGTAAGTCTTCTCTAGAAGAGAAAAAGATTTGATAAATATCACTCTGCACTTTGAATATCTTCAGCCCTTTTACCTTCCAAGCTCTGAAAAGGGCCTCCCTTACCCCTTTTAAGTTTATCTCCTTCGATGCTACAAATCTGCCAAAACAACTATTGTTGCAGTCCGCTAACCCCTGTTTAATTTCTTCTTCACTTATTTCTACTGCATCCAACTCTTCCTCCACCAGCTGAACACTCTGAAGTTGTTGTATTATCTCCGGCAAACTACTCATGGTGCAACCCATGACTAAAGAAATCAGATCCTTGAAACAAATATTTTGAGAATACCCCACTTGACTGAGGAGAAAACCATCTCTAGCTTACTAGAGAGAAAACATACTGTTTGATTTGGTTGAGCTAATGGAAATAAAAATAAAATTGTTCTCTTCAACCGTACATTAATCTTAGTTTAAAATAATATCTATTTGTATTAACAACGTGCACATCAATATGATATCATAAACATTAGTAGCATGCACAAGATTATGCCTGACAAATTGACCTGTGACCCGTCAATCCGACTCAACCCTCCCGCATTTTTAACCTGTTGAGTTGGACTGAATGGGTTACGAATTGAATTTTAACCCGTACTTAGCGGGTTGGGTTGGGTCGGGTTAGAACCAACCCGCAGGTTGCATTTTTTTTTTCACATCCCTCCCAACCCATTTGTTTTCTATTAGTGGCTGAACCGTGCAGGTCAGACTCCATGTAATGCAAATCTGACCTGCGGGTCACATGAATCACACATGATGCATATGTGATTTGTGTGTGTGTGTGTGTGTGTTTTTTTTTTTTTTTTAAACAATATGTGATTTGTGTGATGTGTGTGCGTTTGTTGTGTGTGTGTGTGTGTGTGTGTGCGCGCGAATGTGTGTATTATTAATATATATATATATATATATATGTAGGTATATACATTTTAGTTTTTTTTAGATAAATATATATTATGACACGTGAATAATAAATAAAATAATTCATTTTATTTTTATAAATTGAAATTATTTTATATATATTTAAATTTATTCGCCCACGTATTCACATGTTATAATAAATATTTTCATAGAAAATTAATTGAGAAGATATTAATTTTAAGTAATAACTAAGTGTAAAAACAAATTTGACTTGTCAAAGTTAAACGGTCAGCCTGTCGAGTTAAACGGGTCAGTTCGTCAGATTAAATAGGTCAACCCGATGAGTTAAATGGGTTTGACCTGTTGATTTAAATGGGTCGACCAGTCGGGTTAAATGGGTTGACCCGTCGAATTAAACGGGTTGACCCGTTAAATTAAATGGATCAACTAGTCAAATTAAACGGGATGACCCGTTGGGTTAAATGGGTCAACACGTTGAGTTAAACGAATGGACCCGTCAAATTTAACGGGTTGATCGATAGGGTTAAATGGGTAATATCAACAGGTCGACCCGTTAAGTCATGACTCGATGACCTAATTTATTCATATAAAATTATTAAACGATATTTTAAAATAAAAATACATTAAATAATTTTAACCAAATAGATAGACGCAAATATATATATATATATATATTAAACTAATTGTTTTGTGGGTACGGGTGAGACTTGGAAGGGAATTAAGGACTGAAGTGGGTGTGTGTGGGGGTGGGGGTGGGTGGGGGGGAGGGGGGATGTGGGTGAGTGGTGGTGGAAGGCGTAGAGTTTAAAAGTATTGAAAAAAGTTTTTCTTTAAACATTAATTTGTGGATTAAATTACGGGTGAGACTTGGAAGGGAATTGAGGACTGAAGTGGGTGTGTGTGTGGGGTGGGGGTGGGGGTGGGGGGGATACGGAGTAAATTGGCCTATTGGGTCAAACAAATTGACCCGCGGGTTGAGCGAGTTATAACCCAACTTGGACATGACCCAACCCATACTTGACCCATTCGTCAACAGATTGGGTTGGGTCATGACCCGTTAGGTGCGGGTCAAAATTGACCCAACTCATAACCCGCCCAATTGACACCCTACACATGATCAATAGTATGATAGTATTAAGAATCATACCAAATGAAACATATTAAAGGAAAGCTAATACAATTCATGTCTACTAATATGATAATAGGAAAGCATACCTTTGCTCTTCAATAGTAACAAAAGCACCAGGAAGAATGAGAAAAAAAATTGCATAGTAATTGTTATACCTAGAACGAAGTCACTTCCATAAATGAGGTCGAAAGGATTCCATAAATGAGGTCGAAAGGATGCTGTAGAACTGAACTTAAAAGTCTTGTGACAAGAGTGAGTAGAAAATAGGTCTTGGAGAAACTGAAAACTAGTGTAAACCTTGCGTGGTATATTTTGGCAAATTTGTGAGGTGATCAACCCACTCACATCTTGATGTGTGTGGTTTTTGCATGAGTTGATCTCTTATGTAGTCAGTTCACAAATTATGGGCATGTTTTTTTTGTTCTGTTTTGAAAACGATTTTAGTTTCAAGTATCTACTTTTTACATTTTCAATACATTTTCTACATTATAAAACTATTTTCCAAAACTTGTTTTCAAAATCGTTTTCAAAACAATGAAAAAGAACAGGCCCTATATGTTATTTATTTGGGTGAATTGATATTTTGGCCACTTTATTTTACAAAAGTTCACGTTTTAGTTATCATTTTTTTTTTTTTTGTATTTTTAAATCACTTTAGGAAAATGCTCTGTTAAGTGGCTTTCGTCCAAAGCTCCAAACTTCTTAAACCCTTTTCATCTGTTCTTTTTTCCATCCGTCACCCCCTTTCTCTTCATCTCCTCCTTCCACCTTTCTCTCTTTAGATGTTATCCAACTACCACCACCCACCGCCTAATCTCCTCCGCATATATTCATCTCTTCCCTTCCTTTTCTTTTTTCTATTCCTCCCCTTCTCTCTAAGTTGTTATAAATTCATTTTCTTCCTCTGTTTTTTCTTTTTCTATTTTTCTCCAGCAACCATCTCTTTGTTTTTCCTGGGTTGTCTCTGTTCCTCCTTCACTCTCTTTTCTCCTCATGCGCCCAACTGGAACATATCCTTGCTGTCTCTATTTACAACCTTTGTTAGGTTTTATATTTTCTTTGCGATTCAAAGTCCTTTTATTAGTTTGGGTTTGATATGTTATTGCTCATCATCAATAACAAATCAATGACCAAAATTTGTTCCAGAAAATGGAACCTGGACCCGTGACTGATGAGAGGAGTAAAACTAAAGAACAAATCTTTCTTCTAAATGTTTCTCGGTGAACTAATCAATATCAGGAACCCAAAAAAAAGAAAGAAAAAGAACTTTAAAAAAAAAAAGGGAAAAAAAATAAATTGCTGGACTGAAACACTAAGCAGAAAATAATATTCATCTCCGATCAAACCGCCACCATGAAAGGCCATTGCGGCGAATTCGAAGGTAACATCAATCTCCGATTCTGATTCGGCTTAGGCATGTACAAATCATGCGGCACTCAGAGATAATCCAACGGGCAAGGATTCTTCTTGTCGAGTCTCACCCCTGGCCTCCACTTCTCTACAATTCATCTCCTTCCTCTTTTTATTTTTTTATTTTTATTTTTTCCTTCTTTTCAGCAAATGCTACCCCTTTGTTTTTGCCGGGTTGTATCTCTTTCAGGTGGAGGCGACGATGAGCCTCGGCAAGTGTGCGCGGCCTTGTGGGGGCTTGCGTCTAGATCGACTTTGCAACAAACTTGGAGGAACAAAATTGGGTTTGTTCTCGGTGGCACTAGGGCGGTGGGATACCTCTAAGACCACGACGGGTAGCGGCCGTGGCGTCTGAGCGATGTTGAGGAGTTGTTTGGGCTGTGATGCGGAACCATAGGTTAACAGCTGGGAAAGTGGGCGACAGGGACAGCTGGAAAACAAAAAGCTTTGAAAATAGTTTATGAAGTTCAGAAATTTTTAGACGAAAATACCCTCAAAAGAATGGGTCCGTTCCACTTTTCCGATTATTTTCACATAGCAATTAAAATGATGCAAAAATGAAAGTGTGATGATTACAAAAATAATTGAAAAAGCAAGGTGATTAAAATGTGAATTTTCGCATAATAAAGTGACCAAAATTTCAATTCACCTTATTTATTTCACTTTTTTTTTTAGTTGCTATTTTTGCATTCTAGTGTTGTCTGATGTTATTATTTAGGGGAATTTGAAGGGTTTTATTATTATTATTATTATTATTATTATACAATTAGAATGATCTTATATACTATTTTATTATATTATTATAGACTAGTTTTTGGATTCAGTGATTTTAGTTGGCAGTTAGATGCGAATTTAATAGAAGAAATCGCAAGTGCATACGGTGTCGCAAACAAGTAATACCATGACAAGCACGAGTCGATCCCACAAGGACTAAGCAAAACGTGTTAAGCAAGTTTCAAATGTGTCTACGTTTTCTTAAATTCAAATTTTTTGTTTTAATGTTGTTTTGAGAACTAAGGAAAACTAAAAAGAAATTAAAGATTGATTTAGATTCTCTTTACTAAGATGGGTTGGGGCTAAGATTCAAATTACACTTTTCAAACTAATTAGACTTGTGGGTGAGTAATGAGTTAGTAGTCAATTTAAGCGGCAAGCTAATATAAGCCTAAGCACAATCAAGCTACTTATAAACTATCCCAATTCCCTTTTGACCTATGTTCCCATGGTAAACTTTGGGTTTTGGATCATTAGTTCCAATTGCCTATTAGCTTCCCTAATACTATTAGTATATTACTATCAATAGATATTAAGGTTCTATTAATAGTGGCATAGGTTTAATTAATGTTCATTCAAGATTTTCATCAAATACCAAGCATGCAACTAGGTTAGCTATTCCTAGTTTATAGAAACATTAATAAACTACTAAACTCATTTCAACACACACAAATTTAATCAACAATCAAAGGTAAATCTCATCTAGCTCATTCCCTTAGAAATTTAGCTACGAAAACTACTAACCATCGAGAAAGGATTAAAAACATAATAATGATAAAACATAAATAAATAAAGAGAAAAAAAAATTGAACCATTCATAGGTTATGGTTCTTTGTCACCAAACACAAATCCAATCCAAAGTTTCAACCTTCTTCACAAAATAGCAAGAAAAGAGAAGACACACTTGTAAATTCTACTTTAATCTAAGAGAGAGAGAGAGAGAGAGAGAGAGCTCTAAACCTAAGGTGCCTCAAAGTTCCAAATCTGAATGGTCAGCCCTGTACGGAAGCCACTCTTGAAAGGCCTTTTGGACTTATTCTGGTGGGTCCAAAGTTAAAATGTTGTTTGGTATGCACCTCATCTCATCTCATTTGAGAATAAATTTTGCCAAGTTGTCTGGTATAGTTTGCTAGAGTTGGCCCAAAATACAAATTTTTATAAGGAAAAAAATCTCAAGTTCGTATCATCACTAATGAACTTGTGTAATTTAAAAATATAGTTGATGTATTTAATTTTTTTTTTAAAAACCTGAATAGTAAATACGTGGTACTATTCACGAGTATCGAAATTAATTAATTCAAGTTTAAAAATAAATAATGAACCAAGAAGAAAAAAATCCGAATTTCGTATAATCACCAATGATGTTAGGAATTTAAAAGTATCTTAGATTTGACCAAAAAAAAAAAAGTGAACAGTAATTATGTGGTAATTCACAAGTATCGATATTAATCAATTCAGGTTAAGAAATAAATAATGAACATAAAAGGAAAAAAATCTCAAGTTCGTATCATCCCCAACGATGTTAGTAATTTAAAAGTATATTTGATGTGTTTTTAAAATACAAAAAAAAAAAATCTCGTGAACAATAATTATGTCATACTAGTCATGAGTGACAGTAATAATTTGATAGAAAAATGAATTCAAGATGAAGAAATGAAAATTTTGCAATGCAATACAATATGTTGAATATTAAAATACATTCCAAAATATATTTTAAGATGTACTTCCAAATAATATCTCAAAACATCTTTTAAAATATATTTTAAAACACCTTTTGAAACACTTTTCAAAAGATATATCATACAAGGCCTGAAGTTTTTGTACAAAGTAGGAAGGAGGGACCGAAGATAAAAGAAAACATTTCATTTAGGGCCTCTCTTGTAAAAATAAAAGTGCTGAAAAAAATAGGGTGAAATGCACCAAATACCACTTAACTATCGGTTTTTGCAAAAAAAACACCACTTTCCTTTAAAAACTGTAACTACAAGCAGTTTACTTTCAAAACGTGCGCCCAGTACCACTCTGTTAGTCAATTCCGTTAAGTGACTAACAGTCAAAAAAAGACAGGGGCAAAATCGTCATTTCACACGTTGCGGCACAAAAGTATCACTTACCGTTTTTAGGTGCTAAAATATTGAGTTTAAATATTGACATATTACAATGTGAAAATAATAAGTATCGTCTGTGTTAAAAGAAAACAAATGTATCGAATTTAGTTACTAAAATAATACCAGTCGGACATAAACTCTATCTTATTTTATTTTGGTTACTATATTATGTAGTACTAAATTATATATTATTCACTTATTTATAAGCTCCAATATATTTGTCAGTTGAAGATGGAAAGAATATTCTCATCTTAGAATAGTAAAATGTAATTTAATTTTTTCACCAAAATCGTCCTCATGGGAATTTAATTACTTGTAATTTAAATTCCTATATTTGCAAATGCATAATATTTTAGGCCGGACTGCTTAATTACAAGGCAGCTATCAATTGGATTAGGAGGAGTCATTCTCATCAAGGACAAGGAAACTCTTATTATCAAATTGAAATTTTCGCACATGGGAATGTGCCCCTAAAACCCAATAAATAAGCCATCAAGAAATTTGTTTGTTTTAGCCTTTGTTTTCCACAGAGTGATTGACCTGGAGTTTCAGCAGACTTATCAAGTCTTCAAGAATTTAATTTAAAGCCTAATTCGCCTGTTCTTTTTTGTTGGGTTGAGTATTGGTTTGAGTTTTGTTTTGAGAAAAATAGCTTTGTAATGTAAAAAGTGTATTAGAATGTAATAGTAAAAAAGTTGTATTGGGCCAAGACTGAGGCCAAAACTAAAACTTAAAGAACATCAACAAAATATTTCTGCTATACATTTAATTTTCATTATCACTAAATGACGGAGGCAAACCAGCCATTCATGGCTACTTTGGTTCTAGTTGGGATGATGATGATTGCTACCCTGGATTTAACAGGTCTTGTTATTTCCCTTGAATTACAAATTCATGCAACTTAATTAGTTTCATAGCTAACATTCTATGTGCACATTTTTTTTCTTGGTTTGAAACTCTTCTGATGTCTAACGTGTATGGTATCACAGTTCAAATCGTGAATAATTTGAATAATATCTTACATTTTAAAATATAACTTTACATTCAATGCATTTTTTATTTTTTTATGTTTCTAATATATCTTTGGGTGAGTTACATTCACATCCCATGAATTTGGTCAAATTACTTATTGGTTTTCAAAATTTTTCACAATTATAAATACATTCTTAATCGTTAATTTTTATTTTTTGAGTAGCAAAAGGACGCCATAGTTTTTCTCAATTAACAGGGATCAATTTGTAATTTTGACTAAGTTAGGGAAGGTATCGTTAATTGTCAAAAACTATGGGAATTCATTGTAATTTGACTAAATCTCAACAGAGGTAAATGTAATTCAGATTTGGTCAAATTATGAAATAGTCTCCAAAGGTTTCGACAAGACCAAATACTCCCTTAACCGTTCAAAACTTTTTTCAAGCAGCAAAAAGGGCTATGTAGTTTGTGTTCATTTTCTCGATTCAATTGAGATTTACAATTATAGCTTCCATACCAATTTTTTTTTTCTTTGCGAAATTATCTCCATACTAAAGAATAAATTAAAGTGAAAGAGTCAAAAAATGGTGTTAAAAGTAAAATAGATCAATATGCAATTTTGACTAAACCAAGGGTTTCGAAATATCAATAACTGTAAAAGATTATAAGAACTGATTAGTTTGTAATTTGATCAAACTTCAAAACGGGTAAAATATAACTAGTAATATATATTTTTGTATTTCCAATATACCTTTATATATTTTAAAAATAATCCAAAATATAGTTTAATAAGCTACAACGGGACGGCAATACAATACTGGCTAATTCTGAATCCCAACGTGTCTAATTATTACAGGAGCTCAAACTGGAGTTTGCCATGGCCGGGACGGGAACGGATTGCCGCCTCCGTCAAACGTCGTCACCCTCTGAAACCAGAACAACATAATAGAAAATGCGAATCTACGACTCATATCAGCCAATTCTCCAAGCTCTCCGGGGCTCAAACATCGAACTCATCCTCGCACTACTACAAAATGGAGCTTTAACGGCTGCGGATTAACGGCGAAAAATAGAAAACCGTAGTAATAAAAGGAATGCGGACTTTCTATGGCGGTCTAAAAATGAACCGCCGTAGAATGGGACTTTCTACGGCGGTTTAAAAATGAACCGCCGTAGAAACGGACTTTCTACGGCGGTTGGGACCAAACCGCCGTAGAAAGGGGACTTTCTACGGCGGTTGGAAGGAAACCGCCGTAGAAAGTGGACTTTCTACGGCGGTTGGAAGGTAACCGCCGTGGAAAGTGTGGACTTTCCACGGCGGTTACCTTCCAACCGCCGTAGAAAGTCCCTTTCTACGGCGGTTTAATTTTCTCCGCTGTAGTATTGACGTATATATTAAAACCTAAATAACAACGTGTATTCCCATATCGCGGCCGAAAGTGTTTGTCTCCAAATTTCTACTACAGTTTTGCACGTTGAACCTATAGAATCGTCATTTGGAGCTAAAATTTACCACCTAAAGGTTAGAAACTTCTAAAATTTCTCAGTAATTGCTTATGCTTGTACTTTAGATATGTCATCCTATAGCATTTATTTTTATTTATGGTAGATGCATGGCTAAAAATTAAAGTTGCATATATTCTATGTATGTGGCGAACCTTAGTATTGTGGAACCCTATTTAGTTATACTATGTAGTTTTTGGTGATGTAATTTGATTTATAGTGTTTGATTTTTAATGGATGATGTTCATATAATTAGCACTACTTAGAGTGTGTATTATTTTTTTTATGCATTTTATGTGTTTGACGAAATGCATAAATGAAAAACTTAGAGTTTCTTCTTCATTTGATTATGTCTATTGTGCATGTGTTGTCATTGCATTATTTTTTTCATTGAGGTATTATAGTAGTTTTGATTATATATGACTAACATAAATATTATGACATGTGCTAAGACAAGCTTGCAACTTGATACTTTGTACATTGTTTGTTGAATTATTATTTGGTATTTTTCATTATTTCAAGGTGTTAGTTACACATGGATCGAAATATCTTGTTCTGTGGTGATCGGACCTCCGATTCTTATGCGAGAGAAGTTGAGAATTTCATTCAATTCGCTTATAAGAATACAAAGTACGTCCATTGTCCGTGCAAAGCTTGTAAAAATGGGGCACAGTTTGATAACTCAGATACAATAAGATTCCATTTATATCGGCACGGGTTTGATCCTTCTTATAAACTGTGGATTTGGCATGGTGAAAGTATTGATGGTTTACCTGAGCAAAGAAAATCTCATGCAAAAGGAGATGATGCGATTACTAGAGATCGATTAGATGCCATGATTGAGGATGTGGCCGAGGATTTTGCTGATAAACCGAAAGTTCTTGCTTCCATTTTGGGTGACAATGAGAAGCCTCTATACAAGGGTTGCAGTAAATATACACGATTGTCTAGTGTTTTGAAGTTGTTTAGTTTGAAAGCGGCAAATGGGTGGTCAGATACTAGTTTTATAGCCTTATTGAGGGTATTGAAAGATATGCTCCCAGAAGATAATAAACTTTCAGATCAAATTTATGAGGCGAAAAAAATATTGTGTCCAATGGGTATGGAGTATAAGAAGATCCACGCTTGCTCAAATGATTGCGTCCTTTATAGGAATGAGTATAAGGATTTATTGCGGTGTCCTAAGTGTAAAACTCCCCGACACAAAAACAAGCAGCTGTGTGATGCTGTTGAAGACAGTTCTGATGCGCAAAAGAAGGGGTCGCCGGCTAAGGTTCTGTGGTATCTTCCTATAATACCGAGATTTAAACGGTTGTTCGCTAATGAAAAAGATGCAAAACTATTGACATGGCATTCAGATTGGTGTATTCCAGTGATGATGACAAGGTGATAATGCATACATCAGATTCAGATCAGTGGAAAAAGATTGATTCAATTATCCTTCTTTCGGGGGAAAAGCCAGAAATTTGAGGCTTGGTCTGTGTACTGATGGAATGAACCCGTTTGGCAGTCTGAGTAGCACACATAGCTCATGGCCGGTGATATTGGTTATTTACAATTTGCCGTCTTACTTGTGTATGAAGCGCAAGTACATACTTATGTCTCTAATGATTTCAGGCCCACGACAACCAGGAAATGACATCGATGTGTATCTTGCTCCTCTTATTGAAGACTTGAAAAAGTTATGGGATGAAGGCGCACCTGTGTTTGATGCCTACCGTGAAGAAATGTTCACATTACGTGCCATGTTGTTCTGTACCATTAATGATTTTCCTACTTATGGAAACTTGTCTGAGTACTCTGTTAAAGGGCATAAAGCATGTCCAATATGTGAGCAGAGTACAGATTTTTGTCAGCTTGCACATGGGAGGAAGACAGTATACCTTGGGCATTACAGATTTCTTCCCTAGACTCATTCAATGGATTCCAAGAGTTCAGAAAAGCTCCAGAACCCTTGAGCGGGCCAGAGGTGAAAGCTCGTGTGACGGACATCAATGTGGAGTTCGGTAAAACTTCGGAGTCCAGCAATAATGATACAGGTTGTTGGAAGAAAAAATCCATATTTTTTGAACTTCCATACTGGGAGAACTTGGATGTCAGACATTGTCTCGATGTTATGCATATTGAGAAAAATATTTGCGAAAGCCTGTTAGGTACGCTCTTGAACATCCCTGGTAAAACTAAGGATGGTTATAACGCGAGACTTGATATGTTGATATGAACATAAGAGCAAATTTAGCACCGGTAGCTCGAGGACAACGCACATATCTACCCCCTGCCTATCACACTTTGTCCAGAAAAGAGAAAAAAATAACTGTGTTCAAGTTTGCGTAGCATCAAAGTTCCATCCGGATATTCTTCAAATGTAAGCAGACTTGTTTCCTTGAAAGATTTAAAACTGGTTGGTTTGAAGTCTCATGATTGCCATGCCTTAATGCAGCAATTGTTGCCTGTAGCTATTCGCTCGATATTGCCCAAACATGTTAAGTCCAGTATAACAAGACTTTGTTTCTTCTTCAATGCTATATGTAGCAAGGTTATCGCGCGCGAAAGACTTGATTAGCTACAAGATGAAATAACTGTTGTCCTTTGTCAATTAGAAATGTATTTTCCACCCGCCTTCTTTGATATTATGGTGCATTTGGTGATTCATTTGGTTAGAGAGATAAAAATCTGCGGGCCTGTTCATTTGCGATGGATGTACCCATTCGTGCGATATATGAAAGTATATAAGGGGTATGTTAAGAATCGTTGTCGTACTGATGCTAGTATTGTTGAAGGTTATATAACTGAGAAGGTAATTGAGTTTTGCAGTGAGTACTTGGCCGGGACCGCATCCATTGGAATATCTAAGAATCAGCACGATGGGAGGATTACAGGTATGGGCACAAGGGGAGGAAAAAAATTTTTGCCGTCTAATGTTGAATTGATGAAGGTGCATCTCTACATTCTGTGCAATTCTGAAGAAATTGCGCCCTATGTGACAGACCATATACAGTCAATAACAACGTCTTATCCTGCTTGGACGGATCAATGTGTGCTCAATGAACATATTCGGACATTTGTCTATTGGTTTGGTAATGTTGTCCTGGGCAAAGACGTTTCGGAGACATTGAAATGGTTGGCATTTAGGCCCAACCCTGCGGTACGAGCATTTTCATGCTGGACATAAATGGATATTCATTTGCTACTAATATTCATGCTAAGATATTCACAAATGAGAGACAAGATGTACGGCACAAAACAGTGGTGTTACATTAATCTCAGAGGCTTTACATGTTTCTAGCAGGAAGGATAAAAATCCATTGTATGCAAGCATGGCTTATTACGGGGTGATCGAAGATATTTGGGAGCTTGACTATGTTTGTTTCAAAGTAGCTGTATTTCGCTGCAAATGGGTTGATAACAATAGTGGGGTTCGAACTGATGATCCATTGGGTTTTACCTTGGTCAACCTTAATCGGGAGGGTTTCAAGGGGGAACCATTTATACTTGCATCGCAGGCGAAACAAGTTTTTTATATCACCGATCCTTGCGACGAACATTGGTCTGTTGTTCTTCATGGTAAACAACATCACGGTGTGGAAGGGATTGATACAGAAGAAGGGCTTCATGAGGCTGGCTCTTTCTCTAGTGGGTTACCTGAACCGAGAGTAGATGAGGAAGATAGGAAACTTGATAAATACATACTTCGTGATGACCACAGCGAAGGATTATGGTTCGAGGATCAAGTGTCCCATAAGAGAAAGAGAATAAGTTAAGAATCAATTCCCGTGGGTGTGTATGTGTGTGTATTTGTATATGTTTCTTTGATTTTAATGAAAAGAGGTGGACATAAATTTATAACAACATTTATTTTTATCCTTCGTACTGTGGGATTGAAACAGGTCACAACTCGGATGAAGCCGCGCAATCAAGGGACAAATTTCCAGGGACTTCATATGCGGAACTGTTTATAAATGAATATGTTATTGTTTGAAATTGTGTGAAGCTTCTGTGCTGATCTTAAATTGCACTTGTGTTTTGGTAAAAAACAAGCAGAGGAGATTCTGTCTGAAGTGATTTGAAACTGAATTCCGTATTATTCGAAATAGTTGAAATTTTAGTGAAGTATTTAAGTATATGTGCATCGAATTTACAGGGAGTACGTTACATTTATAGGGGAAACTTTGTCAAATTTTCCAGAAAATTGATTTCCTTGTTTTTCATTTATGAATAAATGTTTCTTGTATTATTATTTTTTTCTTCCAAGGAGTAGTACTTTGGTAAAATTTCCAGGGGAATCTATACGCAGTTCATTTTGTTTTGATTTTATATTTAAGTCTTCATAAATTACTTGTCAGTGGGTTCGGAAACAGGGGAAATGCAGGGGAAAAAATGGGAGAGGAGAGGAAGAGAATGAGGGAGGAAAAGAAAGTTCAAAAATTTTGAACTTTAAGTAACCGGGTCGTCGGTTCAACCGTGAACCGCCGTTGAACAACCTTTCCACTGCGGTTCAAGAATGAACTGCCGTTGAAAGTGGAACTTCAACGGCGGTTCACTCGTGAACCGCGGTGGATTCATTTTTCAACGGCGGTTCGAGGTTGAACCGCCGATGAAAGGTCTCCTCGTAGAAAATTGGAGCCAATTTCCGCGCGGGCATATTTTAATATTAATTTGTTTTTTCCATTTTCAAAGAACTAATCTCACAATTTTGTAAATATAATAATACATACCCTGATTGTGTATATTTATTAATTATGTACACAATCCCGACTTCTATGAACCATTTCATAATAAAATTTCAAATTTTCCATTGAACCATATATTTGCATTTAAATTTCCCGCGCGTGCTACTACACGTACAATAATTATAGGTCAAATATAGAAATTAATAAATTTCGTAAATTTACATGTAAGAGACGATAAAATAATAAGCTTCATTATGTTCCCTTAAATATCTACTTTTTCGACAAATGCATTATAGGTACGTATAGTAATATAAAAATTAATTAATATTAGTTAAGTGGCCGAAAAAAATTAAATAGATACTGGATTTCATTAATTTACAAACATATATATATATTAGTCATATATCCAACTCTCTCGATCCTCTATGCTCTCGATATCTTGTAAATTTCCACTACATAAATAAAATATTTTCATTTGAAGAATTGAATACTTTTAAGACAACTTTTATAATTAATTCTTATATATATATAATGTATTTTGAATTTGGTACAGAAAATAGAAAATCCATGCGTATGTACGTAGCGCGGGAATTGGCTCCAAAAACTATTTTTCTACGGCATTTCAACTTTGAACCGCCATAGAAATCAAACTTTCTACGGCGGTTCAAACATGAACCGCCGTAGAAAGTATTTTCTACGGCGGGTTCTCGGTTGAACCGCCGTAGAAAAGTAGTTTTTGGAGCCAATTCCCGCGCTACTCATGAATTTTCTATTTTCATATCATTTTCTAAACCCTAAACCCTACTCTCTATTAAGTTTTTTTCCCGATTTTCATAAATTAACCGCGGTGACTCTTAAGATTGAAATAGATAGTGAAGCGCCACCCTTTTCCTGGATTTTCGATTTGACATTCTGAATTGGGTCGCAGGATTTGACCTCGAGGATGATGGTCTTCCGGCCCCGTCAGAGTCCCAACGTAAACCTCCATTTTCTTCAAAATACGTACGTTATATATATATATATATATATATATAAGACTTAATTATAAAAGTTGTCTTCAAGTCTTCAATTCTTTGCGCGAATGCATGAAAACATTTTATTTATGCAGTGGAAATTTACAAGAGATCGAGAGCAGAGAAGAGAGTTGGATGATGTGCAAGAGGGGAAAGGAGAAAAGAGGAAGATGTTTATATATATATATATATATGTATGTAAATTAATGAAATAATGTACAGTATCTATTTAATATTTTTTCGGCCACTTAAATTTTATTAATTAATTTTTATATTACTATACGTACCTAATGCATTTGTGGATTTGATTTTTTTATCCCGTTCGCCAAGTCGAAAAAGTAGGAATTTTAGGGAACATAATGAAGCGTATTACTTTCTTGGCTCTTACATGTATTAAATTTACGAAAATTATTAATTTTTATCTTTGACCTATAATTATTGTACGTGTAGTAGCACGCGCGGGAAATTTAAATGCAAATATATGGTTCAATTAAAAATTTGAAATTTAATTATGAAATGGTTAATAAAAGTCAAGATTGTGTACATAATTAATAAATATACAAAATATGGGTATGTATTATTATATTTACAAAATTGTGGGAATAGTTTTTTGAAAATGGAAAATCAAAAAATTAATATTAAAATATGCCTGTGCGGGAATTAGCTCCAATTTTTTCCTCTATTTAAACCGAGAAAAAGTGGGGACTTTCAACGGCGGTTCAACCGCGAACCGCAGTTGAAAGGAGAATCAACTGCGGTTCACTTGTGAACCGCCGTTGAAAGTACACTTTCAACGGCGGTTCAACCTTGAACCGCAGTTGAAAGTACACTTTCAACTGCGGTTCGCGGTTGAACCGCAGTTGATTGTTGGTTCAACGGCGGTTCGCGGTTGAACCGCCGTTGAACCGACGACCGGTTATTTATTAAAATTAAAATTTTTACTTTTTTCATTTCCTCCCTCATTCTCTTCCTTTCTTCTCCCTTTTTTTCCCCTTCACTTCCCCTGTTTCCCGAAGCTTCTCTCCCGCGGCCGTTCGGCTTCTTCGCCGCTTCTCCCATCGCCGGCGAGCTCCTCCACCTTCCGATCACCCGTCGGCTGCCCAAGCATTCCCCGATTGTTCGGCTGGACCACGCAAGGCCGTTGTTCGGCTCTCCATTTCCACCCTCCCATATAAACTTAAAGCTTGGTTGTATGAGTTCACCCAAAAGGTTCCACCTTCTATGCTTTTATTTTAAAACTTTTGTGTATTTAACCTTACATTTTGTAAATGCTTCCCATAGCAAGGATTTTTTGGGTTGATATTTATGGTTGATTTCGGTTTTAATCCTTGTGATGAAAGCTTGGAAAGTTTTTAGATTTATTGATTGTTTGTAGCATTTGGTTTGGTTGTTGAATTGAGTGTTTTGTGCTACATAAGTTGAGAACCTAGGGTTTTGATTAATGTTCCATTAGGTATCCTTTGAAATTCGGGTTTTTTTTTTGAAAATGAGAAACTCAAATGATTACTTCGGTTTTGCTTGATTAATTTTAGAACATTGGTGTTTGATTTCGGTTTTTATTCGATTTAGTGTTCCTCCTTTAGTGATAATGAGGAAAATGCTTTGTTGTTGATTCAACTTTGTGAAATTTTATTCCTTTAGTAGAAATGAATGATTGTTCTCATTAGTTGTTGGTTGTGAAATGTGAAGTACTTTATCAATGGTACCCTTGATAAGTCCACTTTTTTTTGGCCCTCATTTGGTTTAATTTGGATAATGGTAATTGTGTATTTTGAGGAGTGAATTTTGCGAATGTACATTGCCTTTTTTTTCCACATTAGTTGTTGGTTGTGAAATGTGAAGTACTTTATCAATGGTACCCTTTATAAGTCCACTTTTTTTTGGCCCTCATTTGGTTTAATTTGGATAATGGTAATTGTGTATTTTTAGGAGTGAATTTTGCGAATCTACATTGCCTTTTTTTTCAACATTACAAGCATTCTTGTATTTGACATTAAAGCTTTTCTTTAATTGCATATATGTTATATTGAATTCTCTTTCTATGTAAATGAAGTGTAAGGTACTTTCAATGGGCCGAAAAAGAAAAAGCAATACGGAGCATAGTGATGAGGGTAATGGCAATGGAGATGGTTCTTCTACTACATCTAGTAGAGGTAGAGGGCCCACAAATTGCAATGATCTATTGGAAATGCGAAAGAATGGGAAAACTCTTGACATTTCTTTTGATTTCGAGCTCGAGCCTAAAGTGTATTATGCAAAGTGGATTACCTTTGTGGCATATACGGCCCGGAGCAAAGTAGACATAGTGGAATATGAATCATGTCCCAAAGTTCCCGAGGAGATCAAGAAGAGAGTTTGGATGGAAATACGGGTATTTTCTTTAATTATAATGCATTGTTTGTTTCTTAATTCTTCCATACAAATGAACTCAAATTCCTCACTAAATTTTTACTCCTAATTTTCACTGTAGGCATTATTTGTTTTTGAGTCAATCGAAGAACTCGAAACAAAGTGGATTTCTTATGCCGGTAAACGGTGGAAAGATTGGAAATCCTATTTAGGGAAATATGTACATGGTTCCATGAAGGGTAAGGACCCATGCTTGAAATATAAATTTCTCCCTAGGGAGACATGGATTAAGTTCAAGGCTAGCCACGAGACAGAAGAATGGCAGGTATATTTTTTTAAAATTGATTTCCTTCTTCTTTTTGGATATTTGAAATTGCTCAGTTTAGGGATAATAATTTTTCATTATATTTCTCTCTAGGCAATTCGTGGAAAAGCGCAAAAGAATGCCAATTTAAATGCTTTCTACCATAATTTATCTCGCGATGGCTACCGACTGCTGAAGCAGCAGTTGCATAACGAGGAGGTGAGTGCATCCGAAAAGAAGCCTTCAGAGGAGGGTCAGTCCGAAGAAGAAGGCGAAGATTCTTATTCAGTGCCAAGCCGTCATCTACTTTGGAGACAGGCCCACACGAACAAAAAAGGGGAATACTTCACGCCAGAGACTGGGCGTGTAGGGATGGAAATTGTAAGTTTTGCACCATACATTTTCTTATGTTTCAATTCTTTTAATATTTAAAGTCTATGTGTATAGATTTTTTTATTATAACTGATTATTTATTACTAGATATCTATGATGAAATGCTAATTAATAATTTGGTTGTCATTAAGTGTTTATATCTCAATTATAATTATCTAGTTGTCACTGTAAAGTAAATAAATGATTAATTTGTATATATGTGTATTTATTTATATTTTATAATTATGGTTATCAATTTTATATTTAAAATTTATATACATAAATGAATAATCTCTGTATATGTGTATTTATTTATATTTAATTGATCTATTTACATTTACTATATTTGACAAAATGTGTAGGAAAATCTATGTTCCCGCGAGTCCCAAGGGGAGACCGTTGCAGAGGGTAGGAATGACATTCTTGTCATTGCAATGGGAAATCGCGATCACCCCGGTCGTTATCGCGGCCATTCTACCAGGGCACGTATCACAGAGGTTTTCCCACAGAAAACAAAGCTATCGCTTAAAGAGGAACTTGATTTAACTAAGCGACAACTTCAGAAAATCACTGTCCAACTAGATGAATGTCAGACACATCTGAAGATGATGGTTGGGTTTATATGTGGTAAGATGGGAACCGATTATGATACATTAAAAGCCACCGTCATCAATAATGCCAAAGATGAGAGCTTGCACCCAAAGACCTCCGGAGCGGTCCCTGTATCCCCTATGAGCCCTGTTTCTCCTCTGATACCTACAAGGTTGCCCGATTTGGAGATGCTACATGTTGCACCTACGGACCCGATCAAAGCCTCTGACGGCGGTGCTTTAGGCGAATACAAGGTAAATAACATTAATATGTATATTTTCATAGAATACACGTGGTATTTTTAAAACTAAATTAAATTCAGTGCATGTTTTAGGCTTTGAATAATACCTTGGATTGGTTCAAAGTGAATACTTGTTTAGACGGCAACTTTCTTCTTCAAATTTTTTTTTTCATTATTGCAGTGCTTTGTTAAGTTAGACTTAATAGTTGATTAATGTTCATTCGCTTGCCTATTATCTTAGGACGGGTGTGAATGCCATCTGTTCCTCTATGAGGATTCGCAAAAGCGGCGTAAGCTTGTGGCAAAAGGAAATATTTATAAGCAAAGCAAGCACCACGGGCGCGAGGTTAGGAAAGGTTGCACGAGGGTCACAATTAAAATTTCCTATGATGACTGTGCCCCGCTACCATTTCCTGAGGAAGAGACTGCAACAGTGGGAATGGCCAAGTCCTTTTTCGTGGAATGGCCTAAAGAGTTGATTGAAATTATTCAGCCGGCTCCGGTAACGAAGGTATATTCTTTCATTTATTTGTGTATTACTTAATACCGTTTTGTATATTTAATGTTATTTCAAATGATGTTAGGTGGATAAAAGTGCCCAAAAGAAAAAAGGCCGGATGAATTTTATGGATGACAAGACATCTCCTTCGGCGACGGTTCCGACTGAGGAGTCATCCTCATCGACATCTGATCAATTGCAAGAGTTACAGCTCCGAATGGATAATGATTCGGACTTCAATGGCTTTTTCTTTCAAATGACAAGAGAAGTCATAGGTTTGAACCTGCCTAATCTGATGGATCGAGGGGATCTTGTAGAGTTATTGACCAGAGAAAGCCAGGTCTCAAACAGTTTGATGCAGTTGTTCACCCAGTGAGTTTTCACTTAATTTTATAACCTATTTCTGATTATTGTTATATATAGTATGCATTCCATGTGCATAGGCTAACCAATGAAGCCCTTTTTGTAAATTGTTTAGAGCTTTACATGAGTTAGTTGAAAGGAATGGGAGAAAGGGGATAGGTTTTCTCTCGGCTGATCATGTCACACCCGTAACAAATACGCTTAAAGCTAGGGTAAACTACATTGCGCGAATCTTGAAGGATAGGAATAAATAAATGTATCTAGTGCCTTATCTTCAGAGGTAAGTGACACTATAAGCGATTCTCTAATATTTAAGAAACACTGATATAAAGATCTGACGTACGTCATTAAATTTTTTGTTGGCAGTGAACATTGGATGCTAATAGCCATTAGACCAGTAGATAAGCTTATAGACGAGTGAGTTATATATATTAACAACTGTTAGAATGCCTATATATCCATATATTGCTAATTATTTTCGTGCCGCTTTCATTTTTATAGGGTGATGTTTAACTATCAAGCTTTCTTGGGATTGCCCAGAAATGTGCATATGCAACCTTCGTGGATAGTAGTTAAGGTAAATTAAATTGGTTCTTATTAAATTTTTTAATTACATCCGTGGGTCTAGTAGCCTAAGCAATTAGTAGTGTTTAGTTGTTTTAATTAAATCCGTGAGTCTTAGTAGCATAAGTTAGTAGTGTTAGCTAATTAATATATTAGTTAGTCACGTTATTTATTGGTGGATTTGATTTATGCATGCAATCCGTGAGTCCAGTACTGTAGGTTAGTTAATATATGCATGCAATTGTCTTTTCGATCAGTAGAAATTAGTGAGTCCTAGTTATTTAATTAATTAGATTAATACGAGTTTAGTTATGAATATTCGTAGAAATTTTTTACTCACCGTTGTGTTGTATACAATTAATTGTATGATCTTCTAACTCGTATATATTAATTCATTAGCATAAAAAGCAAACGAGCAATGGGGAGTGTGGGTACTATGTAATGCACTACATGTACCAAATAGCAATGAAATCATCAACATTTGCACTTGAAAAGGTAAATATATATTTCTAATTACTTACTTAATTGACTGTATTTCATTTTGCTTACTCGAGTACTTTTTAATTTCAAAAAACTCTGTTGTAGCACTTCAAGCTCGATCGCACTCCATTAAGCAATGTGGATATAGATGCAGTGCGAAAAATATGCACTAGATATATTTTGGAGCATTCACCGTAGTTGAAGGATACTAATTAAACTTATTCATATTAGAGTTGTACAAATATTTTTTGGATATGCTGTATTATAAAAGCGATTTCAATTTGTATATTAGTGATATTTGTAATAAATTTCAAGTGTTAGCAGCATGTTTTGCTTTAAACCAGGTTTTAGCAGCAGGTTTTTAATGATTTTCACGCGTTTTGGGGGTAAAAAGTGGCCACTTTCTACTGCGGTTCAACCTTTCAACCGCAGTATAAATTACACTTTCTACTGCGGTTCATCCACGAACCGCAGTAGAAACTCAGAACTTACTACTGCGGTTAGACGTTGGACCGCAGTAGAAAGTCCAAACTTTCTAGTGCGGTTCGTCAGTGAACCGTAGTAGAAAGTTTGGACTTTCTACGGCGGTCCAACGTCTAACCGCAGTAGAAAGTGCGGACTTTCTACGGCGGTTCGTCGTTGAACCGCCATAGAAAGTCCGCTAACTTACTACGGCTGCCATATAGATGGCGGTTCAAAAATACTAAACTCCGCCGCTAAAAGCCCTTTATAACCGCCATTAAAGCTCCGTTTTGTAGTAGTGTCGGAGTCCCCAACACCGATCTTCAGAACGTCAGAAACTACCCGGACGTCCGATTCAAATACATCGCCGTCGGAAACAAAGTCAGCCTAATCCGCGGCGACACGGCCCAGTACAGAGCCTTCCTCCTCCCTGCGATGCGAAATATCTTCAACGCGATCGCAGGGGCAGGGCTCAGGAACCAGATCAAAGTCTCCACCGCCGTCGAGACCGGACTCGTCGAAAACGGGTTCCCGCCGTCCGCCGACAATTTCCGAGCCGACGTCCAATCCTACATCAACCCGATTGTTTAGTTCTTGGCCTGAAACGGAGCCCCGTTACTCGTCAACGTGTACCCGTACTTCGCGTACATCGGCAATACCCACGACATCGCTCTCGATTACGCTCTTTTCACTTTTTCTACTGGCGTTGTAGCGAACGGAGTCAGGTACCAGAATCTTTTCGAAGCTCTGCTCGACACAGTGTACTCTGCCCTCGAGAAGGCCGGCGGGTCGTCGGTTCAAATCGTGGTGTCGAAGAGCGGGTGGCCGTCGGTAGGAGGAGAGGCGACTACGGTGAATAATGTGAGGACTTACAACACTAACTTGATCCGGCATGTGAATGGAGGATCGGGAACTCCGAAGAGGCCCGGAAGGAATATTGAAAGCTATATTTTTGCATTGTTTGATGAAGATCAGAAGAGCCCTGAATATGAGAAGCATTTTGGGGTCTTTACAGCGAACGGGCAGAAGAAGTACCCGATCAGTTTTTAACTGGATTGAAGAAGCAAATAAATATATGTAACAAAAAGAATAAGGATACAGTACTCTGTATGTGTATCTGCTATAATTTGTACTGCTAAATAATAGGATTCTAATAAAACCACAGCCATGACAGCTTCTTCTTTGCATTAAATGGATACAGAGAATCTTTAGCCAATGTACACTGACAGAGGATAATGTTGGGTTAATCTCCTCAAATTCTTAGTACAATTATTATTGGGCCAATTAATCTGGGCCCATTAGAGTTTGCTTTTTTCTATTATAAATATGTGAGTTATGTAATAGAATAGGGCATACTAGAGAGAGAGCATCTACCCGCCTGGGATGTATACAAAGAGCCCCGTCCTTTTGGCTGTGTGAGAGATGGGGTGGCATCGTGAGTTCATAAGAGACGATAAAGATTCTTGCTTATGTATCCGATGTTGACGTTGGTAAGTCATCCTGAAGTCATAGGAGATGATTGATGTTCCTGCCTATGCTTCCGATGAAGATGAAGACACTGTTGTTGGTAGGTTGTTCTGAGGCCATAAGAGATGCGTGTTCCTACTTATGCCTTCGACGACGAGATGGAAAGGGGGAGTGATAATAGAATAGAGGGCGAGAGACATTGTATGTTGAGAGTGCATTGTAAACTCTTCTATTATTGATTCCTATATATGAAGAAGTAATCAGTAGTTCTGTAGAGTAGATCTGTTGAGATCGAACCATGTTAAATTGTGTTGTGCTTTTCTTTTCTGTTTTTCAATTCCGCTGCAGTGTTCTTGTTAGAATATCTCTTCCAACAAGTGGTTCAAAGATCCTGAGGGGTGTTATTCCTAACAAGTGGTTTCAGAGACGGGGGCCAACAGAAGCCAGAAGGAAGACAATCTTGAGCGAGAAGCAAAAAAGGAAAACAACGAAAAAGAAGAAAAAGAAAAGGAGTTTGTTTGAGTGCTGCACAAGAATTCCGACAGGTGTTGCGGCGGCATGCGTGTGGATCAAATTAAATAACGAAGGAGGTTCAATTTGACCGTGGTGTCCAATTGTGGAAGAAAGGAAAATTGTCACTCAATTTGGATTGATTTGTTTTTGCGGCCGCCATTCAATTTGATTGAAATTAAGGTGATCAAGGATTGTTCTTTGTGCTTGTGCGACCCACGGAAGTGAAGAAAAAAAAATAATTTTTTTACCTTTATGTAGGGGTGGGCACTAATTGGTTTTCTTGAATTTAAAATTTTTTTTTTTTTTGCCAATTCGAAAACCGAACCTAATTCGTTTTAAAACTGAAGAAACCAAATTGAATTTGTAATTCAAATTCGGTTTGGACCGTGGAAATCAAATTCACAAATTTGTTTCCATAGTTAATAGTTTAACACAGTAAGGTTTTGAAGAAAATGGAAGAGAGATGGGAGAAGGAAATAGGGAGAGTAAATAAAGAAAGATAATGAAGAGAAGAAAGAAAATAGATTAATAGAAGAAGCACCGTCCAGTTCCAGATCCACCATTGCAGGCCCTTCCCAGACCCACAACCTCCACCATCCAACAACAACAATCAACACCACCATAACCTTCTCCCAAAAACTTGATGGCTAATATAAGAAAATGAAAGAAAGATGGAAGAAGAAAATAGGAAGAGTAAAATGAGAAGTATAAATTTTAAAAAATATAAATCATATATCCCAATTAGATTTTCGAATCGGTTTTCGAGTTGGATACCAAATTCGAAAACCAATTCTAAAACTAAATTCATAATTCGAATTCAGTTTCAAACCAAACATAATTCAAATACTGAATTCGAATTGGGTTATTCGAATTCGGTTCGATTTTCGAATTTGAACACACCATGCCCACTCCTACCTTGATGTTTGGTTTTTTTAGGTGTTTGATAATTGTTGCGATCTGCCAAAGTAGAAATTGTAGGAGCTTGATTTGATTGAAGAGATGTTATGTTAAAGATGTTATTGTATTTAAGACTTTGAGTCAAGGGAGGATTTGTTGGGTTATCTCCTCAAATTCCTAACATAATTTGTATTGGACCAGGTAATTAATTTGGGCCCATTAGGGTTAGCATTTTCTATTATAAATAGGTAATGTTTGTAATAGAATAGGTCATGCTAGAGAGAGAGCATCCACCCGCCTGGGATGTACAATTAGTATTGGGCTAATTAATCTGGCTCATTAAGGTTTGCTTCTTTCTATTATAAATATGTGAGTTATATAATAGAATATGGCATGCTAGAGAGAGAGAGAGAGAGAGCATATACCCGCCTGGGATGTAGACAGAGAGCCCTGGCCTTTTGGCTGGGTGAGAGATGGGGTGCCGTCGTGAGTTCATAAGAGACGGTGAAGATTCCTGCTTATGTCTCCGACGTTAACGTTGGTAAGTCATCCTGAAGTCATAGGAGATGATTGATGTTCCTGCCTATGCTTCAGATGAAGATGAAGACACTGTTGTTGGTAGGTTGTTCTGAGGCCATAAGAGATGCGTGTTCCTGCTTATGCCTTCGACGACGAGATGGAAAGGGGGAGCGATAATAGAATAGAGGGCGAGAGACATTGTATGTTGAGAGTACATTGTAAACTCTTCTATTATTGATTCCCATATATGAAGAAGTAGTCAGTAGTTATGTGGAGTAGATCTGTTGAGATCAAACCATGTTAAATTGTGTTGTGCTTTTCTTTTCTGTTTTTCAATTCCGCTGCAGTGTTCTTGTTGGAATATCTCTTCCAACAAGTGGTTCAAAGATCCTAAAGGGTGTTATTCCTAATAGATAAAGAGATGGAAATTGCTAGCACCTGCTTTAGATTAAGAGACAGAAATGGTTTGTTTAAATTCTTTTTTTTCCGGGTTATTAATAAATTGAAGTTGCTATCGCAAAAGCTTGTATCTTATAGTCGTATGGTCTGTCTCGCATTTTTTTTTATAAGTTTTGTACAGATCGAAGTATGAACTATTTTTTTTTTAAAAAAAAACAGCAATTTTAGTGGTTAAAATATTTTCTGTTTGAAAAAGTATCAATTTTAGTGTTTAAAATATGGCAAATACAGAGACAACGTATAGTGGTCAAGTGCAGTTATATGGTCCACAATTTGACCCGGACACATTACATAAAATCTTACATTATTCGAAAACTATCAAAGTACGCATACTATATGAATTTTCATGAAACTCCAAAATATCCTTTTAAGGTGATTTTTTTCCCTCTAAATTTGAGGGCAGTTTTACCATTTCACAAAAATTTAGAGGGTTATAAGTCGGTCAAGGAGTTATTTTATGTTTTCTAAACTTTAAGTATTTTGATTTTTACCAAATCTCGAGATGTTTTGAAATTATCTTTTTTCCTTTTTTTAAAAGCAAAATTTCTTAAAAGTTAATATAGTATATGAAGTGAGTATAGAAAGTAAAAACATAAAAAGAAAATTTTTTCTATTTGAACAAAAATATTTTTAAAAATAAGACTTTTATTTAGGAGGATTTTGTAACTTTGAGGTAATTATGTGTTGAAACGTTCAAGATGTATGGGTTAAAAAAGAAATTGAAAAAAAAAATAGTATTATGTATTATTATTTGTATCAATTTCAAAATTTTGGTGAATAAAATTAATACTTGTCATGTTTGAACATATCACAATGATTGACCTCGCCCGACCCCTGCCAATTCTAGAGAGTCTAATTTAGTTCTTAAATAATGCAATTTATACTCACACTACGAAATGAGTCTAGATATGGGAATCTTCAACTACAAATTTATTCTATTTTCTAAACAAAATTACTAACCCGGCTCAGCATTCCAAGCTAATTAATAAGTAATCGAGCACAAAAACTTGTATACAACGAATTCATATTTGTAATTTGGTGCCTATATGATACTACGTATACATGTTGGCAGTGGCGGAACCAAGGCGAGGCAAACCGGTGCCGACGCCCCGCCTTGCTCCCGGATCTAAGGATAGTACTACTACTACCCATTAGCTCTGCCCTGGCCGCCGCCGCTGCAAATTGCAGCCCCGCCGTTGCTAGGTTGAGGAAGAAGACCTCTTTTCTTTTTCTGCGTTTTGTTTGTTTTCTTTTTCTTTTTTTTTTAAATGTTTAAGTGGAACGACCACTTAAGCATTAAAAAAAAAAAAAAACTGCTTAGTGGAACGATGTCTTTCCACTTAAATAGTTAAAAAAAATAAAAATAAAAGAGAAGGTCCATTAATTTCAATGTGGGTCAAACCCAATTAGGCAATTACCTAACCCCCACCCCAATTCACGGGGGGAGATCCCCTGTTCTGGGGCACATTGTGCTCTCTCACACAGGGGTGGGCCTCACAAGTAGGTCCCACGTGAGGCCCACCCCCTGTGTGAGAGGGCACACTGTGCCCTCTCGAAACAGGGGATCTCCCCTCCCAATTCACACCTTAAATAACGAAACCCTCCCTCCCAAATACATTTCCATTGCTGAAAATTTCCTTCTAACTCAGACTCCAGTCGTCCATCTCCGGCTCTCCCTCCTCAACTACTGTAAGTTTTATTTTTCTTTTATTTTTTTTATATCAAATACCAATATTTATGTTGTAATAAGTTAGTGGTGAGTTATGAACAAATTATAATTATTTCATATTTATGAATTATAAATTTATAATTGAATATCTAGTATAAGAATTGTGATTGTAATTTTTTATCAAATAATTTTGAATATGTAATTATTTGATAGTGTGTGTAATGTGAATATTTAGGGTGATGATTTTTTTTTGGGTATGATTATGGATAAAGTTTAAATTTCATAAGTTTGATCAATTATGATAGGTTATGAATAAATTTTTGAAACGCGGTATAGAGTTTTCTAAAAACTCTAATGAAGATAAAAGTAAGGAGAAACATTCTCAAATGGAATTCAACCGGGATGATATTATCACTGACCCAGGCTTACGCAAACCAATTACAGAATTTGATTTTCTATTAGAGACCAAGTTCGAAGAGAGTATTTGATTCGAGGCCCTATTCAAACCAACTGGTCATACTTATCTCCGAAAATAATATGGTAGGGATTATAGATGTCTTCAAAGTGCTTGGTTTACTAAATATGCATGCACGGTTGGAGTATAGCGTATAAAAAGACGCAGCATTTATTTTTTTGGTGCTATCTCTTTAAAAAGTCGTACAAAGGATGTAAGCCAGGAGAAGAAGCATTTACTACTGTAGAGATGAGTAATTGGAAAAAAGCCATAGAAATATGTAATACACATGTTGGTGGCCTAACTAGTGCTCACAATGATGCAAGAGTACTACTTGAGGGTTATCAAAATCAGAGATAAAGTGTGTCATATTTGTTACAAGACCATGGACGTGAGTCAGAGATTGCCTATCGCACTCGTTTAACAGCAAGTTTAGATGTGACTCGATTTTTATTGAAACAAGGATTGTCTTTCCATGGACATGATGAGTCACCAACCTCATTAAATAAAGAAACTTTTCTTGAATTTATTGCTTGGTATTGTTAGAGAAAGAAAGAAGTAGCCAAGACTTTTGAGAATGTCCCTGAAAACAATAAAACGACGTCTCAAATAACTTAAAAGGAACTATCAAGTGCTTGTGCTGCTACAGTTACAAGTGTCATTCTTAAAGATATAGGAGATGATGTATTTTCTCCTCTAATTGATGAGTCTCGATACATTTCAGTCAAAGAGCAAATGGGAGTTGTTTTGAGATACGTGAATAGAAATGGACTTGTTATTGAGCCTTTTCTTGCTAGTGTGCATGTGGATGACATTTATTATGTTACTTTAAAGAAAGGTCTTGATAAGTTATTTGCAAAATAGAAGTTGTCTTTATCAAGGTTGAAAGGTCAGGGATATGACGGGGCTTCAAAGATGCGAGGTGAGTATAATGGATTACAGGCTCTCATATTGAAGGAAAAATTGTCTGCAAGGTATGTTCATTGTTTTTCTTACCAACTTCAACTAGTTGTGGTTGAAGTGTGTAAGAACAATCGAGTTGTAGGTGATTTTTTTCAATATGTTACTATGATTGTTAATATTGCTGGAGCTTCATATAAAAGAAAAGACAAGTTTAGACAACTTGAACATGAGAGACTTGTGAACGGTTTGGAGAAAGGAGACATTGTTAGTGGCAAAGGAAGAAATCAATAACTTAGTTTGAAATGTACAGGGGACACTCATTGGGGATCACACTACATGACTATTATTCGTCTGATGTCTATGTGGCCTTCCGTATTAAAAGTGCTTGAAAATGTCCATGATGATGGTGCTAATAATGATAATAGCAGCATGGTTGCAAGCTTGATTGATAAGATGGAAAGTTACAAGCTCATTTGTGTTTGTGATGCATTTGGTGAAATTTTTATTATGATTCACAAATGAGTTGTCACTTGTCTTACAAAAAAATGATCAAAACATTCTTCTTGCTGTCAACTTAATCAATACAATGAAAGTTCAACTACAAAAATTCAGAGAGGTGGGATGGGATGAACTTTTGGATGAAACCAGTACAATTTGTGGTAATCACATGATCCCAATACCACACATGGACAAAAACATGATTACTCGTGGTCGTAGCATACGGTGCAGGCAAATGGTTACTCATTCCCATCATTATTGAGTTGAAATTCTCTTAGAGGTATGTCTACTAAATATATTATTTCAATATTTTCTGTCAAATAGTGTTTTTGTATTTATTCTTTTATTGTTTGCAATGTTAGATTTTTGATAGAATGGTTGAAGAGATGAATATTATCATTTTAAGGAATCATATACGAAGTTGCTTATATGCATTGGGTGTCTTGACTCAAAGAATTCTTTATCTCGATTTGACGTTGGTAAGCTATTCCGACTTGCTAAACTTTATCCTAGTGATTTTTCAGGAGCTAATTGCCTTCTACTTCAGGGGCAACTTATGAGTTACATTGCGAGTGTGAAAGATGATGATGAATGTTCTATGCTTAAAAATTTGGGAGATCTTGACACAGACAGGAGTGTCATTTTTCCATTGGTATATCATCTGATTAAGTTAGCATTGGTTTTACCTATTGTACCTGCTTCTGTTGAAAGGGTTTTCTCTCAATGAAACTTATCAAGACAGATTTGCGTAATAGGAATGGGAGATGAGTGGATGAATGATTGTTTGGTAACATATATTGAAAAGGAGATTTTTGGTAAGATTGAAAATGAAGAAATTTTACAACATTATCAAGTTATTAGGGAACACAGAACAATATTATCTCGTCTTACTAGCGTGTCCAGTACTGGTTGTTCAGGCATCAAGAAATAATGGTTTTACTAGTACGTATTTGGTTTTATTTTTATCATTAAGGGGTTTTTTTTTTTGGACATATATCATTATGGTTGTTTGATACTTTAGCAGTACTACTATGTATCTTATTTTAATGACACTGGAAATTTTTTTTATTTTATTAAAGTCACCCCCACTGATATTTTGTTCTGAGTTTGCCGCTGCATGTTGGGACGCACATGTCCAACATAATGCTTTCTGAAGCAATGCTAGTTATATATAGAGGATGAAATGTGCTACCGAGCTAAAGAATATCTCACAAGCCATAAGCTATTCTCTACTCGATTGGGCTGCTTTGCACCAGTCATTGAACTTATGTTTGCTTGACATTAGCCATTTTAGAATAATTTACAGTGTACGCTGTCGCAGTAGATCCAAACCACACAATAACGGCGCAACACTAGAGGAGTCAAATGTACTTGATGAGTATAGATATAAATATACTAGTATTTATAATTAGATGTATTTTACTAGTTTAATCTCAAAGGGAAAAATAGCCGTTTATTAATTACGAAATTATTAAAAGTATTTTGGGGTCTATAATAGAGAGAAATTGTTTCAAGATCAATAATTGAAGCATACAATACAGAAAAAATGGTTCAAGCGAAAGTGAGTGATAAATTGTTGGGTGGAGGACCATTAATTCTTACTTTTTCTTTTTGACTTTTCTATTAGTGGACTCCTAAAGTCCTATCATTATGCCTCGTCCATAGACGAAAACAAAGTAATCTTGATTGATGCAATTTTTTTTATTTTTATTTTGAAAGATATATGCATTTACATAAATAACTACGCTTGATATATCAAATACTATAAGTGATACACGATACATCTGTGCGTATACACATTTTTTTTAAAAAAAACATGCCATACATCAATAGTCAAACTCGATACATCATATGTTATAAGAGATATTTGATACATTAAATGGTATAAGAGATACAATATACATCAGACGCTATACATAATATGCAATGCTTTATACATACATGCGATAATTTAAAAAAAAAAAAATTAAATGTATCACTTTTTTTTTCCCTTAAAGTAATAATAAAAATTTGCGTTCGTCCTAAAAACTTATATCAGACAGTATGTCCGTTGGATGCAAGTTTTTGCGATCTTGATATGTGTAAGGACTCCAAATATTTTTTATTTTGCTTTAGAAATCTTGATTTATTTCTCCTACTAATGAGCCCATTATGGTAGAATTCAAAAGCTGGATCTTTGGTTATAATTTGTAAATACTACATACCTTACTGATTGATCCAATTGGATGCGTTGTCGAAATCACATGTGCAATAGTCTCTTGATCTTCCCTCTCCAGTCTCTCATAATATTGTGTTTATTGATGAGAATCACACACAATCCTTAGAGTCGAGAGAGGGACCAGGAGAAATGTTATATTTATAGGTAGAAACCTTACCTATCACAGGTTATGGGCCTGTTCTTTTCCCCACTTTCAAACTTAGTTTGAAAATGGGTTTTGTGAATAAACCTACAACATTTTGAAAACATTGTTCAAAAATTGCAAACTAATTTTCAAGATTTTTTCTTTCTTCTCCTTCCTTCTTCTTTTTCTTCTTCTTCCTCTTCCTTCCTCTCCTTCTTCTTCTCACCCACCACCGCCCACCACCGCCGCCGCCGCCAAACTCTCATATTCTTCTTCTTCCTTCTTCTTCTTCCTCTTCCTTCTTCTCCTCCTCCTTCTTCTTCTTCATCTTCATCACTCTCATCTTCTTCCTTCTTTTCCTTCTTCTTCCTTCTTCTTCTCCTTCTTGTTCTTCCTTCTTCTTCTTCCTTCTTCTTCTTCCTTCTTCCTCTTCTTCTTCATCTCTCCTCTTCTCCTTCTTCTTCTCTCCCACCGCCGCCATCGCCAAACTCTCATCTTCTTCTCCTTATCTTCATCACTCTCGTCTTCTTCCTTCTTCTTCTCCTTCTTGTTCTTCCTTCTTGTTCTTCCTTCTTCCTCTTCTTCTTCTCTCCCACCGCCACCCACCGCCGCCCACCGCCGACCACTGCCACCATCGGCAAACTCTCATCATCTTCTTCTTCCTTCTTCTTCTTCCTCTTCCTTCTTCTCCTTCCTTCTTCTCCTCCTCCTTCTTCTTCTTCTTCATCTTCATCACTCTCATTTCCTTCCTTCTTCTTCTTTTTCTTCTTCCTTCTTCTTCTCTTCTTCTTCTTTCTCTTCTTCTTCTTCGCCGGAGGTGGCTCATTATGGGTGGCGGCGGGGCGGATGGGGGTGGAATTTGTGAAATTGGAGAAAGAAGTGAAAGGGGGGAGGAGATGAAGGGAAAAAAAAAAATTTTTTTGCCCAAGATTTTTTTTTTTAAAAAAAACTTGTTTTGAAACCCATGTTTCTTTCAATTAGTTTGAAACCAAAATATTTTCAAAATTTGTTTCCAAACTTGTTTTGAAAATGGGGAAAAGAGCAGGCCCTATACTTTAATGTGTAAATCTCCCTTTACTTCCTCCGGATGTTTATTACTCATCAACTAAGATAGTGGTCTAAATGCTACATTAAATTCATCCTAGATAAGATAGTATCATAATAGCTACATAAATTCTCTTAAGATAGTAGCCTATCTTATACTTAAAAGGGGTAATTAGTATTAAGTAATTTAAGTGGTCATAAAGTCCACATTCAGTTATGTAAATATCTAACACATTCTCCATAATCCCAACAAGGGAAAAACTATTTCGAATTTCATTTTTCTTTGGTTTAGCGTAAATTCTAAATTTAGTCCCTTACATTCTGTTAAAAAAAATATTCTAGTTCATATATTTTAAAATAGCTTTTTGGTCCCTTAATCTTTTTAAGTGAATATTTAGTCCTTATCACATATTCCGTTTAAAAATTCGTTAACTTTTATCTTACCTCACACAAGTTTTATTATTTCAAGGGCAAATTAGTCCAAGACAAAATTTACATCAAAACTCCATCTCCTCCAATGGACATTGAACATCAAATTCAACGAATTATGGTTTGTAGGATTATTTACACGACACAATTAATGAATAGAAGATACACCTTCTGAAGAGAAAATTATGACTAATTGTTCTATTTTGTGGCAAATATGGCTAGCTCGTAATGAGAAATTATGGAGGCAAGCATCATGCACCCTACCTGAGTACTCCGAGAGGCAACGAGACTGACCCAACTGTCAAAAAATAGCCAATGTGCTTACCAACTCACACAAAGCATACAATAAGAGGGACATCAAATAAAACA
The DNA here is from genome assembly GCA_016801395.1 of Leptodermis oblonga. Lineage (NCBI taxonomy): Eukaryota > Viridiplantae > Streptophyta > Magnoliopsida > Gentianales > Rubiaceae > Leptodermis > Leptodermis oblonga. Next base: position 7,436,450 of record CM028754.1, on the reverse strand, counting down.
ACTTGGATGGAAACAAGGTTCATGGGGGTGCATGGACAGTACAACGGGTGAGGTATTATGTGGGTAGTTAAGGATGGAGAAGGGAAAAATGTTCACTCAAAACAACAAAAGATACCGGCAACGTCTGCAGCTCAAACATAAGCATTGGCATGTCTACATGGTCTATAATGGATGGTGCAGAATGCCAAGCATAACTGTACAGTCCTCACCGATTGCTAACAAATCCTCAATGGAGTAAGATTAGTATCAGATGCTATGTTGGATACCAAGCAAATTATGCAGGATATTAAAATGATTATGCAGAAATTTGTGTATTGTTGCATTTGTAAGGTACCTAGAACAGAAGTCAAGATAGCTCATGTGAGTGCTAGACTTTGGAATAGGAAATCTAGTAGTATGTAATGCATTTATATCGATTTTCCCCCCTAATATTAACTTTTGGGACATAAAACTACCAAAACAATAAAAAACAAATTAAAATGCCCATTCTACAAAAAACGAAGTGGTCAGTTTTTATCTAAAAACGAATTTGGTGTCTTCGTTTCCCAAAAAAAAAGAAAAAATAAATAAATTCGGGACGAATCCACCAAATTCGTTTATAGTTTTATGAATTAAAAACAAAAATTAAAATTCCTGGAAAACGAATTTGCGGAATTCATTTTTCACGGGATTAGGAGAAAATAAAAATAAAAAATAGGTGATGCAGTCAACTAAGAACTAAAAAAATTGAAAGGGAGGCAAATTAACAAAATTACAGCAGCTGTGGAACGGAACAGTGGCAACGATTGTCCGAAGCCGCGCCGCCCCGCCCCGCTGCATCGACACCCTGCAACATATTTCAAAACAAACAAGTCAGACTCCAAACAATTTATACTAATAGAGAAATACTCTTCTATTCCAATCAGCCTTATTTCCAGTTGCTAGTATAGTATAGAGAAAACATTCTTGAACCTAAGCGATTCTAGTAAGACCCGTAAAGAGCTCAGGAACGTAATATCTGTTGAGACTAAATATGAATGAGTTTCTACAATGATAGGCAAAATAAATTTTTAAAAATCTGGATATAGAGTGCCATGACTGAATAATATAAAATCATTATAAATTATAAGAAAAAATGATTTTTCTTAAACACATAGGAGACATTGGTACAATAAGTTCAACAGTAAGGCAAATTGCAGCTAATGAAAAATTTTGAGATAATATCCTAGGTGCTATTATTAGCATAAGGTAAGCAAGAAATCTTTTAGCATATGAAATGATGTGAATGATTACAACCAGAACCTGTTCTGATTCTACAATTGTAAGATAACAGTGAGTGAGTTCCCTTGAGAACAGATTGTTCATCTTACAACCAATGAAGAACACTGTTAGCAAGACAGTCCAAAGCAAATTATAGGCAATTATGGAAATGAAACTTATCTTTCAAGTCAAGGAAGTGAGTAGAAGGATGAATGAAGAGTGGGACTGAAGGTTAATTCCAATTGCTGCCTAAGGTTCAAAAAGTTTAAAACCACAATAAAATCATCTTTAGGTAAGATAAAATGTACAGCCAAGACTTGGATAAGATATCAAAGGATGCTTTTGATTGAAACTCTACAGGAAGAGAATACATCAAAAAATAATTCAAAACTAACCCAATCTCCAAAAACTACGTATACATGCGAATCAAGAAAACTTTGGCTACAATTAGTGGCGGAGGCAGTACTGGGGGCACGTGCCCCCACTGCCTCCACCAAAATGTTATATATATATATATCTATATATATATATATATATTATTATTCATATTTTAATTTTAAATAGTGCCCTAATGAGACTTTTTTTTTTTTTTTTTTGGGTTGGATTACATGAAATGTTGTTATTTATGATATATTCAACTATAAGAGTTTATTTTAACAAATGTACAACTTATTATAAAGGTCAAAGTACAACACCTAAAATAATTAACTTAATATAATTTATTCCAATCATATCCTTAATTTTCAATTATGGTCTAATTATGAACCACACATGACTACATTAGTAAAGGTAGGAGAAGTACAAAATTTGAAAGTAAACTCTTCTAGTGGAACAAAAAAATATTTTTCAAAGTAAAATTTTTTAATAGAACAAAAAATATTTTTTCAAAATATATTTTTCTAATTGAATGGATGGAGGATATATCAATTGATATACTTTCTATAATAAAATTTTGTTTAAATTTTATTATGAGACTTTTTATTAATTGAATTTTCATTTTGCTAATTATTGAAAGTCTTTTAGTTTTTTCTTTTTCATATTCTAAGTTAAAATTATAAATTCTTTTTGTGCCCCCACTAAAAATTATTTTTAGCTCCACCACTGGCTACAATAGCCTAGCAAGAAACAAAAACACATACAAGGAAGGGAAGAGGGAAAAAAGAGGAAGAAGAGAGAGAGAGAATGCAGTATTCTCAAGACTCCAAAAGATCTAATTTATGTTTCCATTTGTTAAATAGGCAAGCCTAAATAATTGAAATATACTATCATAATTGCATTATTGAAAGAGAATTTATCAATTACTCCCTGCCAAACATTATGCACCTTCTGATGCTTGAACTAAAAGTAGTGATTGACAAATAAACAAAAAAACTCAGAAGCAACTCATAAAAATAGTAGTAGTAATACAGAAGCGGAATAAGAATCAAAAAGAGAAGCAAATGCTACCTCTACAACGGTTGCTCCATCAAAAGGGAACTCATCTCCAATTTAATCATCTTTAAATTATGTCTTTCCAAGATGCTCAGAATCCTATGACCTCAAATTTCAGTCCTCTTCATTATCCTATCACCTTAATCAATGAAATTAAGCTTTAAAAGAGGGTGCCGGCCTATAGATATATTATGGATACAAATGGACAAAAGGAACTTACCAGTGGGTGCCTATTATAGTTGTCACAAATGCAATTTGTTGGCGGCAAGATAAGCTCACGAACTAGAGGTTCATTCCCATGACATTTCCAAGAAACTACAAATTCCAGAATTCTAAAGCAAATTAACTGTCAAACAACCCTATAAAACTTAAAAGCTGAATATTTCAATTTTTAATTTTTGAGAGAAACTCAGAAAACCCATAGTTCCAGTTCATCATAAATACTTCTAAAACCGCATTTTATAAGAAACAAAAGCAACTCTAACAACATCTATGGAGAATTAATTCAAAACAGTACACTCATATATATGATGTTCATCTACACCAAAATCCCTAAATTTCAAAAACATTCCATTAATAAATTAAAGAAATTGCAATGGATGCATATTGCAATCATTAGTTGTCTTAGCTGAGCAGAAGAACATAACAAAATGCATATTAGAAGTAAATACTACGAATCATATGAAAAAGAAAAAAAGACAACTTTCTTGGGAAGTGTTCCAAAAAATGAAAATTAGTTTTCAAGTTCCACCAGATATGCCTAATCCCTCTTTTTTTCTAAATAATTCACACTAACACATATCACATGCTCCCCCAAGTGTTGAACTCAAAACCAGAGGGAAGCCCTATCACCATCCCCAACAAAGCATACACCCCACTTCACAAACAACAGCAGACATAAGCAATAACTTACAATTCTTGCACTCTCTACACAAAACAAAATGGCAATACTGCTACTAACTGGCTTAACAAGGTTTTTTGTTCATTATTCCTACTATCTGACAAGTAACAAATCAAACCCCATAATGGAAGAAAACTATTACCTTTTCCCATCAGGGTTGAACGCCAAGGTGTTGATTGGGCCAAAGTGACCTTTAACACCTCCAATTTCTTCTTGAAGAATCTGTCACAACACAATATAGAAGTTCAAAATTAGGGAGGAGCCACAACTTGCATCATCTTTCTTTGAAATAAACGTGAAATAACTAAATAAATAAAATAAAAAACAGGGAAAACAAAGTGTAAAAACTCTAGCTTCTCACAAAATACTACACCTATTACCTTGTCTTTAACCAAGCCACCAGATGTAAAAACTCTAGCTTCTACAAGAGTAATTAGAACTTTTTTTTGCATAAATTCAATCACCAAATCAATGGGGAGAGAAATAATTTTCTAATTAATTATAGAAAAGCTACACTAATAACAAGAAAGAGCAAAGGGAAATTCTGCGACATCATGATGTGAAGTAAACTTATCTAAGCCACCACAACAACTTCCTACACATGATTGCAAATCATGTTGCATAATCAGAACACCGACCACGAAACAGAAACAGATACATACACTGGTACTACTTCCAAGCAAGTGCAACATCAAATCAATCATATTAAAGTCAAGCCTAATTAACATTTTAAACCACTCCTCTCTTAGGGTTTAACCAAAAATACATGAGTTGTTAATATATCAAAACTCAAAAGTAAGCCCATTAGAAATCATGAGACACTACACAAACGCCGCTCAGATATTTCAATCTCAAAGATAGAAAACATTAGTACAATTTGGTGTCCAAAACAGATTTCAAACAACATAGAATATGTACTATTCATAGAGCATCAAAATAGATGAACAATTCACGTAATTCTCAAAAAATTAATTAAATCCTTAAACACATATACGAAAAAATTTATATTGGGCATTTAAAACAAAGTTTGGGACTCAAATGTTAATCTTTAGGGCTTCTAGTATTTTAATTCCTGATTTTCTATATGCATTGTATAATTTGAAAGTTAAATGGTAAACAATGAAGGAACCTACCTCTTGAATGCTTAAAGATGAAGATTCGCGGAATCGCAGGGCGAAGGAAACCAGGACTTCGGACACGCACGTGAGTCACCGGAAACTCAGGGAAGGAAACGAGGGCTCCGGAAACTCCAAGCAGTCACGTCCGAAAGTCGTAGTCGCTCCGGAACCGTTTCGAAAGTTTTCAAATTGACCTCGATAGACTGCAAGGAAGCCAATGGCGCCGGCGGGAGGCGCAGCTTCGGACTGCAGGGTGTCGAATCGAGGGGTGGTGGTTTGGACCTAGCCGACGATCTGCCATTCGAGTGCACTGCTGCTCTGCTTTTTTTTCATTTTTTAGTTCTAGTCGACGGAAGAAAGGAAGTATCTTTTTGACAAATTTTTTTGTTAATTTCCATAGGAAACGAATTCGTCAGATTAGGTTTTAGGGAATTTTTTTTTAAACATTTCGTTCTGAGAAACGAATCCCCTAAATTCATTTCTGGTGGAAATAATTCTTTTTTAAAATTTTTTTATCTTAAATTAGTTTATAAAAACGAAGACGTTGGATTATTTTTTTTCTAAAAACAAATCCCTCATCTTCAGCTTCTATACATTTGGAATTAGAAAATTTTTGTGACTATTTTTGTAATTTTATGCCCCAATATGAATATTGGGGTAAAAAAATCCCATTTATATTAATCTCTATATACATTTGGTTTAAAAAAAAAAAAATCTTAGGGCCGCTTCGTTTGCGTTTTAAATTAATATCTTATCATTTGCATTTTATATTAATATTTTCCATGTTCAGTTATAAATTTTTATATTTTTAATACACTATTTCACATTTTCATGGCACATGAGAACGAACATGATAGTTTGTGGTTCGAACTTTATCAATGTGATAATCTCCTCTTCTTCTTCTTGTTTTCCTTCTTTTTTTTTTTGGGTAACAACCAAGTAGTTGGCTAGGAGTATGGCTAGGAGTATGGGAAATAATCTCATCTCTTCTTCTGGCTTTTCTTTAGAAAAAAAAGAAAGTATTGCACTATTGGGTTGTTTTAGAAGAGAGAGGCGATGTGATGAAGATTTGCGGTCTCAATGGTTACTTCAAAATCATTTGGGTATGTTTGGTTGAACGGAATTGGAAATTAGAATTCTATAGAATTGAAGTTTAGAATTAGAATTGCAATTCCATTTGAATTCCATTGTTTGGTAAAATGATAGAATTGTGAAGAAATTGAATTGCAATTTAATTCTTTTGTTTGAATGCTTAAAATTATATGTAAAATTAGAATTAATTTATAATTGCAAAATAGTCATATTAATTACTATCTATTTTTGTGTTATTAATATAGGGGTGTTTAAACCGATCGACACGTACGGAACGGTTCGAGTTAGAGTCAGTGCATGCTCTAAAATGACAATTCGGTTTGTCGAGTTCGGAGCATGACCTAAACTGACTGATATTTTTTTTTTTTCAGAAAAAAAACTTGAAAATGGTCTCCACAAAAAAAAAAAAAACCCCTCACCCCAGCGCAACCCAGAAAAAAAACTGCACCCCACCCCACAACCATGACGCCCAAAACAAAAAAATTCCCCATTCTCCACCCACCCCCAGCCCAAACCCAAAAAAAAACAAATAAAATAAATAGAATTCCCAACATACATAAATAGTTTTAATTTTTTTACTTTTAAAATTATAAAAGAAATTATGTTTATTATTTTATTTAAGAAAATATTAATCATCATTATATTTTGTATATATTAAAATATAATTTTAGATAATTACACTCATTATAAAAAAAAATAAAAAATGCATTTATGATATACTAGCCTAAACATCTTTTAAACTATTTTAGTTTTTATTTACTTATTTTTTTGGGTCAAAAATGTTTTTCCAAAAGCAACGGTTAAAAAAAAATTAAAAAAAAATGCTAACATAAGCATTTATGAGCTGAAAAAAAAAATCAAATAAAAGAAAAAATTAATTAAAAAACCTGAACAAAGAAACACACACGAAAAAAATAAAATTTTGAAACAGGGAAAAAAAGATGATATATATATATATATATATATATATATCACACATGCTACACACAAAACACACAACACTCACTACACAGTACATACACTACACAAGACACAACAATAAAATTAAAATTAGAATTGTTAAGTCCAACCAAAGAATTAAAATTGTAAAATTGAAAATATTCTTACAATTATTTTACAAATAAACAATAGAATTAGAATGGGAGCCCCAATTCCAATTACATAGGAAACAAAACACACCCTCTTTGTTTTTCCAGCCACCTAGTGATCTTTTACTAGTATGTTGATTACTTGGATCGTTTCTTATTTAAAGCAACTCAATTTCGTGTAGCTAAAAACAAATTCCTCCCACGAAGTGGAGAGACCAATAAAATTCAGCCTAAATCGGGCTGACCCAGACCCAGACCCAGAGCCGCTAAGTCAACCCGGAAAGCTCTTAAACCCTAATCTTCTCCTCCGTTAAGCCCTTGAACATTTTGTGGCTTTCTTCCCTTTGCCACCTCTTCCATTCAAGTTTCAACCACCACTCCGTTAACCACCTTTCTTCTCCCTTTTCACTTTTTATGTTTCCTTTCTCCACATTTTCAGTTCTTCCTGCAACTTATAAAGATAAAGTTTTTTCACAAAATTAAAACTGAATTTTCAGCTGTTTCGTTAGGTTTGTATTTTATTGCCAATATAAATTTAGCTGGTGCTGTTTCGTAGTTTATTTTTGTTTTAGGCTAATGTTTAGTTCTGGGATTTTGGAAATCATAGATGGCGAACTGCATTAACTGGCTAGACTGTTATGGTTTTTTAAGTTTTGGTTATTTTTTCTCTGGGGCAATGCTTAATGTTGCCGAATTTTGTTTTTATTTTTATTTTTTATTCTTGGAGTTTTTGTTTTTGGAGAACGAATGGAATGATTGGTGGGTTATGCAAATGATGGATTATGGATTTTGATTCGTTTTTGTTTTCAGTTTATGCTGGAGGGAAGAAGAAACAATAGGCTGGTGGAGAATCATAGCTCAATTTCAAGCCTTGTAGCCTTTAAACCCCGCCAGGTTCTTCTTGCTGAGCAAAAGCAGCAGCAGAAGAAACACCAGCCCAGATTGACAATGACGAAGAAGCAACTCAAGGAGCAGCTGAACCAGAAATCCCACGTCCTTGAGGACGATCATAGTCTTGCTCTGCTCCACTCAGTAGTCAAGTACATCAGCAATAAAGGGTTCTCGAAAACATTGAAAAAGTTTCTCAAAGAAGCTCAACTAGAGGTAATTTGACACTCGAACTTGACAGTATTATAGATAAAAAAAAGAGAAAGTTGTGTCCTTTAGGCTATTCAGTTATAGGGAACTTCTGATGTGTAGTAGAAAGATCAGATTTTGCCTTAGTATATCTTGGTCCGTTTTCTGTATCTGAAGGTTTGATTATGTGTTTATCCACAAAGTGTGAAACTCTGGTAACTTTTGTTGCAATTCTTTGTCATGCCAATGTAAATGAATCATAATCATTCATAAAGTAGTCCTGTTTTTCAAAATTATGTCCTTGGGTGTGAAGAGAGCTTTGCGGATGCAGTTAGTTCAACTTTTATTGTCTTCTATAGGTATCCCAGCTTAAACGATTGATTTTCTTTCAGGATGATGCTTGGAAGGAAAATTCATTTGACTTGGAGGAGATGTACTGCAAATATTTGGAAAATAGGTAAGGCCGAAATTTGAGATTGGGTTTGTTGCATCTTTGTATTGAATACTGTATTCCTTTAAGCATGCTGATTAGTGAAGGGATCTTCTGGGGCAATAATATTTGAATACATCCCCTGTGATTTGTAAAAATTAAGATGGAAATGTTTGTTACATTGGCACCTTGCCATCTGTGGCTGGTGTGTGCCACGTAAATGATTATTCTAATTGGTCTCTGCTAGCTGCTGAATTGATTTGCAGCAATGACTGTTTAGTAAGAAAAATATTGTCATATGAATCTATCCAAAGTAGCAGTCTTTCTTCACAGCCTTTGCTTAGAGATATGTCCTAAATGTGTACTATCATGAAATATTTGTTGTCAATTTGAATCCATGTTATGTTATGTTATGTTTGATATCAGCTTATGTTCTCATTCTAGTTGTGCTTTTGATATGTAGTAGAAACGGTAGCACAAACATCAACAGCCTCAAGGAGCAAGGTAGTTTCTGAAATGAAACTTATTATTCTAAGCTATTTCCTCCCTGATGTTTATTCTTCTTTTTCCATCTTCCGATACTCTCTACTTAAATGAAACTTATTATGCTAAGCACATTTGTATGTTAACTGACTAAGAGTTTTATTGCAGAAGAAAGTACTAAAGGAATGGTGTTGAAAGATGTTGATGGTGATAAAGATGCTCCTTTAGATTCTATTAATAAGAAGAAAAAGAAGAAAAATGATGAAAATGCTGACAATGCCAAATCTTCTGTCTCTGAGGTCAAGACTGATAATTCCTTTGAGAAGTTGAAAGACAAGAAAAAGAAGAAGAAAAGTAAGTTACAATTTTTTTTTTCAGATTTTTGGGGATTAAAATATTAGAGTTGTATTTGAAATGTAAAAAGGAATGAGAGAGAATGTTAATAAGGGTAAGATGAAAATGGAAAATGATATGAGTTTTGGAATTGGATTAACTAACAATCCAACTTATCTGAATGACATGAGAGAAACCCAGGAGGGTCATTTATTTATCTTGGTTTATTTGATGCTCTATCTTTAGTCTAGCCCAAGAATGTTGATTCACAGACTTTCGATGCAGATGTCGTGGGTGATGAAGATGCCCCAATGAAAGATGATGGTAAGAAAACGGAAAAGATAAATGAAGAAAAGGATACAAATTCTAAGTCCTCTGTTTCTGAAGTCAAGAAGGATGATTCCATCATGGAGCTGAAACACAAGAAGAAGAAGAAGAGTAAATTGACGTCTGAATCACGTGATGAAAATGGGACAGAGGAAAATTCATTGACTGCAGTGACTGAGAAAAAGGTGGTAGTCAAGAGTGAAGATGCAGCTGAAATTTCACCGAACCATAATAAAACTGAGCCCAAAGAAAAGAAGAAGAAGAAGGTTTCGGTTTCTGAAAAATCTTCTGATAATGGTGTGGAAGTGTTTGACAAAGAACAATCCCAGGAGACCTTGGACAATGGAACTGACAAGAATTCAAAGAAGAGAAAAAGGTCCGCTTCTGATGAAAGTAAGCACACTCAAGTTACAGGAGTTGCTGCTGAAGAATCTAAGAAGAGAAAAACTGAAGAAGCTGAGGTCATTGCGCAGCAAGCTGAAGTGAAAACAGTTCATGGTGGTGATGTTCATCTTTCTGGAGAGACTAAAGAGGAAAATGGAAATGTAAGTCAATTTGAATCACCAAAGCCATCTAGTAAACAGTTTGATGATGGTGAAAAGGGTAACCTCATGAACAACATAGTTGGGAAGTCTTCCGGGAAGAAAAGCGCACTGAAGCAGCGTGATGGTTCTGCTCAGGTACCCCTGGAGCCTTTATTACTTGTTTGGTTGGGGGTCTTCCTTCTCCTTTACATTTTTTTCATATATATTTTTTTGTTTATTGCTTTTAGCTGCATTGTTGAGCTTCTTCATATTTTCCCCCTCACTTGATTCATAATTTTGATTGTTCAAATTTCATGACAGCTCCATTCTTTGATTTTAAACCATCTCTTTATGAGGTTTTATGAGCCCTATTCATCCCAATCCTCTGACCAGCTGAAATAACACCAACCATGCACTGGACTAGGCTCTAAGGAGCTCTAATTCTATATAATATAACTCTCTTACTCTCTCCACATTTTGTCTGCCTCTTTGTTTACTCATTTTTCCCTCCCTCTAAGAGCCTGTATGGAATCTCTGTTTTGAAAATATATTTTGGAAACAATGAAAAATTATTATAAAATGATAAATGCACTGTTGAAAACAAAAAAGACATGCCGTGCAGGGCCTATACTTCTTGTGTTGATGGTTTGATTTTTCATACATGTTTCTGCCAGTTGGTAATTTTGGTTAGAAAAGTTAATTTTCTAGTTTTGCAGCCAAAAATGGCATTGAATGCTTTCCAAAGGGTGAAAGTTGATGCAGTGGAATTTGCTGATGAGAGGCTTCAAGATAATTCTTACTGGGCTAAGGTGCAATAGCAGTTTCAGTGAATCCTTTTCCTTGATGTGTATGGACCAGTAGTGCACTTATCTACAGTTCTTACTCGAATACAACTGTTCTTTGGTGTTTTCATGCAGGATGGTGCAGAAATTGGTTATGGTGCAAAAGCACAAGAAATTCTGGGACAGGTGAAAGGAAGGTATAATCTATTTTCTTTACATTTATTTAGTTTTGGTTATTTTATTTTATTTTCACTTGCCTTTGAGAATCTGCACCACCTCACAAAGAGAGGACTTTTTCTGGTGTACTGATAAAGATGGGAAGGGACATGAGCCAACCAAATAATGGAACTTAAGCTAATATAAACTATAGCAATAACTTCCTATGTCTCACTTAACGAGTCATATTTCTGATACTGTTTTCAGTGACTCCTTTAGTAGGACGTACAGAGTATTTTCTGTCAGTCAACTGTTAAAATGAAATGAGTATCACTGCCCAAGTAACAATCTTGATGATGAAAATAAAGATTAATGCGATATATGGTGTTTCTCTTAGATTTTATGGACGTGTTTAGGTTCCATGGTTTAGCTTTGATGCAGCATGGGGTATCTTCTCTTACCTCTCTAATCGTAGTTAGAATGACTCAAACAATGAGACCTTTTATGACTGGGATCAAATGGCAGCATTACAAAAGAATATATATACTGCAGAGAAAGAAGTACAAGTGGGAAGTTGAGGAAAACTATAGGTTGTATAGAATTGGTTTGTATGCATGCATTTCCCATAGATATGTGATTTCTTGGTAGCTGCAGCTTAATTAACAAAAATAAGGCCTTTATCTTAGGGACTTCCGCCATGAAAAGACCAAGAAGAAGCGAGGTAGCTACAGAGGAGGACAGATTGACTTGCAATCGCATTCTGTGAAGTTTAATTACTCTGACGACGAGTAACTAATATCGATCCTGATCCCACCTCATTTGTTGCCTATAAATTTTGACACCACTGCTGTTATGAAATTTTTGGTTAGTTACTGGATTTGATGATCAGATCTATCATATTAATTTGGAGTTCTTAAAGAAACATCCCAATTGATTGAGATGGTCATGTGGAGAACACTGTTCAGCTGCGTATTGAATCCATTTTTTTTTTTTTTTTTTTTTGTGTTGATGTTTCTGGTCAGTTTACTTATATAACATCTCACCCTCATAATTGTATTAAAGAAACTCCTTTTCAAGTTTCTTGTTCTTGAGAATTTGGCTACATAAATTTCTATAACGCAGTTTTGTTCCAGTGTTTTCTTCATCTTTTTGCTTCCAATTGGTTTCTCCCTTTTGCATTTCCCAAGCCAACGAGCTGACAACATACGATTCAAATCAGTGTTTAGTGGGATTAACAAAGGCGAATTTGCTTGCAATTCTTCACGAAGACATTTTACTAAGAGCCATTGAACAAATGAAGAACTGGCAGTCTGGCACTACTTATGTTGCTATTGCAAATTAACTACTACAATTTCCAGAAACTTTGGATTTTCAAAAAAATAATGTTATTGTCAGAGTATTTCAGGAATGGGTGGCTTTCCTAGAGTTAGGGGCTTGTCCAATTTTTAGATGATCCTTAGATTTCCTTACAAAAGAAAAAATCGCATTTTTAGTAACTAATATTTGACCTTTTGACATTTTGTACTAAATGTTTAGCCAGTTGATAAACCTGTCGTTAGCCTATGAAAATGTAGTAAAAGTACTGCTTTAACCTGAGACATAATCGATGCACAGGGACAGATAATTCAAATTCTCAATCCGATTAATGTTAAAGTAACCAAGTTTTGACTAGCATTCACTTTTGTGCTTCTTACGAGACCTTTGAATTGTCACGTGATTTATAGTACTATAAAAGTAAACTTACGAACTAAATTAAATTAATATAGATTAATGAATTACTCATAAATTGATACTGCTGACTACGGGAACAACTAAGCAATTAATTAACTAATAAACTAACTTACAATTTACTAAACTAATACTGGCATGCATAGTTGTTAAAATCCCGCGATTCTACGACCCAACACCGGGAAAACGCTTCGAATTGGTCAAGGATCGTTCGTATTGCTAGAATCACTGTAAAATCGTTGGAATGTGCTAGAATCGTAAGCTTCTACGATTTTTCTGGATTCTATAAAATTTTTATGAGTTGTGTATTTTAGCCCAAAAGATTAGATTTCATGATGGGCTTTTGGTTTTTTCGGCCAAAAATTTCAGTCCACTTCCTCCTCTTGTGTGGGCAATTGCCGTCATTTCCTTGCCCTAATTTTGCCTCCTATTTTTTTTTTTGCTGCTGCGTGCTGTTTTTTTTTTTTTTCTTTTTCTCTGTTGCTATTTTTTTTGTTGCTCCACAGGTCTACAATGAACTTGTTTTTGTTGTCCGTTCTGTTTGGTTGTTTGTTGATTTATGACTGTGGCTTTTTCTTTAGTCAGTATGAAAACTGAAATGAATTAAAGTGTAAAAAATTTTTCATTTGTGTTCTTGAAAATTTCAGTTTTAAACATGTTTTTCACTGGATCAGCCTCATAGGTTCATGAATAGATATTGGATGGAAACATGGTAATGAAGTAACTCATTTGATTGTGGAATTGTGGAATATTGAGTTAATGTATTCAGAACAATAGTTTTTCATTTCTAATGTTATTTTGACTGAGTAATTTTGAATTTGAATGAGAGTTTATGTAATAATTGTTGTTGAATGTGGAAAGAATTCGTCTTGTCAAATTATTAGTGGTCTCTATAACATTATTTATATACATTAGCTAGAATCTCGATTTTATGATCCGATTCTACAATTTCGATTTTAGGCCAAAATCGATTCTAACTAGAATCCCGACTTTAACAACCTTGCTGGCATGCATGAGTTATAAATTAATAATAAACTAACTGTTACTGACTCTACTGGACTCCCGTATTCAATCAATGAACTGAGAACTGAAATCAATGAATTAACTGATTAAATGTACTCCTAATCTAGCAAAATCGATGCACATAAAAGAGGAAGTAAGGAATACTATATTAAAATCTACTGATTCAACTAATCTAATATTACCTATTCAACTCACAAATAAATAAATAAATAAATAAAAGCTAATACTACTGACCAAGGTTGTTAAACTCACATTTTGAGTTAAACTAATTTGAGGTATAGAATCGAAATTGTAGAATCGGATTGTAGAATCGGACCGTAAACTTTGAAAATAGTTTTAAAGTGGATAATTAATTCTAATAATTTTCTCATTCACAATATATGCACATATTTAACTATATTTGTAGCATAAAACTTAAACATAATAAAAAACCACATTAATCCTACATTCAGCCCAACCTAGAAGCAAACAATTCTAAACAATATTTCAGCTGTAATATTCATAATCCTACATTCAACCCTAAACAATATTTCAGCTTCAGAGTAACTACTCAGTTGTAGGATATCATCTTCTGATGCACAGGGGACATGTCCTTCTCCCAATGTTGCAAACAATAACCCAAATATCCATTACCTCCAATCTCTACATGAACTAGAGATTACATTGTGTGACAAGTTTGTTGCACCATTTTGCAACTTGAAGATCTTGGCGTCACTCAAGTCCTTGAAAATTTTCTGCAATCCTAGTTTATGTCCCAAAGATTTGCACAATCTAATCAGCCTTGAGTCACTGTCTCTAAGCAGCTATTCTGAAGAAATTGATTGCTTCCCGTGGCCATACTCCATTTCCGATGGTAGCCATTCTCGAGGGGACGTCCAACATTCTGTCTCCCTTGCGTCCCTTAGATTGTGGGGATGGCCAAAAGTCACATCTCTTCCCCATCAAATTCAGTATGTAACTACTTTGAGGAAATTAAATATATGCAACTTTGATTGCTTAGACACTCTTCCAGATTGGTTGGGTTGCTTAGAATGTCTTGAAGATTTGCAAATCTGGCATTGCGAGAACCTCAGGCAGTTTCCCTCCGTGGAAGACTTTCAACGCCTTACAAACTTACAGAATCTATTAGTTTCTAACTGTCCTCTTTTAGAAGAGAGATGCCCAAAGGAAGTGGTCCAGAGTGGCACAAGATCGCCCATATTCCTAACATCAAACTTGGCTCGTGATGATTTCTATACAATTTGTGAGTGATTATTATTTACGGTAATTTATTCTCCTCATTTCTCCATAAAAGTAATGTATATATCTACTCCATACATCATACTCAAGCTCTTTAACTTTGCCTTGCCTTAGGTAGGTGCATGTCTTCCAGGATTGCTATGAGGGGAGGGATTGACTTTGAAGTCCAAAACTAAAGCTTCAAAAAAAGGTAGTCATTCATGATTCATTGTTTTGAAAATACAAAATTTTAAATTTTTTGCATTGAATCCATCTTAGTATTCCAAATAGCAACTATATATATGTACATCTTAGTTTTGGCCAAACTATTTGAATGATACAGCACGATACTATAATTTTAATGCTTGAAAGTAACTACAAAGTTTCCATAAAGAGTGCATCAGTTTGGTAATTTGGTCTGTGAGATGTAATGGTGAAATTCATTTGCTTTCTCTCTTGCAAGAACCCAGTTTTTGTTCTGTTTGTCATTTTACACGTTGTAATTGTTTTTCTTCTTTTTGTGATCTTTGGTGGTGATTATAGGTTCCGGATTTGCGTCACAAGACCTTACAGACACTTGTTTTGACTCAGTGAAAGATAAATGAGGATCTATTTTGTAAGTTTAAAATTATAATGTGCAAGAACCCTTTCTGATCATATTTCTTTATTCTCTGCTTCGTTGCTATAAATTTATCCCTCAAAAAACAGCAATGGATTGGATCTTTTGCCAACTAGCTGGTGAGGTTTGTTTGCAGTTGCTGTATCATTGCATTAAAGATGAATATGACATGATTGCCAAACTTTTATTAACCAGTAAGCTCTGTTTAATTTTGTTTGCTCAACTCTTATTAACATACTCATTTTGTTTTGAAGGCAAATCTCAAACTTGAACCGATAGGTCGCAAACCGCCCCCATGACAAGCCTGAAGGCACGTGGGAGAGATATTTTAACTCAGGGGAGATGCCTATTCAAAAGTCTGCTTTGTGGAGCTGGCTGCAACCAGTGTGGGACTTAGAGGAATCAAAAGTGCAGTATATTGGCGGGCGGCTGTACTGGACACCTACCAGGGGGGAGGGGGAGGAGAGAGGGGGGGATTTCTCACTAAGCTCTGTGTATCAATTATTAAAGCCGCCTCTTGTGCCTGCCCCAGACTTGAAGCGGGTTTGGACTTTGGAGCTCCTGGCATCCGCTGAAATGTTCATTCTTCCTTTGGAGGCTATGGAATGGCTTGATGCCTTTTGCTGAGGCATTAACATCAATGGGGGATACATGGTCCGTTTGGCTGCCCTTGTCGACGACCAGCGACACAATTCAACATTATTTTGTCGACTGTGGGATAACAGCGGAGGTCTGGCAGCACTTTGCCCCACCCCCTTCGGCTCTCTGAAAGGCTTTTATTGTGGGCTGGTGTAATGCCCCGCTGAGGGGAGCTTTCTACTAAGTCTAGGATGCCATTCTGCTGAAATTGATTGCATCCCGTGGCCATACTCCATTTCCTGTGCTACCCTCTATTTGTCTGGATGGCCAAAGGCCATATCTCTGTCCGATCAAATTCAGTATGTAACTACTTTGAAGATATTACATATCACAAGTTTTGACGGTTTAGACACTCTTCCAGAGTGGTTGGGTTGTTTAGAATGTCTTGAATATTTGAAAATCTACCCTTGCAAGAACCTCAAGCAATTCCTTGGAGGGAAGCATTTCAGCGCCTTAAGAACTTACAGAAACTGGAAGTTTTCATGTATCCTCTTTTAGAACAGAGATGTGCCGAAGGAAGTGGTCCAGAGTGGCCCAAGATTGCCCATATTCCTGACATCGCAAAGTTCTATCCAACTTGTGAGTGATTATTATTTATTGCAGTTTATTCTCCCCATCTCTCCATAAAATAAAAGCATATATATATACACCATGCATCATACTCAAGCTCTCTAACTATGCAGGGTTTCTGGATTTACGATATATCGGAGGAGGGATTGACTTTGAAGTCCAGAACTAATCATTCAATACGTAAAGCTTCAAAAATGGGTACTAATTCATGATTCATTAATTGTATTGAAAATATTAATATCATCTGTGATATACTTGTAAATCCGTATTTGTATTATGTATTTCTTAGTTTGACAAAACTATTTGAATAAAACAGAACAATACTAATGGTTGAGTAACTACAAATTTTTTATTCAGTATATATAGAAATTTCATAAGACCTGTAAAGAGTTCTTCAGTTTGGTATTTGTTATATAAACTAATACGTCAGTCAAATTCATCTGGTCTCTCTGGCAAGGATTACTAAAGAAAATCACAGATAATGGTTGCAGCATTTCATTCATTTCTTTTTATATGATATACATTATACCCAAGTACTTCAGAGCACCTACCTTATCATGCATGATCAGCTACACTTACCCATGTCTAATGTAATAATGTTTGGCCTAATATAACATGCACTTAAAAAGCAAGGACGTGAATGAAAAATATGGTGGCAAATCAACTATTTTAATGATTGTACCTTCAAACCCATAAAAAGTTACTCCCTTCGTTCCACATATTTTTGAAACAGAACTCTTCAATTGTGACAGAAAGAGGCAGTAAAAAGCTTTATAAATATATGTCATACTACTGCATGCCTACATGTTTTGTTTGCCTGGAAGTTATACATATAAGTTGGTCTGTTTTGATTTTACACATTGTAATTGTTTTTGTTCTTTTTGTGATCTTGGATGGTGATTATAGGTTCTGGATTTAGCTTAATTACATGGATCCTTTGAAGCTTCCATCTGACGATTTCACGGCTGGTGTTTTGTATCATTTTATCTTATGTAAGTTAAATCACGAAACTACTCCCTTTTCTATGTTTGCAAGTAAACAGAGAATACACACTACTCTAGCCAAAATTTCTTCTTAGCATTATTTTGTGCATATATTTATAATTTGAAGTTGAAAATTACGCTTCACTGCACACAATAAACTCACGAGGCATAGACAGATTTGTTTTCATTTTAGACAATATACTCTACTCTTGTGCTGTTGTCAATTGTGTATTGGAGACTGAAAAATCAAAAAGCCATTTTTAGTTTATGCAGTGTACTCTCTCACCGATCTTTCTTCATTCTCTGCTTCGTTTCTATAAATTTATCCCACAAAGAACAGCAATGGATTGGCTCTTTTGGCAAATAGTGATGTTTGTTATCTTAGGCATCATCTTGTCATCTTGTGTGATAGATTATGTCAAGAATGACATATTGCGCGCATTAAAGATGAATATGACATGGTTGCTACTAACCAGTAAATTCTGTTTAAATGTTATGCTGAACTCTTATTAACAGACTCATTCTGTGTTTTGAAGGAAAATCTGAATCTTGGCCCCTGATAGACCGCAAACCGCCTCGATGACATGACTGAAGAATGTGCTCCCTTTTACAGTCTGCTCCAGCATTTCCAATATCAGTTTTCTTAAGGTTCAGGTTATCAAGGGTGATCGATTTCTGCTATAACAGCTGCTGTTATTCAAGTATATCTGTTTGAACTTTAAAGCACAACATTTATTCACCATTGTTTGCCACTGCCAAATGAAAATTCATAGATGCATCAGTTGTGAGCATGAATATATACATATATTCCATTTGCTATGCATCTGTCTATTCTCTGGTTTTTATCACCTCTGAGAAAATAATTGAAAGGAATTTAAACTATATAATTGAAATTTAAGAAATCTTCTTAAAACAACTGTGATTCTGGAACTCTAATCAACAAACTATTATGGTGTTTTGGTTTGGACATGCTGCACTTCTGATCTCTTACGTTTCATTGGTGCAAAAATAGTTCTCTGGACTTGCATGCTGTTGTAGTTTTGGTTCATGTGACTGGTTATGGTCAGTTTTAAACAGTCAAAGGAGATTTTAGTTATATATCTACTTATAATATATATATATATATATATATATAGGGCTGAGAACGAATACGAACGTTCACGAACAAGCTCGGGCTCGACTCGTTAAAAGCTCGTTCAAGATCGTTTGTTTATTAAATAAATGAATACGAATAAGATTTTAGGCTCGATTAATAAACGAACAATAAATGAACAGAAGGGAGCTTGGCCCGATTACGTTCGTGAACAGCTCGATGAGGGAGAACAATTTTTAAAATGAATACATATATATAAATTATCATTCTTATTTATTTGCATAAATTGAAATTGGTCTAGGGGTAAAGCAAGTGATGAAGAAGCCTAGGAATGAGGGTTCGAATTCCTCCTAGAGTTAAAATTTTTTTCTTTTCCTTTTCAATTTCTGAATCTTACCCAATCCCACATCAAAAATGGGAGGAAATTTGGGAAGAAAACTCCCTTATAAATAGATGACAAGGGCAGCAATTGCAAACCAATTTGAGCTCGGCTTATAAGCGAATGAGCTCGAGCCGAGCTCGGCTTCAATGTAAAACGAGCTCGAACTCCTTAATTTTAAACGAGCTCGAGCTTCATTTTGAGGCTCGATTCGAGCTCGAACCCAAGAAAAAAGAGCTAAGCCGAGTTCGAACACACCTATGTTTGGGCTCGGCTCGATCTCAGCCCTATATATATATATATATATATACACACACACTAGATGGGAACACCGTGAGTGTAAAAACTTAAAATTATGAATAATAATCAATTTATTATAAATACATATTTAAAAAGAAGAAATTAATATATGTCAATATAATACAAATACTTGAAACTTTTTCTCATCAAATATACAATTGGCCTACTCTATTTTTCTTTCTTTTCATTGCCTCTTGTCAACTTCTTCTTTTGAAAATTAATAAAACTATTGACTGATTTCGATGTGTGTTATAAGTAGACACCAACAGAATGAGAATTTTCGTTGTCAAATGAAGTGAATATGGATACATATTTCGAATCTTTTGATAGGGAAACCTTGTTTTTTTTATTGGAGTAGAATATGAACAAACCTGCAAATTTGAAGAAGAGATATGAGAAAAATGCATTTTAATATTTCTCTAAACAAAAATATATTAAAATGGATTTACATATATTACGAAATGTTGCACCGTTAATGTGAATTAAACATGCACATAGGATTCTGAAAAAGAAGAAAGTTGTCTTTGTTTTTAATGGATTGAAGATATATATAGATTTTAAAGTGTCTATTCATTTTCTTTTATATGAATTACCAAGAGTTTTCAAATAATTAATCATTTACTAATTGTAAATTAAATAAAGGAAGTTGATGTGAACAACGTAAATAATCATAATACAATCAATAGCCTTTACAGATATTGAAACTTATAGAACAAAAAAAGTCACAAAATAAAAAAAAAAAATTAGTGAATGACAATAATAAAGAGTATAAGAAAAAAAAAAAAATTTAAACAACTAATATTATATTTCACTCCACCCTTACATAAACACGAACATGCATTAAATAAAAATTTATTTATTAATAATAATATATTTATTGGTAACAAAATAAATTTATTTATCAATATAAACTTCTACTATTTTACAAATATGTCTAATCCAAATTTTACATATAGGTAAAATAGATATGTATACACACATACGTATTATATATATCTATATATAAGTGGAATACAAAGAGTCTAATGCTTACACAGTATGAAGGTTAATCTAAGATAAAATTAAAAAAAAAATAACTTAAGAAGTTAAAAAAGAGAAGGAAAAATGTTATTTAATTAAAAAAAAGGTTTATGCACTCAATAAATTTAAATGTTAATCTTTGTGTTATTCATATGGATGGTTAAATTAAAAGTTTAATATATTATAGACATAAAAAAGTGAAAATATTATGTGGCATTCCTATTCATAGTAAATTAAATTATCTTTGAATGTGGGAAGCATGTGTCATTTGGAAGTAATTATGTGATTATATGACAACCTTATCATCCTTAACATAATTAAATATTAGGTACATGTGCCAATCTCACATGAAACCTATATTACATTCTTTTATATAAGGTAGATATATATAAAGGGCCTGTTCTTCTGCTAGTTATGAGAACGGGTTTCAGAACCTGTTCTCAGTCAAACTAGGTCTCAGCCCATTTTTAAGAAACACAGTTCTGAGAACTGGTTTGTACCCCAGTTCTCAGACCCAGCAGAAGAACATGGTTCTCAGCACAAATTTTTCCAAAATGTCCTTTTCCCTTTTCAAGCACCCTTATATTCACAACACCCGTAAAACTTGCGTTCAATTATTTTATAAAAAAACATATGCACAACCAATCGAATGATTTTTTTACCAATTATATTAAAAAAAATATATAGAATCATCTGTCACGGTATAATAGTCGTGCGTAACCCATATTAAATTGGTTGTGATGGAAATATTCATTTCGCACAGGACCAGAAATATCCCATATTTTTGTCAGCCTAAAAACGTTCAACTTAACACAAAATTACCATAAATAACAAACTAAATTTCAGAACAGTTAACAACAGTACAAACACGCTAATAATCGTCACAGATTGCAGAAATCCAAAAAAAAAATTCTCGTCCAAAACCTACATCATTTATATTATAGTAGATACACTACATTGTAAAACTCTTGCCAATTGCTGCACAATATCCATTCACAGTGCCGACATCTGATCGATTCCAGCCTGTGATTGATTAACCTCCTCCGGTTCATTCCAACCGGTTTGATCATGAACCACTACATTCTCATTATCTTCATAGTTTTTAGCAAACTTTTCAAATATCGCGTCCCCTGGATTGTTATCCTTTATCAAATTATTTATAACACAACATGCCACCACAAACTGAGCTTGTGATCTTGGCTCATAGCTAAACATCGGACCAGAAAGAAAGTGAAAAACAAACCACAGCCGATAATCCAATATTAAAGAGGAGCACAATCAAACAATGAGATAGAAGCTAGCAACATGGTACGAAGCACAACAGCTGGAAGCTAGATTGTGAAAGCAACATAATAATTGATGCAGCCTGGGTGGATATTACCGAAGCTGTGTGTTCAGCTCAAGGTTTTTCCTAAATCGGCTTTCCCTACCATGCATGCTGTCAAAGAATGTAATTCTCATAATAACCATGATGCAAATATGATAGGCAGTAGAGGCATTGCGAATTTCAGAACATAACCGAAAAGAAGCATGAGAATAAGGCATGAAGGGCAACATTCTGTTCTGATGTACGATGACCTTTGGCAAAATGTTTTCTGTCTAACTTCTCAAGAGGTGTATGCTGAAAAAGTGGGTATGAAATCAAATAGTATTTATTTCAGAAGCCGGAACTACATCAAAGAACAAAATTATTCGAAAGACTTATCTTCATCTTCCAGCACATCCATACAAGGTTAGTTCCTTTTTTATGATATTGTCATCAACATGACTAACAATCTAATTTCAAAGCATCTAACTTTTGCTTTGAAATTGACACACTACAGCAGGCCACACCATGTCATAATGACTTAGCAGACTTACACGTGAAAATGGAAGTTTGGAATCAGTTAGGTTAACCACCTCAATGTTCAGAATATAATGTAAACCCATTCATGCATATAAGACTAGCAACAAAGAAGAACACTGATACCCTAGGTTCAGGAGCTGAAAAGCATCTAATGCACTGCACTCAAAGATATCATATTCAACAAACATTATTATTCACAATTAGTATAAATAAAGTTTTAGCCTTCTTGCTCTTCTTAGTGAATACAAAGCCATATAGACAAACAGACTGATAAATGCAGAGAAGGACATAGAATATCAAAAGGTAATGATGCTTATATTGCTTTATATACCATTCACGAAAAACAAAAGAAAGTTCTAAAAATTTTGTGCCATTCCGACCTTAGTAAGGAAAAGCCTCTCTGCACGCTGCTGAACTGTACCTCCTGTCTTTAGACCCAAAGCAGCTAAGGCATACAGGAAGTTAAAATCATAATCATTTCGAGCTTCTACAGAACATGCAATCAAGATTGTATATATTATAAAGCAGAAACAAGAAAAGTACAAGTCTTATCCATAAGTAGGTTATGGAATAAAATCGTGCTCAATAAAATCAATCTACAACACTGCCTGCCAATTAATTAACCCAGTTCACCACAAGAAATTGGAGCGTAAGTTCATAAAAAAATGTCACCAATCGTGCGGAACTATTTTTCATAGCAACCGATTGAATTACCTTTTAAGAGGACAAGGTTGGAAATTTGGTGACCGTGACTGACAATGTCACCGTGATCCTCCGGTTCAATTGCAGAGCTGTGCGTCTTCAAAAACAACCGACTTCACCTGCGTTTGTGAAGTTGACTGATTCAAGAGGAAATGGGCTCGGCCGTAACTCCTTCTCTACAGCCCAAGCAATCGGTTGCCACAAATTTGTGTGCTCCAATTTCTCCCTGAACCCTAGACCCCTAAATTGGGATGAAAAGCTTCAGAACAGGGGACACGATTCACCGACTGTTTAGCGGAGAGGAACACGGATCGACGTCACCAGCCGCAGAAACTTCGACTCCATATCGCGGTCGCCGATAACCCGGGAAGGATTGGGGAGGAAACGGAAGAGAAGAGGCCGATCTTGGAGGAACTGGTTTGAGCTAGACGCAGAACCACGAAGGATTGAGGGAAATCGTGTCACAGTCGCAGGTGTGGTTTGTGTTCTAAGACCAGGAGTAAGACCAGTGCAAAGATGGACCGAAAAGAAACATTGGACTGAGTCCAATTTGAGAGATTTTTGGGACTCAGATCCAAAAACCTGCTAAACTATCATGGGTATTAGTTAAAATAATTAAATAGATAAATTGCAGTTAATGGAACGATGTCGTTATAGTAGTTTTAGTACGTAAGTGAATTTCCAGTTTTTATTGTATACGTGGCACTGTGCTGCGGGGGGTTATAAGGGCGGGTAGCACGCATTTTGGAGGGCATCAGATTTGTATGGCATTGTTTCCCTTTTTCTGGAAATGAATCTAATTCTCTTCCTCATTGTCAATTCTCATTCCTTCTTGTTCTTCCCCATTGTCAATTCTCATTCCTTCTTGTTCTTCCCCATTCTTTCTCTTTAACCTTCTGAATTCTGTTTCTGATTTGGATTATTATTCTATAATTGGAATTAATAATTCAGATCCATAACATTTGGTATCAGAGCTATCTTTCCTCGGATCTTAATTCTCCATTATCTTCCGTCGAACATTCCTGCCCTAGTTTTCCTTTTTCTGCTCGAGCTACTAATTCGGTCATGGCCAAGGATCTTGAACTGGATTATTGTGGCTTGAAGAAGGATCTTGAACAACTCCGTGTTCAAATTGATCAGGGATATCAGAAAATGATCAAATTACTTGAGTGTTTCCGAACGGACCAAGGAACAGAGGTGGAAGACACAATCTGTTCACCTAGCGCTGAGCTTCAAAGTGCAGCGCCAAAGGAGCTTCCAAAGGTGAATGAGATCAATGACGACTGGAAAAGCGAGTCCACAACCTTGACGGAAAATGAGAAAGTAAAGTCGGAAATTCTCGGAACTGAGGGGGTTGAGATTCAACAGGAAACAACGATGTTATCCTCCACTACTTCTACCGGTAATATCATCCTTAAATCCCCTGAAATTGTACAAAATGATTGTGTGGATTATATTGATGGAAACTTCGATGTGGATGAACTTGGTATTGATAGTTCTGATATAATTCCAGTAGATAGAAGAACAACTTTATGCTTATTCAGTGAAGGGTTGGATAAATCTGAAAATGTTTGGATGCTTAAATATGGTGATGAATTTGAGTATCGGACGGAAAGCATCAATGGAACCAGAAATACGCAGGAATCGTGGATAAAGTGGGTAACTAGTTTTAAAGGAGGCACTAACAATGTTATAGAAGTACCTAGAAAATTGTCTTGTGTTTCAGTGATATTTGTTGATAAACTGCTTCAAGTTAATTCCCTTGATTTTCTATCTGTGGTGGAAATGGTTGATAATAAACATAGAAGCTATGATAGATATGCATCATATGAGGGAAGGTTTCTTGCATTAGGGGGTGGTAAACTTGTCCCCTGTACTGGTGAAAACATTGCGAGAATTCTTTGGCTAGTATTGGTTGATAAGCTGCAGTATGGTGTTTGTAGTTCCTTGATTGAGGTGGAGTCTTCAGTTGCTATTTGTTTTAAGGAATTGAAGTATTGTTTTGGAATAGTTACGAACCCATTGCTGTTAATGTCTCAGAGGATGGTTAGCTTGATTGATCGGGTTATGATTTCAGGAATCGCTACAGTTTTCATTAAGATCTACATAGAGCTTCATAGATTGTGCTGTAGGATTCTGTATTTTCCCAAATTTCAAGTGCTGGCCAAGTTTTTTATGGATACTTCGCAGGATTATTTGAATGATTTTCTGGAAATTGTGTGGGGTTCTCTTCATAATCTTTCTGTCATAGCTAACAAGAGACAACAAAACATGAGTGCTATGGAATACATTATCACTAGTATCTCTAGTGTGCTTCATTGTCCTTTCCGTAGTGATGACACTTTACGAATTGCTGAAGTTTCTGGCAATATAGAACTCTGCATCTCCTATATTTTGTCAATTGAGGATTTCAGTAGAAATTATGTGGCAGGAAATTGGCAAGAGACTTTGTTGTCTTTCCTTGTGCTAATTTTAGAGATGGCTGTAGTTGTGAAGTATAAGAAACAAGCTCCAAAATCCTGGGTGGAAAGGTTTACTGATTTTAAGGAAGGAAGTAAGTTTCTAAAGGAGTTTTTCAATGGAAATTCTGAGTTTAGGAACATTGTTGCAAGGATGGATTGGTTTCCCATGTGGAGTGCTGCTACTGAGATAAGAAAACAAAAGAAGGGATGGTTGGTGTTAACAAAGAGCTATGTTAGTTTGTCATTGATTCTGCCAAGTTTATGGATGACTAAAGCTCTGCTGTCTAATAAAAATATCATGGAAGATGATGGTGAAATTAGCTACCCAAGGAGTTGTAAGAGTCACAACCAATGTTTCAAATGGTGGGTGCAGAGTTGTCAAGATGAAGTCGCTTCCAAGGTGGTATCAAGGAATGACTTTAGCTTTGAGCAAGACAGAAGGGCTCTAAAGTTTGGGGCAGAAGGGTTCAAATTTTTTATAGAAGAGAGTAAATTCTTTTATAACCTTGCCAATAGAGTTTTGGAGATTGAAATCACTAGTGTGTTGATTAGGTGGTTCCTTATGATGAGGATTACTTGTGAGAGCAGAAACCAAAAGAGATGGTGCTTGGTGTTAACAAATAGCAGGCTGGTTGATTGGCTTGTCCAAAGAAAGTACAGTGGGATCTTGAAGTTTTTTATCAGTGACTTGGATATTGAGGAGGAAGTTGTTGTACATCACAGAGCACTTGCAGTTTGTTCTGTACAAGTCAAGAGGAGATGGAATGACCTGGAAAAGACTGAAAGAGTACATGTTTTAGTTTTACTGATATATGTTCTGGTTATTAGTATATTGTGTTATCCTAATACTGTAGGTGGGCATACAAGCTTTTTGGAACATGGAAATGTCAATACTGGAGATTTTATTGTGGTTGTGTGCAGGGGAACAGTACACCAGAACAAGTTTGATGGATTTATGAGATTTAAATGTGATGCTTATGTGGCTTCTCCTTACAGAAACAGTTGGAAGAGAGATGCAGGACTAAAGATGAAAGATTTACAGGATTTTGAAGTGCTGATTCCAAACTTTGAGAAGTCAATGGCAAGGTGGCAAGCTACAACCATTGCTTATACTCCAACAAAAATGCAGGAGAAGATTGTTGCTAACTGTTTGGAAGGTCTTGGGGCATTCAAAAATTTGGACGTGGCTGTTGATGGAGTTAAAGAAATGGATCAAAATTGGGACAATCATGTGCTAGCTATAGTACTTCCAGAACCATGGAGTGAAAGGGTGACTAAATTCAAAGGAGGAACCATAGTTACATGAAGATTTTCTCAATTCCAAGCTTGAGGACAAGCTTGATTTCAAGGGGTAGACTTTGTCATGGGTATTAGTTAAAATAATTAAATAGATAAATTGCAGTTAATGGAACGATGTCGTTATAGTAGTTTTAGTACGTAAGTGAATTTCCAGTTTTTATTGTATACGTGGCACTGTGCTGCGGGGGGTTATAAGGGCGGGTAGCACGCATTTTGGAGGGCATCAGATTTGTATGGCATTGTTTCCCTTCTTCTGGAAATGAATCTAATTCTCTTCCCCATTGTCAATTCTCATTCCTTCTTGTTCTTTCCCATTCTTTCTCTTTAACCTTCTGAATTCTGTTTCTGATTTGGATTATTATTCTATAATTGGAATTAATAATTCAGATCCATAACATAAACCCAGGTCTGAGGCACAGCAAAGGCCCAAAGACATACATTATCTAAATTATTGCCAGGTGGCATCTTACTCAGCATCATGTATTTTGAACCCCTAACACACACACACACACACACAGCGATTCTTTGTCTCCCCTCCCCTTCTGCGCTTGACATCATCCGCCGCCGATGCATTTCGTGATCTCCCATCTCTGTATTAGTTAATTTTTCCTGCACACTTATCACCTAATGAAATTGTATTTATTATATTCATTTTCAGTGATGAAGAAAAATTTGCGATTTCTTTATTTTGTTGGTACGGAACTCGAACGTCAACTACAGTACACGGGTGAGATTATGTTTTCTTCTGTTTTCATTATATTTGATGAGGAATTAGAATTACACCTTAGTTGTTAATTTCGAGTATTTTTCTGTTTCACTCAATTTCACTGATTCCTTTCGATATTAATCTGTTCTTCTGGGGTGTTGATTTTTGAGTTTGAATAAAATAAGGATCTCATCTTACAGAAATGGATATGATATTAAGTATGTATCATTGTAGAGATGATGCCCGAAGCTGCAAGGGAATCCTCTTCGCCCAAGGATAGAGCTTTGAATGGACAGAGAGTGGTCAAATGATCTCCGGTATCTTTAGGTAATTAAAATCAGTATTATCTTCTTAAATTTTTTATATATGTTTGCTAATTTTCCATCAGTGGTAGAATGTTTATCGCTGGTATTGCAAACTCTAGAGAACTTTTTGTATAGATATTACGATTAATACTTGTATGTCAATGATGTGTTTGATTATTTGTCAATTAGATTAATCTAGCTCATCATTTTCACTATCTTCTCTATCATATTGCTTTTGCTTGGAGTGGCAATAATAGCCAAGTCATTACTGGGACTGTGAAAAGGATTGCGGATTATCATCTCCAGGTCCGATGTTTGTGTAATGTAGGAAGGGGAATGGATACCATCGATTATTTCTTGCTTTTGGTAAATGAGTTTAGCAAAAAGATGCACGTATCAGTGCATTGTGAACTCCAAATCCTTATACACCATTTTTATTGCTACAGAATTATGGTGGTCGCTAGGCATCGATCTGCTCTAAAATTTGCAAGAGGTTTCAAAGGAACCCGACCTAGGAGTTTTGGGAGATCTTGACTTCAGAAGCTGAACCTTCTCCAGTAAATCAGTAAGCTCCGATTCTATATCTTGACACCCTGTTCTTTGACTCTGTTCGCTGGACTCGAGTTACAGATAGATATTACTCCGGCTGCTATTTCAAATTCTACCAGCATCAGCCTCTCATCTTCTGTAATTGTTTCCTCCTCCGGCAGATTGAAGTTATCAAGAAGATGCACACTTCACAAAGAATTCCAATAAGAGCACCACGGCCTTGAAGAGCATGACCTGACCTAAGAACTTATAAAGTATGTATGTTTCCTATTTCAATATCTTCTTTCCCCACCAGCTCTTTCTTTTTTATGATGGTTTTAAACACAGATGAAAAGTTATGGTATTCTTATTTTTGCTGTTAAAGATGCTTGGCTACCTTGCAATAACGTTAATTATATACAGTTGGTTTCTCATTTTTTATTTTTTTTTGTTGGTTTTGCAGGCGATGACCAGAGTATAATGATATACTACCCAAGTTGTGCAGGTGGAGGGATGAAAATGTTGTTCCAGAAGGATAATAATATCATTGGAGAATGGAGTTTTGTAACATTGGTATCTTTTAGCATGCCTTTCTATGAAGTCATGTTTAGATTTAGGCTCTGTTATCTTAGTACTATAGATAGGAAATTTTTTTGTTAGGGAAAAATTTTGTTTTTGAGAGAATTTCTTTTGGGAATTTGTGTAGGAAAGAGAAGGAAAAGTGTAATGATTATGTTTTTTTTTTTTTAATTTATGTGAGTGAAGATTTAGAGAGAATTTTTAAATTTGAATTGTGAATTTTGTAAAAATAATATTGTTTCTTTGTATAATATTTTTGAGAAAAAAATGATTTTTTTCGTGATTATGTTCGGAAAAGAACAGAGCCTTAATGTGTTGAAATGTTTTCATACATATGAGTCACATCAGGAGCACTCATGCCTTGTATTTAGTTTAATTTATTTAGCTTACACTCATCAAGAAATGGCTAGATTCAATATTCCTTCCCCCTCATCTGAAAAAAATTGGTGCGGTTTGAGGATCATTTCTATTCTACAATAATTAATCTGTTAGTGATTACAGTTCTATGAAACAGACTCATAGTTGGTTCTTAAGACTGAATTTAGTTCTTGGCTTGGCTAGAGTTAGGCTTGTTCTTCATTATGTTTTAAAACTTGGTTTGAAAACATATTTTTGAAAATTAGTTTTATGATATAAAAAATGTAAAAATATATAGCTAAAATGATGAAAAATGATTATAATCTATAACATTTACTGTACAAGTCAAAACTAAAACCAAAATAAAAACGAAAACAACATGCGTCAAAGAAGTAATTGTTAATTGTTCTATAGATCTGAGGCAGATTCTGAAATGGATGATGACTACTTATAGATGATAACTGTTACTAGGTAGTTCAAGTAGTGGTAAATGGAGGGAAGCAAAGAAGTGGACTTCATATAAAAAAATGCAGGTATTATATATTAACTTGTTAGTGTAACCTTCAAAAATGAAAATCTAAAAGTGCTAAATGTCGATTTTTTTACCTCAATATTCATTGGGGAAAAAATTACCAAAACAAGTCAAAAAAATTTGAAATTCCCAAACTATTGAAAACGAAGTTGGGGGATTCGTTTTCAGTTGAAAACGAATCTCCCAACTTCGTTTTCAACTGAACAAACCAAAAAAAAAAAAAAAAATCTTTTGAAAACGAATTCACAGAATTCGTTTTCAAAAGAATTTTCCTTTTTTTTTGTTTTGCATTAATAAACGAATTCCATAATTAATTTTTCCTTTTTTTGTTTTTTATTAATTTCATTAAGAAACTAATTCCACTAAAATGATTTTTAAAAAGAATAAAAATAATTATATGTAAACGAATTTTAAAAAAATTAAATAATTATTTTAATTGAATCGAACCGCCGTAAATCATTTTTGAGTTGTTCTAAAAAAATAAAAAAAAGGCTTTTATATAAATGAAATTTTAATTTATAATTCAATAAAATTTTAGAAGAAGTAATTTACGGTATTTTTTGAAATACATAAAATCTTCGTATAAATGAATTTGGGGAATTTATTTATCTGTAAAAATTTAGTCAGACATTTATGTTTTAAAAATAATTAATTCCATTAAAAACAAAACTCATAAATTCGTTTCGCTTAAAGAGAAATAACATTAGACCGATGTCAGTTTTCCTGAGACACGAATGCGCCAAAGTTGTTTTTAGTACTTATGTAGTTTTTTCAAAACTCTAGTTGCAGGGAAAACGAATTTGGTAGTTTCGTTTTTCTCTAAAAACGAATCAACCAAATTCGTTTTCCAGAGAAATATTTTTTTTTAAAATATTTTTTACGAAAATTAGTATTCATGGAAAACGAATGTGGGGAATGCGAGGTGTACTTATGGGAAAAAAAAACCGTAAGAAAAATTTGGTGAAGCAGTCGAATAATAAAAAAAAACTGAAAATATGGGACGGAACAGAATTAGAGCATATGCTTCGGAACAGCACGAATGAGTGGCCGAATAAGCGGCGATGCCTGGACGCCCTGCAATTCGAAGAAGTGATTAAGACAAGGTTATTTACACATAAGTTGCAGCTCCCTAGTTAGCCGTGAGAATATACACGTGGAAAAAAACAGCAGTGAAATAAAAACAGTGGGGGAAAAATATTATTTGTAAAACAACGAAATCAGGGAATAAATTTTAATCAAGTAATGTTATTTTGTAGAAATAGACCCGTAATTTTAGTAGAAAATCAATTCAATGAAATATGCTTATTTATAAAATGAGCCTTGAATGTGTTAGTAAATAATTTACTAGTAGAAAACAAGTGCATTGTATAATAGCGTTATGAAAAGAAGAAATATGATTTTACTTGAAGGAAAGAAGATGGAAAAAGAGTAATGTAATATGTAAAATTGAATTCGAAATTTCAAACGGTAGAAAAGATGACTTCATGTCGTAGAAGCGTTTTGCGTGAGAAAACGAAGTCGGCGAAATATGTTATGAAGGAAACAAATTCCATTAGGAAAAACGTTGGCAATGAAAACGAAATCGGGGAATTCGTTTTCTAAAGAAACGACTTCGTTCAAACAGTGACTTCGCTTGAACTATAATTAGGTTTCGTTTGGCACGGAACTTTTTTTTTGATTACAAAATGAATGCAGAGAAATAAAATTACGGAAAAAAAGTACTGTTGAAATTCGGGGATTTCGTCAACTAGGTGCGGGTGTATTTGAGAGTAAGTGAAATTCCGGTAGGATATAAGAAAAATAAAATGAACTCCCATGGGAGTCGTAGAAGTGTGTTCATGAAAATCAGGGAATCAGCGAAATCGTTTTCCCTAATAACGATTTCAGGATTCACTGTTTTGTCACGAACAAGAGAAGACGAAATCAATGAAGGCATGTCCCGAATTCGTTTTGTAAGAAGGTGATTACAGCTGTTTAGTTTTTTGGAAAAAACATTCGGCAAATTCGTTTTAATGAGAAAAGCAAACATGGTAATTTAGCTCATACAAGCTACAGAATCAAACAAACATAATTAAACGGTCAACTATATACAACAGTAAACCATCACCCACACAAGCCATTTTTCAGATCACATGAGCTGATTGGACATAATGAATCAAAGAAGTATCACACACACATCATATAAGGAAATTCACATATACTGCTCATACATAGGGTTTAGGTTCACAATATTTACAAACAACAACATCACAGACACAGAATATGGAAATGACACAATCAAAAGGACAAGATTACAAATGAAAAATGTTATGTACCCAGCAAAAAGTCCAAAAGACAGAAAGCTGTTAATCAATGTGACAAACAGAATGTTACTTTACATTCAACTTCATCGGTTAAGGTTTCTGAGGTAAGGCGATCTACAATTCTAGGTACAACATCAGCCCGTGTCACTCCTTCCACAGCGTCAATGTCGGCTAAAGCATCCCAACTGGGAGTAGGTAAGCCACCACCCAAACTCAAACCTTGTGAACCAGAAATAGGAAGAATTCTAGCCAAGTAATAGTACACATAGGGCAATACAGTCCTATCCTCACACTGCTGACCAAGCTGTAACATACAAAAAGAAATCAAAGACTCAAACATTATTCTCACAATAAGATACTAATTTAGTTACTATAATGGGTGATCGTCTTGCTAAAAATGCCATGAATAGAGCTTAACATTATCATTTTTGATACCCGCATTTCAATTTGGTAAAAAAACACGCAATTCATCATGAATCCGGAATCCACAACTCATTTTTCCTTCCCCAAACACACTCAATTTGATCCTAGGCAAACAAGATACACTTTGACAAATTTTTATCAACCTCTAACTCCACACCAACTACAAAGGACATCACATAACCAATTCCTTGCTAAAGGAGGGTGCAAGAAAAAACGAATGCTTCTATTCCATTAAAAAACAACACTCCCCGCAATTTCATAAAAAGGACTCACCATAACAAAAGTGATTCACCCCTTTTCCATCAACATTAACCACTCCAACTACAACAATGCGTAAGGTAGTTTCAAACTACGTGGTAATATGATGGTTTCACCTATTCGTCTTGCTAAAAATGCCATGAATAGAGTTCAACATTATCATTTTTGATACCCGCATTTCAATATGGTAAAAAAACACGCAATTCATCATGAATCCGGAATCCACAACTCATTTTTCCTTCCCCAAACACACTCAATTTGATCCTAGGCAAACAAGATACACTTTGACAAATTTTTATCAACCTCTAACTCCACACCAACTACAAAGGACATCACATAACCAATTCCTTTCTAAAGGATGGTGCAAGAAAAAACGAATGCTTCTATTCCATTAACAAAACAACACCCCCCGCAATTTCATAAAAGGAATAACAAAAAGCAAATTCGATTCCCCCCTTTTCCATCAACATTAACCACTCCAACTACCACAATGCGTAACTTACTTTCAAGCTAGGTTGAAATACGATGATTTATCCTATTCGCTTTTCAATTGTGTAAAAAAAACACAAGTTTGTAACATTACATTGAGACAAATTACAAACAAATTCATGAGTCCCTTACCCTCTTCCAAACAACAACAACACTCATAGCGGGGAAAATAAAAAATCTTTGCATTCCATAATTTATGACCAACAATTCCAATGCAATTTGAAACAACATACAACCACACGGTCCACACATCACATTATAGAACAACCTCAAAGTAGGTCCTATTTTATACATGAAAACAAAAGAGAGAGCTATCACCTAATATTGTGCATTAGAATAACATCCCTACTTTCTAAACTATTAATAAGACAACAAACACAAATTGAATTGACTGAGGCAAACCCAACAGTACTATTGATAAAATTATATCACCCAAAAAATGTGAACTTACAAATACAAAACAAATTATACACAACTTTATAACCCTAAGACAAACCTCAAGCAATTTCCAAGCAAAATCGCAGTGGATACGCCCCAAATTGAGATTCTAATGGCGGAATTTGGGTACCCTTCAAGAAATCCCCAAAATCTAGGGTTTCTTCTACACTCTCCTTCGTTTTCCGGTCAAATGGCCGTCAGTCCGGCGAGGTCGCGAGCGGCGGCAACGTGGCGCGGGTTCGGCCGGAACGGGAAGGGGCGCGCTGGTCAGTTAGTCGTGGTCGGAGTGTGGGGGTCGCCGTTTAGTCGAGGTCGCGAGCTTTCGGTTGCTCTGTTTTTCTGATGCGTGAAATTTTCATGCAGCTTTTTATATCTTTTTTTTTTTCATGGAAAACGAATCTGTGAAATTCGTTTTCCATGTATTTAAATTTTTTTTTAAAAACGAATTCAGCGAATTCGTTTTTGAAGAAAAACGAATTCTCAAAAACGAATTCGCTGAATTCGTTTTCCATAGTCGTTTCCTTTTTTTAAAAATCCGAAGAAAAAACGAATCTCGAAAATTCGTTTTCTCTTAAAACGAATTTCCGAGATCCGTTTTCAGCCGTTTTATTTTTATTTTTTAATTTTTATGCGCCTCCCGGATCTTACCGAAAACGAATCTGCCAAATTCGTTTTTCGTGAAAAACGAATTTGGCAGATTCGTTTTCTATAGATCTGGAAAAAATTTTTTTTTTTGCTTATTTTTGTAATTTTGTGCTCCTATTTGTTTATTGGCGGAAAAAATCCGCTAAATGTCTATAATAAATCAATGAAGTTATTTGGAGAACAGTGGGTGCGTGGGAGTTGTGAGTTCCAATGGACACGCTGGCATTGGGCACAGTGACATATAAGAAAAATAAATAAATAAAATAAATAAGAGTCCGATTTGAAGAAAATACGACTTTTAATGCATTGCAAGATACAACACGTAATTTATCACTATTTCTTCCACTAATATTTTTAGTTTAAATGTAGGGTGAAATGCACCAAATACCACATAACTATCGGATTTTGCAAAAAATACTACTTTCCTTAAAAAACTCCAATTACAAGCACTTTACTTTCAAAATGTGCACCCAGTATCACTCGATCTGTTAGTCAATTCTGTTAAGTGGCTAACAGTCAAAAAAAGACAGGAGCAAAATAGTTATTTCACACGTGTGACACTGTTCATCATCTTCCCCGATGAACAGTTCCAGCACTGTTCATCAGCCGGAACTGTTCATCGGCAAAATTTTTTTTTCTTTCTACTCCTTCTTTTGATGAAGACCCAAATTGGGCCAAAATGAAGACCCAATTAAATCAGGTCTTCTTCTTCTTTTGGGTCTTCATTGGGTCCATAATTATGAAGATTCAAGAAAAGTGGTGTTTTTTTGCAAAAGTCGATAATTATGTGGTATTTGGTGCATTTCACCCTTAAATGTATATTAATTGTAAATCACACATATAAAATTCAACAGTGCTACTATTATGTGTCATATTCATTCTTACCATTAGATCTGTGAACAGGGAATTTGATCTTCTTAATGAGCATTTTCAATAAGCTTTCATATTATGAAGTTTGTAGAGATATTTTAAGACATTTGGAGACATTTCCTCTTTTTCATAGCATTGCTACTTCTAAATTTTAGATTCCCCCCACCCACAAATAAATGTTGTTATTTATGCTTAACGTCAATTTATGAGACTTGAATTCATCTAAAATCTTGCATTTGTTTCTTATATTCACGTTAGTTTGCATTTGTTATTATTTACGGATAATATTGAGTAGAATGAATAAACGATACCATATTATCATTTATATTTCAGTGAACTGTCAAAAATATCACTTTACTTTTTGAGATTCTGCGGTTTAGTTACTAAACCTTTTTTTTCCCCAAAAATGTAATCATACTTTTAAAAACGGGGCAAGAGTGTCACTCCGCGGTTTGGCTCCATTAACACTAACGAAATGTCTATCACATGCGTGTCATGTGCCCTTTTTAAAGGGTATTTTTGCCCTATCAAATAATATAGAATTACAAAACCATAAAAAGTTTGATTCTCCAAACTACGTATTTTAAACAAAATATGTTTTAAATTTTCTTCAAATGGAGGGTAAGTTTTCTTCATTTGAATTTTAATTTCCTACGTTTGATTTTGATCTCTTATTCAATTTTCTTGTTTCTTTTTATAATTTTTGGAGGTCTCTTCTTATTCATCGCCTTTTAATTCATTCATGTTGCTGTGGTAATTAAACAATGTTAAACTTTCAGCCCTTATCTTTATATTGGCTTTAGCTGAGTTTTATTAATCTTTTTAGTATCGACTCGATCTCCTATAACACCAATTGATCTTTCTATGTATGGGACTTGATCTTTCAAAAACTACTTTAGGTCAAGTCCCATACATAGAAAGATCAATTGGTGTTATAGCAGATGGAGTCGATACTAAAAAGATTAATAAAACTCAGCTAAAGCCAATATAAAGATAAGGGCAGAAAGTTTAACATTGTTTAATTACCAAATCTTAAACATGATTATATGCAATTAAATACAATGTCTAAATTAACAACGTTTCTATCTCGAAATATAAAATATTACTTAATTATAAGATAAAATTTAATTCAAGAAAAATAATTTCTTCTTCATATATATATAATACTTGAAACAAGAATTTTACTCCATGTCTAATTACCAACATAATCAGACATGCACCTTAATGTTTCAAAGATAAACTATTACAATTGAATTACCTAGCTAGGATGGAAACAATATTTGATTCTTTCTACAGAAAAAAGTTGAGCACGCCACAGATCGTTTATGGATTGCGTTTGGAGGACAATCTATCCGAGTTGCTCCGCTAGGGTCGTAACAAAGCCTTATTTCAAGTAATTGACAAAATTTGAACTGTTTATAAATAGTGCAAGCAATATCTGGCTCCTTTCCAAATGCATTTTTAATTGCTAGATTTATTTGATTGAAATCATATTTGTTTCCCGGTGTTATTTGAGCGCGTCGAAGAGAATTCATGATGTCAAAATTTTTCTTCAATTGAACAGTAAGAGCGAAGTATTGTTTTTGATTATGCGGGTTTGTGGAACATGTGCCGTGTTTTAACCACTCGCGTCTCCAAAAATCTTGATTTATTATATTAGATCTGGGTGACGTCAACAGGTTCGGCCAAACTTGGTCCAATTGAGCAGCGTAGTTATTATCCTGTAGCAAAACAAAATCATCACGTCATTAGTTACTTTGGAAAATTTAACGTTAAAATATAGTCAGAGTATTATAAAAATAGACAATTATATATGTACGAACATACCAAGTTAATATAGGGGATATTACTGCAATTTTCTAGTACTGAATTGAAATCATCTGGCCATAGTCCATGTATGGTAAAATATAGGGGCTTCCGAGAACACTGTTTCTGAAAGCAATATGCTACAGGCCACGATTGGGCTAGCTTCAACAATTGTAAAGATGAGCAAAGTAAAATATGATCACTGAAAATAAGCAATATGAAAAAGATGGTTGCGCTCAATTTTTGAGTGGTATTCGCCATCAGCTTTGTATGACCTGACTAAAAGTGCTTCTCAGCCTAGTCTTGATGAAATGTCGATATAGAAACTGAACAAATAAAATAAAATTTGGATTGTTGTATGTATAGGATGAATACTATGGATATATATATATATATATGTAAAATAACATGGATCTGGAATGGGAGAGGCCGGAGACTTGCACACAGATGAGTAATAGTAGCCGATCCCGACCAGTTCTAACAAACTCGCGGAAGCAATTAATGAGTTGGGTTGTTAATGATGAATTAACATTTCCCAACTGTTTGGCTTAAATCTTGGGGTTGATGTTTAGAATTCTTCTATACTTGTGTTTCCGTACACTTAATATCTTGGCTGGTTAAGTTGTTAGTCTGACTATGTATGTAACGCCACAGGTTTAGTATAAGACCATAACAACTAAACTAGAGAATAAGCCAATTTTTAATATTAAATATTTCATCATGAATTTTTATAACAAGTGACATGATATTTAATAGCAGCTTCTTGTATGGAGAAAAAGTTATTATAACTAAAAATTAGTCAATCTGAACTTTTATGACTTTTCTCGACATATACAACCCTCTTCTTTTATTTTCTTTTAACAATAAA
Source organism: Leptodermis oblonga (assembly GCA_016801395.1). Taxonomy (NCBI): domain Eukaryota; kingdom Viridiplantae; phylum Streptophyta; class Magnoliopsida; order Gentianales; family Rubiaceae; genus Leptodermis; species Leptodermis oblonga. The sequence continues at coordinate 7,398,481 of CM028754.1, read as the reverse complement.
ATAAGAAAAAAGTTGTGGGGTAGATATTAATGTGCAGTTCATCTATATGATAAGAACATGCCTATTGAAATTCCTACAGTACTTTGTAGTTTTCATAACGTAACATATATAATTGCTTAATTAGCGGGCCAAATAAAGCAAAGTATGAATTGATCAGTTCAATTAAACAATCCTATCTTTCCTCCAACCAGTATGGGACATCTCCTTTCCGTCTCTTTTACAACCAAAATGCAAGATTAGATAAATATAGTGAAGAACATCAACATTACCATTCGATCAGTACTAATGGATATCCCTCTGGAGGTTGTGACTGAGATTCTCGTTAGATTACCCGTCAAATGTTTGTTGAAATTTCGATGCGTTTCCAAACCTTGGTGTGCTCTGATAAGAAGCCCTCGTTTTATTGATTTGCATCTCAACCACCCCTCTCAAAACAACAGAACAGACTACATGCTGCTCAAGTGCTGTGAGACGATGGACAGCAATACAGTCTTGTCATACTATTCTCGGCGGGATGATGGGTCGCTTCGTATGGCTGCCCCTGATTTTCCTGCTTTCGATCAACCTATGAGGGAGATTTGTGGACCTTGCAACGGCATTGTTTGCGTAGCAGCTACTTCTCTCTCCATATGCTCCCCCTATCATCCTGAGTATGATCCTCTTGCAAATGCTATTTATTTGTGTAATCCCGCTACTCGTGAAACTCGGAGACTTCCTGACCGCCCCTTTGGCGTTCCTCGTGACCGAGTCGATCAACTACCCGTTATGAGGTCTAAGGAATTTTTCTCATGTGAAAGACAGGGTTTGGGTTTTGGATTTGATGCTTGTACTAATGAATACAAGGTTGTCTCAATTATGTTTTTCTTGAAAAATGATGGTTTTTATAATCACTATCCTGAAACTGATCATGGTTTCTACACAATTGAGATCTATGATCACAATTCTAATTCTTGGAGAGTAGCAGATACTATCTTGCCAAATGGCTTGGTGGGAGAGGGAGAAGATTCATATAATTATATGTATTCTTTTAATATATATTGTGGTGGATGTGGTATATTTTTCAATGGATGCGTCCACTGGGTAGCGAGCTCTGTTAGCAGCCTAATCATCATTGCTTTTGATTTGAGCAATGAGGTAATGCTAGAGATTCCGTATCCACATGAAATTGATCAAGATCATCCAGCCTGGACTCTTGTTGTGTTGGAGGATTCCCTTGCAGTGATTTTAGTTGTACTTCCTACCGATGGTCCAGCAGTTCCAGTTGAAGAAATTACGGGAGTTACAATTGTGATATGGGTGATGATGGAATACGGAGTGGAGGAGTCATGGATCAAAAGATTTTCCCTTAGACCCTTTTCAAGAATCCCAGCTCCCTTGACTTGCTGGAACGATGATATGCTACTTCTTCAAAGCATGGATGGTGAACTAGTTTCATGCGATCTTCTAAGGGATGACCATCGGGTTAAGAAACATAGCATTTTTGCATATCCTAATCTTGCTGGAGATTTTATGGGATCCATAATTATTCACAAGGAAAGTTTGATTTCCATGAAGAATTAACTAATTAGCAGAGCCCCCATAATTTTATTTTTACTATATATATATACAAAAAAAACGTATTTATAAAATTTTGGTCTCTATAAATTCATGGTTAATAAACTTTAGAAATCCAAGCCTTGATGCTAATTTTTTTTGTTTGTTTGTTTTCATCAAGTGAAGAATTGGATGTGTTTGATATTTACATATATAGGCTAGCTAATGTGTGAATGAAAAGAATTCTAAGCTACAATTCATATGGTTATCAACCTTATTGTCGTTGCCACAATGGCTATGTGAAAAATACGAAAGGAGAAGATTTTAAACTACGAACAAGATAGTTACAAAGAGAAATATCTATTTTGGCCTTCAAGATCCAATAGGATATGAGTAGTTTCCCATTTGTTTAGCCTGCATTTGAATTCTTGCATTTTTGTACCTTTGAAATAATGCTTGTTACGTCCTCTTACACATTTTTGCTATTTGAAAATTTAAATTAATAAAGGGTTACCATCACATTATCCAGTCCATGAAGCTTCTCCGTAGATTAAGAACCACAGCACTATAACAGTTATAATTTTTTGGGTGAATTTTATTTTGAACATCTCACTCTTAAGTGCCACTTACGAGTAAAAATACAAAGATAGCCATTCACTATTACAAAGAGAGAAGGCGGCCAACTGCCGTTGGGAGGTGTTGATTAGCAATGGCATTACCGAAAAACCGGGAAGAAGAAGAAAGGATAAAGAATAAGAGAAACGGGAAGAGAAGAGGACAGAATTGGCCTAACCTTTTTTTTTTCTCTCTAAATAGTGGGATTGGTTACCCATTTTATTATTGCATAAAAAGAAAAATGGAAAACAGAAAAGGAAGTAAAAGAAATAAAGTAGCTGAATACATGTGGCGGTAAGACTTCATGGGAATCGATGAGTCAACTTTTTTTTTTCTTAGAGCATATTCGTAAAAAGTCTCCAATTTTTTTATCTTTTTTTGTTGGGCTTTGCGTGTAGTGTCTTTCTTCTTCATCTGAAACTTCCTCCCAAGGGCCATATTGTAAGACCCAGTAGTTTTTCGCCGTAGTTTAATCTTTGTAATTTATATTTTACTGTTAGTTTCTAAACTCAATTAGGTATAATTATAAAGTTTATGAGTTTTCTTAAGTAATTTGATTATGAAGTCGTATGAATTAAATTTTAATATTTTGGAATTACTTTAGAAATTGTGATGTTTAATTAAGGTGTTAATTTAAGTACAAGATTATGTTTAAGGATATATGAAAGTAGATATATTAGTTTAATTTTAGGAATTATGGAATAAAAATAAGAAAATTAGAAAAAAAAAATGAGGGACAATCGGTTTTACGTACCCACTTCTGGAGCGGGTAAAACCGATTGAAAGGATAAGGAATTGGTTTTACCCGATTTGAAAGCGGGTAAAACCGATTGTTTGGATAGGAAACCGGTTTTACCCGATTGAGAAACGGGTAAAACCGATTCCACCGCTTCACTAACCGGTTTTACCCAATTTCTAAGTGGATAAAACCGATCTGAAGATAGGACAAAATAGTCCACCACCTAACGGAGCGGTTTTAACCGATCAAAAAGCAGGAAAAATTGATCCAGAAGAAAACAAGAATACAACCAATCAGTTTTACCCGATTCATGAGTGAGTAAAACCGATTGTGTTCTGGAAATGAAATATATATATATATATATAATTTCAAGATAATGATGAACCCTTTTGGCGTATTAGGCAAGTTTGCCTATAAATAGACCTTCTCCAGCCCTTAGGAACCTCATTTTAGGTTCTGCAAAACCAAATCAAAAGAGAGCAAAAGAGGGAAAGGAGAGAAATAGGAAAAAGAAGGAGAAAGCACTACTAGAGAAAGAGAAAGGGGAGGCGGGTGCATAGGGGTAGAGGAGGTGAGTGCACCGGCCTCCAGTGTGGGCGCCTCCAAAAGGAGGTGCCCGCACCCACCTCGCTTGACGAGGGGTTAGTGGAGGTGGGTGCAATTGGTTATTGGGTGCCTCCAATATTCCCCTAGTACAAAATTTAATTTCCCTTTCTTCAATTTATGGCTTCAATAGAAATCGAACTCGCGCCTGCAGAATCATTTGACTCTTGCACATTTAATTTACTACTAGGTTACATACACTCATGTGTACAAAGTTAAAATCAAAAGTACTAGTATATATTTTCTTCTAAAACTTGTTGTTTTTATTACCTAGCAATTTATCGCTTTTTTTCAAAATTATTTTCAACTTTCAAAATTATCATAATGAATTATTTTCAAATTTATTTTTAACTTTCAAAAGTCCAAAATAAAGAGAATTTTCGAAACAATATGGATTAAAATTTGCAAAAATGCACCCACCTCCAATAAACATGATATTGGAGGCAGGTACAAAGCTTTGGAGGCAGGTGCCAAAGGGTTTTTCGGGCCCTTTGGAGGCGGGTGTTCGTTCAACTTTGTACTAGTGAAAGAAGAAGAAGAAGAAGCTAGGCCTTTGGAGGAGAAATTTGGATTCCACCACATTGAATTCATGCTAAGGAACCTCAAGAACATTAAGGTAACTTAGTTTCCTCACTTTAACGTTAGGGTTTATAGAAAAGATACATAAAAATGGAAAAAATGAATTTTTAGTGTCTTTATGATTTAACATGGTTTAAGTGTTATGGATTGATATAAATGTTATAGGGATGTTGTAGGAATGATTTTGAGCAAAAGAAACCAAAGAAAAACGAGTTTTATGTAAAAATTTAGCCACAACCCAAAGCAAAAGCTTGGAAGTGAAGTTTTCTGGGCACGAATCGGTTTTAACCGATTGGGAATCGGGTAAAACCAATTTATGCTCAAGAAAAAAGGGTGAAACCTATTGGGAATTAGGTAAAACCGATTTATGCTCAAGAAAAATGGGTAAAACTGATTGGTAATCATGTAAAACCGATTTCCAATAGGGTAAAACCGATTTGATGCTGAAAAATTGATTTTTGTATAATTTTAATTCTTTTGGTTATTTCTTTATAAATCCCTTTTAAAATATTTTCTAAAATTATATTAATAACCATTTAAAGGGTTTTAAATCCCTATTTTCCTAAGTTAGTAATTTTTGTTCATTTACTAATTATTTCCAAAATAAATTAGAAATAAAGTTTAAAGGTATAAACTCTTTTTAGAAGGAAAATAAGTAAAATAGTTTTACGGCATGAAACTTATATTTTCTTACTTAATAAAATATAGTAATTTTATAGAAAATTAGCATCTAAAGATTTAATTAGATCTACGAATAATGTCTAAATAATGATATTTATGTAATGCAGATTTGCTTACAAAATATTAGCGATATATACGAGGTGAGTGTTCTCACTAAAGGGGTTAAATGTTTTAATGAGTAAATAAATGAGTTAGCATGTTTTATTGATATTATTGATATATTTAATGAAATGCATACGCTATATGTGAGATATATGATTGTGCTATTTGAGTGTACAAACTTAAATATATATAAAAGTGTTATATGAATGTAAATGCTTTCAAATGTCGATAAGTGGAATATCTATTAAAGTTTATCATATGAATGAAATTATCATGTACTATTAAAGTGTTAAGTGTTCAATCTATTGTGTTTAATGTTACTGTTTCGTGTCCACTGTTAACTGTTACTGCATACATATTTGGGGTCCCCAACGCCTGCTCAGTTCATTGATATCGAGCGTGTCAGTGTTGGGCTTGAACGTTCGACTAAATGGCTGAAGAGGTCGAGTTTCGGTATTATCTCGAGGTATGCCATATTGTTCACTGTTTACCATTTGGAGTGTCGGCATGGGAAGCGGTTCACATTGTACAGTGTACTAGTTTTATATTGCACAGTGTCCAAATTCAGGTAAAGTATAATCAGTAATATTTTTCGAAGGATTATATCGATCCTCGTTATAGCTTGCCGTTTATACTCTTTCTATCATTTACGTGTCCCCCCTTACTTGGTTAGAAAATACGTGTTTTGTGCCGGTAATTATCTATTTGGTAATGTTTTAATAATGCGACCTCACTGAGCTTATGAAAGCTCACACCTTAGACACTTTGAATGTAACAGATCTCGGGAGTAATCGCTACTAGTGGGATGCTGATGAAAGACCTTGTGATTAGGTTTTGGAATCATGGTATTGTAATATTACTTGAGAATGTAGCTTTAGCGTGTTGAAGTACTATTGTAGTGTGAATTAGTGTTTGTATCCTTTAAAAGTATAATAGAGCTTGAAGTTTGATAACTCACTTTAGTAATTAAATGTATTACTTATTTAATGATTACTCTGTATATCCTGGTGCGAACCAGGCAAGCATCTCGGTCGCGACTCCCTCCCAAACAAGGAGGTCGGGGCTGGGGGTGTCGCACATACTCTGGTTCTTGAAAATCGATATGGTCATCAACATCACTGCTGGGGGATTGTGGGACTGAAGATGTTATTGGAATATGTGCTTGATCCGGTATTCTTTCTATAAGTTGGCATCTGTTGCACATTCTGGCTTAGAATCAGGGTAAAGACTTTTTTGAGTTGTTTCAGCTTAGGCACTGGGGCTGATTTGACTTGTCTTCTTGCTTCCTCCGGAGTGGCCTGCACTAAATCTGCCTCTGTAGTAGCTATCTCGGCAATCCTCTGCCCCGAATGTGGATGCTCTGGCATACATTCCAAAAGCTGGAAGTCGATAATGCACTTTGATTGACTGAATGTGTTGAACCTCCAAGCCATGGCTTTAGCTTCGTCGTTGGAGCTGAGTGAGAAGCTCTTTTTGCATCAAACACGGAAGCAATGATAATTTCAAAACACAACTGTGGGAGAGCCTGAGTGTTTGGTTGTACTTCTTCTACTTGTGCTTGGTTAGCACCCTTTGAAAGAAGCTCTTATTCAGAGATCGTTGCCTGCGTGATTGCAGAAGTAACCATTTGAAGGCCGGCGATTGCAAACTGTTCTGCTTCTTCCTTCTCTGGGACTGTCTCTTTGGCAACATTCACAGACATAGGGGTCGATTCAGGCTTTTCCACGAACACTTCTTCTACTATTTCACTATTAGGCAAAATTGGTTGTTTCAAACACCTCGTGTGTCAAAATTGGTTGAACAGCAGGACTTTGGGGATTGTCCTTTGTGCAAAAGGATTGGCATTTCAACAACTTCAGGAATATTTTCCGCATCCAGATTCATATCCTCGTTTGGGGCTACAATAGAGGCACTACCTGTGTTTAGTTCCAGAGCGGATATTGAAGTCTGCGTTGGAATAGGCACTTTGTCAATCACCTCAGGCCATGCCTGACTCAGAGTCGCTGCATTCAAATTTTGCAAAGATTGAGCAGCAATTTTAGGATCAGATTTCTTGGACAATTTTTCTGGTTGCTGCAACTTCTTTGGTACTTGAGGGGGAGCTGGGAATTGATTATGCACAATCTGGGGAGTTTTTTTGCAACTTCGTGCTCCTTTTCAGCCTCACAATGCTCCCATATACTGATGTTTATAGCAACAACTTCAGGGCCATTTCTAGGAGCAAATTTAGATGTTTGTGAAATCTGCAGCTCCTTGGGCTCATCCTGCGAGTCAAGAATTTTGTCAAACACTTTGGGCGCATGCTGAGCAGTCTGCCCCTTAGGCATCTCCTGCAATTGAGAAGGTTCTGAGGTCGTTTCAATGTCATCAACTGTCGGATTCTTGGCGTTCGAAACCACCAGGGGGTGTTTAGGCTTATAAATTTGCAGATATTTCTGTTGCTTTTCTTTGTCAATTACCTTTGGCTGCAAGTTTTGTACGACAATCTGTAGTATGATGGCAAAGTTTTCTACATGATTTGCAGAATTTAGGGAGATCATCATAATAGAGAGGTTGCCAGAAACCCAAATCGTCTATGGCGACCCAAACTTTATCCAGTAACTCAAAAAAAAGATCAATCTCAACACAGACCCGGGCTACGTTCGGTCTTGACCAATCGACCGTTGTTGCATCAACCTTCAAAGGTCATCCTAATTTACTAGCTAATGACAGCAGTGGCCCTTTTTGACATAGATGAATCGGGAGTTGTTGGAGGGAAACCCACACCGGTGCGACTGTTGATTCTTGATTAAAATTGAAATAAAGAGACCATTTCAAAATCCTCATTGGAAAACGTCAAATTTCCATACACCTTTGAGCCAGCAACGACAGTAATCTTCTTCGAGGGAGAAACGAATGAGAACATGGCGTGGGTCCATCAAACCTACTGTGAAATCTCCGTTGAAATCATCTTTCGCCATTTCTGTCCTGAGGTTTTTCATCGCTGGACGACCGTGGCTGAATTTGCCAATAAGATAGTGAAGGAGCGGTTGAACAAGGTTCTCATATTGCTCTTTTGTAAAGAAAATAACGGGTTATCCTTCCAGTTCGATATGTGTTGGGGGGGAACATATGCAAAAGATCTAGTAGTGTGGGATGGTGGTGCAGCGTGGAGCACCGAGGCAAAATTTGGTTTTGCCGGCTGGGGAAGAGGTTCCCCTTCCGATGGGGCTGTATTCATATGGTCAAGAGCTGTGAGTTAATGTTTTCTTCTGTGGACTTTTATCGAACACCTTCAGAGCATATTTGTGATGAGAGGTATTTTTAGAGACAAGGAAGGAGCGTCTCTCTCCTCAGAGCTGTAACTTTATCTTTTTGCAAGAGAAGGAGGAGCGTTTCTGTTTCCTCAGAACTGGCCTAACCTTCGCTGGCAAAAATGGTTTTATTTACAAAAAAATTAAAAAATTGAAGTGAAAGACTTTTTATGAGTAAAAAGATATTTTGGTATTTACACTCCTTAAAATTTTTAATTGGTACCTATACTTAGGGCCCGTTTGATAAAAATTAATACTTATATTTCAATGTTTAATGTTGAAACTATAATACTAAATTGATTAAGCACTTAACATCTTAATGCTGAAATATATTTTTCGAACATCTGAATCATAATGCTTAATCACTCGATCTTGTTTGATAAATATGCTGATTTTATTACTGAAAATTTTAAAATATACCATTTTACCCTTATATTGAAATTTTTTTATATTTATATATGCGAAATATCAAATTTTATTATAAAACATCAATTATGATTATGAAAAACATAAAGAAACAAAATCAAATAAAAAACGTTAAATTGAATGAAAAAATACAAAAATAATTATTACAATTTATTAAAACCCCTAAAAATGAAAAATGAATCCATTATTGTAGTCTAAAAGAAATTAAAATTTTTACAATAAAATTCATATATGATCAATAAACTATATAAGTAATACAAAACATATCGTATGAATGACATTTATAAAAACATGTAAATGATATAATTTATTAAATAAATTTTTAATACCAAACTATAATAGTAAAAATAAAATAAAATTTATTTGACAATATTTAAAATGAAAATTTTTAAAATACATGGTATGCTAATGAAGAAAAAATTAAAATTGTTATTATAGTTAAATCAATATAAATAAAATAAAAGGGATAGTTTTGAAAATTAAATATGAATTATTTAAAGAATTATTACGTGGAGCATTAAACGATAAGCAATAAGCTGACTTTTTCTGCTTAATGTTTTTTGTAAATTAAGGAAATAAACAATGCTTAAACGATTAAGATGTTTGAATTTCCATTATAAAACACGTTAAAAGTCATTATCTCTTAATCAAATAATTTTAAGCATTAAGTTGGGTTATCAAACAAGTTCTTAGCAAAATTGCTACATACAAATAACAGTTCCCTTTGAACATCCTAAACTTAGGGTGGTGGGAGTGGTGGGTTTTTGCTGGGTGTAAACCCACAAAAACCCACCACTTTGCTGGGTTTACCACTCCACACTGCCAAGTCATAAACCCAGCTTCTGAAAACAGAAGTTGAGTTTATGTATTATAGTGAGTCCCACCCACCAGGGGAGTGCAGCTCACGCTGCACTCCCATGGCGAGTGGGAGGAACTGTTGGTGGCAGACATTTGTCTGCCACCAACCTTTCTTTATTTCTTTTTTTTTTTTTTTTTTTTGTGTTTCCTTCTACTAGCCAACGGCTAGCTTCTTTATTTTATTTTATTTTTTAATTCAACTTATTGTATTTTTTTTTCATTTTTGTTTTATCTTCCATTGAATTTTTTTAATTTATTTATTTTAAATTCTTTTTTTTACTATTTGTTTTTCTATAAATACCTATCAACTCTAATATTTCTCTACTCTTCATCAAAATCATACAATTTTTGGAAATGAATTTTTACAAAAGAAATAGCCAATTTTTTAATTATGTAATTTTAATTTTTAGTGATTTATGTAAAATCTGTTTTAATTAAAATTTAAAATGTTTTAGAACTATTGTTTTTAGTTTGACTTATGCAATTTTAGTTGTTGTAAACTAGACATTAAGAACTAGCCGTTAGAAGAGATTAGAGTGAAACGAGGCTGGTGATTTAAGTTTTAATTACGAAATTATGAATTATGTAGTTTTTTTTTTAAATATTTTAATCAGGTTTTTTTTTTTAATGTAACGTACTTTAAATAATATTTTACTAATTATCGTATTTTTTTTCTTGTGGTTTATTAAATTATATAATTTACGAAATTAAATATTTTTATAAATTAAAATAAATTTATAATTAAATATAGTTGATAAATTATAATTAAAAAGGTATAAATGAATGTGTATAGAATTGTTTATTAGTGAGACCCGTGATAAAGTTGCTTTTCTGGGTTTATTGTTGCTGGTGATAGGTTTATAAAAGTTGGTGGATTTTTGTGACTGATGTGGCGCTGATGTGGGTTTATCACTCCCACCATCCTTAGTCACCTTACTTTACAAAACACATATTTCTTGCCATTTCGTCAAATTCCACTGTTAACTCACTAATGGAAACAACCTTTTTGAAGACATTTTAGTCCCAACTCCCAAAAATTTGACAAACTTTTTAATATGACTAATAAGTCTGTCGCTAAATGCAATTATTATTTTAACATAACTTTTAGCTACAACTAATAATTGTTGCAAAAACACACACACAGAAAAAAAAAAAAAAAAAAAAAAAAAACCTCTTGCTTCATCTAATTCAAGAACATTTCCCTGAGAATGAGGAACAGCTGCGACATGACATAGTGGAAGAATTGGATTCATAGCAAGGATTTACATCAGAACTGGATATCATAGTAAACGAGAAAAAATTAATGCAACTGACTTAAAATTAATTAAAAAGCTCAGCATGTAGACTTGAGTTCAAACGATGAGTTCTACAGAAGACACCAGGAAGATCCCAGAAATTTGAGCAGATTTTTTTACTGTTGCTGCACCTGTACACACCTTGACGATCCGGAGGGAAAAAGGGCTGCTGGAAAAACTGTCGAAATAGGTTTAAAAGTTGGGTTGAGAAGCATATCTTTGGTTCGGCTTGGCTGAATAAATGTTTCGCTAAGGTTCTCGACGCTGTCGTAGTGCAACCCATAATTTGTTGCTTGGTTACAAGTTTGATGACGGTACCCATTGGCAAATAAGGATTTGGAAGAGGGTATCAACTACCTTTTTATCTGCTTCCGCAAAAACGACCCTCTGCCCTTTTTTCTATTAAATAAGTATTTAAAATCCGTGATTTATTACTCTAAGAAAAAAATAAAAGTCTTTTCTGTTTCTCAAAACAAAAACATCATTAATGGTTGTTTTTTCAATTCTAGAAGAGGCCGTAAGTGAATGACATTTGGTTGATTTTAAACACTCATTTTGTTTTTGTGAATAGCATTTTGATCTTTAAATTTCAAATAGATTAAGTTAGAGGCACTTTAATCTTCTCAAGTATATAATCTTTATGTCATATTTTAATTTTTAAATGGGTCAATTTTATAATTAAATTAGGAGTATTATTTTATAATTTATCCAAACCTCAGGGGAAAAAAATGTAATTTTCCTATTGGTCAATGGATATTTTTGTTATTTAACCAAACTAAGAGGATCATTTTATAATTTACCCAAATTTCGGGGGGAAATTGTAACTAACCTGTCGGTCAAGGGGTATTTTTGTTATTTAACCAAACTAGAAGAGTACTTTTGTAATTTTGTCAAACTTCAGGGGAAAATAACGTAATTCGCCCTAAATTATTTTATTCTTTTATGCCATGAATTTTATTTTAATTGGATTAGGTAACTGTAAATCTATTTTATAAAATAGGGCAAGTTTCTCAAAACCATGTGTTGAGAAAAATTTAAATTTTATAATAATTTTTCATCATTTTCAATACACTTTTTTACATTTTTAATACACTTTTTTACATTTTCAATACAATTTTAATATTATAAAATCAAAATAAATCTCAAAACCATGTTTTGAAAATCATACCAAACAGGCCCTAACCTTTGCAATTTGCAAATTTTCTTAAACTTTAAACTGCCGCTCAAAGTTCCACACGCAAGAGAGCATGACATCACCAATATTCCTGATGACGAGTAATGATTATCAATCATGCTCATCAGAGGACAAATCTTATTTATGTAATATAATAAAATGATAAAAACCAATTACGTACTAGCGGGAGAAAAAATATAAGAGAAAGTCTCTTGTCTGATCTCTAACTATCTACTAGTGTAATATGCTACATCATTTTTTATATATTTTTTTATGAAAAAGTTGTGATATATATATATATATATATATTTTGAGAGATATATTAATGAATGCTCCAAATTAGGTAGTTGCAGTTAGCTTTTTGGTCCGCATTCAGAAGTTAGCTAGGCTTAAGATTTTTGGACAGAAGTTAGGCTTTTCATTTATCACATAAACTATATATGTTGTAATGGCCGCGACCCCGATATTTGTATTTTAATCGTGTCTGAACGAATTTCAGTACCTTTAATGAAATTATTATCTCTATTTTCAAAAATGAATAATGATTCACATCTTAACAAATTGACACAACTTTTTTCTTTATAGCAAGTGATGAAACATACTTTGTTAATAATAATGTAATATTAATAATTAATTTACAAAAATAAAGCCAATCTATGTATGTTAATTTAATGTTTATAATTATTTTAATAAAAAAATTTAGGCCGTGCGCTGCCCTTTTTTTCCTTTTCAAATCAAAATTTTATTTTATTTGTTTTCAATTCCTCATCTTTTCGAAGCATGCATGATGATAAGAATATCTGTTACCGTAAACTAAATTTTATTTTTAATAACAACACATACTATGGCAATTAATGTGCATAGGCCAATTTTTTTTAACAAAATTCATAGGCCCAATATTTATTTCAGAATTTTGAAAAATAGCTCATACTATAACGAAAACTAAAATTTTATTTTTGAAAACAACACATACTAAATTTTTTTAAAAAACCCAATTTGTTGTAGTGATAATTCATCCAAATTTACAGGGCCCCCAAGCTTTTTTCTTATTTTTCTTTTTGATCCTCAAATCAAGTTTTTCTTTTGTTTTTGTACAAGTGGATTTTTACTTTCCTCTTCTTCCTTTCCTACTCCAAGTCAATGTTGTTTGACTCGAACCAGACATTGACCCGGCGAGATTAAGGGGTCGCACGACCCGGAGGGTCGACTGGATCAACCCGAGGGTCAATCCATATGATGTCATAAATATATATTATATTAATAATTATTATACTTTAATTTTATCATTTTTAACATTTAAAATATATTTTTTCACAATAATTATATATTTTATTAATTTTACAACTAACTTAAATATTAAAATTCATTACTATTAAAAAAAACTCAATAAATAAATAAAAGATAAAATATTGGTTATTTTTCAAAAAAATTATAAAATTATAGTACTACATTTTTATTAGAAAAAAAGATAAAATTTAATATAAAAGAAATGAAATGTATTTTAGATTAATACACGAAAAATTAAAAAAACTTTAACTAAAACAAAACCACTAATAAAAATTATGGTAATCTTAATTTTATAAATAATAAGAAATGACGATAGGGCTAACATTATTTTGGATGGTCCAATTAATAGATGGCTAAAAAGCCCATGACTCATATTAAATATTAGTTAAAGCACTACTTTACAAAAACATAAACAAAGAATTATTGTGGTTTAATAGTAAGTACTTGTTCAACCCCTACCCATGATAAAAATTTGTATATAAAATTTATTAATTTCAAAATAAAGAAAAACCCGGGGTTGGGCGGGTCAAATCGGGTCACTGTCTGCCCCGAGTTTTGACCCGATTTGGTCAAGTCCAAGTTTAGGCCATTGTTTGGGCAGGTGAGCCCTGCGGGTCGCGGGCCGGGCCAAACCAAATAACCATAACTCTAACCCTCCTCCTACAATGACTTCCTACTTAATAATATTAACTTTTCTTTTTTCACTTTTTTTTTCTCATTACTTTCTAGCTAGTTTACTCTTACTATTATAAAATAAATTCTTTTCTCATTTTCATCCAATCTTTTTTTAGAAATTTGTTTAGACTTTCATTTTTCTTCTGTCTTAGTAATTATTTCTCCTTACTTTTCTATTTTCTACTTAATATGTTAATACTAATTTTTCTTTTAATTTGTATATATGTTTTGTGCTGCTTTTTTCTCAAAATTTTTTCAAGCCAGAAAAATTATGGAAATATTGAAACTAATACATAATAGACTATTTTACTTATGAACAAGTTTAAAAATTCATCATACTCTATAAATATTATTTTACCTTATTAAAAAAAATTAGGGTTTATTTTCATAATTTAGCTTTGAGCCCTTTGAATTTTAAGGACCAAGACTGCCTGCAACAAGCAAAACTCATTCCCTAGGCCCGAGCCATCGAAACTCATTGTGTTTATATATATATATATATATATATATATATATATATATTTATTTATTTATATTTTAAATAAAAATGGGTGCGTGGCAAAAATTACAAATCTTACAAAGGGATTAAAGGCGTAAAAATGGAATGTGAACTAGGTCAGATGCAATTAGTCTCGCCAGAGGAGCTGGGAGAGTCCCAGATGCAAAGGTGACGCTTAGGCATGTTGTGGAGGCCGGCTTAGCCAAATAGTCTGCCGTTGCATTTCCCTCTATGTAGTTGTGTCGCACTGTCAAGCCTGTGGGACATAATGAATCCCGTATGATCCGAAAACATGCTGCAAATCCCATTGGATCACCGATCTCCTGTGAACTGCTTCAATCAGGTATTTCGTGTCCGTTTCAATTAGCACTTGCTACACACTCAACTGCACACAAGCATGCAAAAACCACGATAAAGGGCTATAAATTTAGCTAAAGAGCTCATCCTCTTGACATCTCAGACATTAGGTGGAAAGATTCATTCCTCTCATATTTCTAGTTCCACTCCTGAGGGACAAGAAATAGTTGCTATTCGCCAAATTAGAAATTGCATATTTGCTTGGATCTTCAATTTCCCCAATCTTTTCCAGAAAGGTTTTGTCGTAGACACCGCTCCAAGGTTGCTTTGCTGCGGTGGCAGCTTACATGGAGGCAAAAAACTAAGTCAGCAAAAAAATGTGATGTGATGAGCTAGGTCAGCAAAAAAGGTGATGTAGCGGAGGTTCAACAAGGACAGGGCTAATTAATTTATCTCTTTTTTGTGAACACTTAATATGAGATATTATTATTATTATGGACACTTAATTATCATTTCTGTACAATAGCTACTTATATAGAGTAAGCACTCACTAAACTAAGTACAAGAATCTCCCTGAGTAATTACATCATTCATCAGTACAATGACATCACTATCTTACTATATACATTGCAGGTGAAAGATTTCTTCCTCCCTTTAGTAGCTTAAGGCTCTGTTTATTTTAGTTTCATTTTAGGAAAAGTTACACTTTTTCACTAAATTTTTTTATATCCAAACACCTTCAATTGCTCTTAAATTCAATTTTTAAAATTTAAAATTCCCTCTAAAATTACTCTCACATTATTTCAAAAAACAATCAAATCATTACACTTTCTTACACAATTTTCTATAACAAAAATTCCCTCCAAAAAACAAAAATTTCCTATTTGAGGTACGATCCAAACGGAGCCTAAATAATCTCCTACTCTCGCTCCCCACTGTAGTGCTGCCGCATGCTGCTTCATCGCATGTATTTGAGTGTTTCTGCATTTTGTTCCAAAAGTAACATTAGGGACTTGCTATTTATAACATCATTTATTGAGTTTTGTTACTAATGTATTGTCTGTATGTAAGAAAATAAATAAGTAAATATCGCTTTTAGTGAAAAATAAGAGTATCGATTTAAGGGTTGAAATATCACATATAACTTCTAAAATATCGTGTTTAGTTATTGATTTATTACCTATTTCTAAAAAAGAAAAAAGATAATATCGTTTGCAATGATGAAAGTATCGATTTTAAGCCAGACCCTTCCAGCTCCCTCCTAGGGGTGAGCAAACTCAGTACTCGACGGTTCAGGTCTGAGCGGGTCTAGACCTGAACCGGGTTTTGGGCCAGTATTTATTTATTTATTTTAAACATGATCATTCCCTTCAAAAAGTTCAGTTTATTTACTCAAGATGACATTCGAACACACGACCTAAATTTAAATAGAGAGCCTTAAAATAAACTGATTAACCACCAACCCACTTTTTATTAAATTATATTATCTTATTAGATTTATTATATTATATGCTTATTTATACATCACATTATTTATACTACATATATGATAATCATATATATAAACTAATGATAATTTATATTTTCTATTGTTTTTATTTATTTTTGTTGTTCTCATTGATTACTATTAAAAATAAAACACGGTAATAAAAAATAATAGAGTATAATTTTATTTATTTAAGATAATTTTCAATTGATAAATTTTGCATAGTATTTAAATTTAAAACAATATATAAATTCAGTGAATAAAATTTTCTTTTTATATAAAAAATAAATTTTATTAAGATTATGAAATGCATGTGTGATGTAATTTAAATAATAAATATAATTGGAAAAAAAAGACAAATGACATCAATGACCATCAAACTATCTCAATTGTTAACTTGTTGTCAATCGTCTTTTTTATGTGCCAATTCACCCATCCAACTCCTGAAAGTGGAGAGTCTTGCCCACTCCGTTCAGTTTGGAAGTTAAAACAAACAGGATAGTATTCACATGCATTTTTATAAGGTAAAACTGTAAGCTTCATTTTCTTCTCTCTCTCTTCCAAACCCACACACTATCATCGTGGCTGCAACTTCCATGGCTGCAACTTCCATCTCCACCTTAACCCCAATACTAATTAATTGCTTTACAAATTCTTTGTTTTTGACCTATCTTCCACGTCTACATCTCCACCTCCATAGCCATTGACATCTTTACTTCTACACCCACACTCACAATTGGGTTATAGAAAAAAAGTTATCACATTGACACCCCGTCCCTTAAAACGGTTTTCAAATTAGATGTCTCAAAGATTTATAATAGAATAAGTTTGAGTTGATTACATTGCTGCTTTGGTTTGATATTGTAGAGAATTCAATATATAGTGGGTCAAAGTTGGTCAATAATGGTGCCCGGTGAAGATAATTTTTTGGATTGACATGGGTAAACATTGCAATAGAGCATTATAGAGCAATCGTGGTTTTTCTTGAAAGATTGATGAACCAAAAATTAATAGCATGTTTAGAACCGACGACATATTTTCTAACTTTCAAAACCAGCATCTCTACCCTTTAAATTGTAACCAAAATCCAGAACGGGGTTTAATTACAACAGCAAATCAAAATCAATAAGCAGCTTTATATGTTCACGCTCGTGGAGAAATAAAAATGTTCATTGTTCTAATTTGACAGCATAAAACCAAAGCAGAAATGAAAATTCATAATTGGGGCGGATGGAGGTGGAGGTTGCAGCGGTGATGGTGGTGTGGGTTTGGAAGAGAGAGAAGAAAACTGAAAAGATACTTTTGACCTTAAAAATGTATGTGCTAGGCACGTGGGCTCTATTCGGTTTGCTTTAACCCCAAAACTTAATAGAATGAGCAAAATTCTCCACTTTCAAGAGTTGGATGGCTGAATTGACACATAAAAAAGATGAGTGATCAAATGTTAACCATACTGATAGTTTGATGGCCATTCATATCATTTACCCTTCAAAAATATTAAATGATTCATAATTTAATTATTTGTATAATATAATAATAATAAGAAGAACAGAAAGTAACAAAATAAAAAGTAGCTGGAGTGGCTAACCAGCTTTTCTTAAGTCTTACTAGTACATGTAGGTCGCAGGTTCAAATATTCACTTATGCAATGGCGACTATATAATTTTACAACTTTTAAGTTGGAAATTGTGGTTATGGTCTCGGTTCGGGCCAACCCATGACCATGTCCCAAAAACTTAAAAACAAGTTGGACCGGGCTTGGATAGAGAACTGAATTGACTCGCAGGTTTGACCCGGAACAAGACCCCCGGACCCAAGCCATGTCAAAAAAAAAAAAAAAAAAAACAAGGGTTGGGCCGACCTGCGGGTATGAACAGGAACGGAACCGAACGGAAACTCAACTCGCGAGTAATTTGCTCAGCCCTACTCCCTCCTTTACTTTTATTAGTAGTATATTTTTAATTGCAAAAAAACAAATTATATATGTATTTAACTATAAGAATAAATTTGTATACATTTTGGATCTTTCGAAAATTCCACCACTGGAACAGACATGGTAGATTCGAAAAAGGAATCACACATATGGACGATACTCGAACTTGGCGTTTTCGTGTTTGGTGAGAGAATCATATTCGTTTGGTGAGATAAAGCTAACCTAACCTTTGTAATTTGCAAATTTTCTTAAAATTAAACTGCCGCACCATCATGACGAGGAGTAATGATTATCAAGACATTTTTAAAATAACCTATATACCCTACCGACAAAATCTTATTTATGTATTAAAATGACAAAACCAATTACGTCCCAGCTGCGGGAGAATAAATACAAAAGATCGAGGGTCTCTTGTCCAACCTATCTCTAAACGGTCTAATATGCGATATTTTAATGGTTAAATTTAATTCAAAAATTTTCTTTTAAACGTAACTGTAATACTTCGATCAATACCTAAATTCGATATATATATATATATATCTATCTTAAGTACTTGTTGTTTTACCATAGATATGATATTTAATAGTATAAACTCAATATTTCAACTCGTAAAAACGTTATGCGTACTTTGAAAGCGACCTATGCTTTTGTTTTAACATACTTGTATATTGCAAAGGCTAAATTCAGTAACACATAAAAATGGTATTAGTGTTTTGAAAATACGTAATACTTGGTTTAACATATACACCTTCATAGGTTAAATTCAATATTTCAACACTTAAAAATTAGTACAGGTTTTATTTTTCAAGCACTTATTTAGTATTAAAATCAAAATGTTTTATTATTGTTACTTTCTGTATAGGTTAAAACACTTTATTAGTCCCTTAACTTAAATTGTTCTCTCTTTTTGGTTTGTTAACTTAAAAACATTTCATGTTTATCTTTTAACTTCAAAATTTATTTTAAAATTGTCTCGAGCCCAAACTTTGATCATATTTGAACTATTTTCGTCTCACAAATTAATTGGAGTAAAAAATGAAAAATGAATTTTAAACCACTTTGTTTACTGAATATAACAAAAACAACAAAACTCACATATTAGCAAAAAATAGTTAAAATATTGTCAGAATTTGGGTTCGAGACCATTCTGGAATAATTTTTCAAGTAAAGGGACAAAAATGAAACAATTTTAAAAAAAGATCAAAATGAGAGAACATCACAAGTTAAGTGACCAACATAGTGATTTAATCTTTTTTATATTACGTGAACTACTTTTTTAAAGAGACATTACTTCTACCTCTAAATTTGGTACTTTTAATTTTGTATGCACTATACGTACCCTTAAAATTGAAACATTTTATTATTAGGTTTAAGTACCAATAACCCCATGTATAATTTATAAAATATACAAATAATAGTTTAAAAGGTTATCAATAATGCTAATGTAATTTAAAAAATGTACCAATAACCCCCTATGATTTAAAAATTAAACAAAGACCCTCTCATGGCTAATTGATGCCACACTACAAGCACATTATTAGACTCAGTTTTTGGACATATTTAACAGTATTTTAATTAATACTTTCTCCATTCTTGAATAAAAACATTTAAGCTAAACAATTTGTTCCTGAAGAACAAGTGTTATTTTACAATTTTTATTATTACAATAAATGAATTTCTTATTTTATCCTTCATTTTATTTCTCCAAAACTGTATTAGTGGCACTTTTTATTTTCCGAAAACACAAAAGTTTGTATGTGACGTAGTGTCTAATGGTACAAATGTGCGGGTACCGAGTTTAGCATATGAAGTACCATGATTATGTTATGAAAACACGCATATCGAGTTTAGTTTCTTATAGATCGCGTATTGAGTTTGGACTATGAGGTATCTTGTTTATCTTGATGTATCCCAATTATGAGTTTAACTAATATTGCATATCGAATTTAGCTTTTGACATAGTGTATTAAGTTTAGCTTTTGGTGTATGAAGTTTAATTTCTAATGTACCGCGATTACATTAGCAAAACGTATCACCTATTTTAAAAGAAACAAAACCAAAAAAAATCCAAACCAAATTTAATCATTGAACTATTGCGTCGACCCGTTAGACAGTTAAAAATTAGACTTTCTCCTCCCCAGAAGAGTACAACACTAATTGGTGACCAATTGTTCAATTTAACAACTTTTCAAATTTTCAAATAATCAATCCCTGTAGCCGGCTTTAAATAAGGGTTTTCCCTAATTTTTTATTTACTTTTAGACGACCCTAAACTTTCAAAATTCAACCTACCCACTCCTTCTAAAGCCACCAGAATATCCATATATACTTCCTCTCTGCTTTCAGCCACTTGCTTATTATTTCACCTTCGCTTTCATAAACACAGATATTCGCTGTAGGCAGCTTCAACGTCAATGGCGACTAAGGTATTTATATACACATATTTGCGTTACATATGCCGAGTACGCAAGTAACTAGTACATATTTTAAGGGAAAAATCGCACTTTTAGTCCATATTTTTTACTGCGGTTGTACTTTTGGTCCATCCTTTTAATGTCGTTGTACTTGTGATCCATGTTATTTGTTGTTATGACACATTTGGTTCTTACTGATGACCGGCTATAGAAGGTTTTGTAGGTTATTAGGCGTGACTATACGAATTTAAAAAATATTGTTGACTTACGAAATTATCACGACTTACAAAATTAGTTAATAAAAACGTTCTGTGGCCAATCATAGAGACCGAAAGTGTCAAAATAGTAAAGAACAGAGATTCACAAGTGCAACATTACTGAGAAAAATGGACAAAAAAATGTAGCAATGTCAAAGAATAAACACCAAAAGTGTGATTTAGGTATGAGTAAGTTTGATTAATGCCGTGAGAGAAAAAAGAATTATAGTATATGGAGATCATTATGTACTTAATTACGTATTTGCAACAGGAAACGAAGATGGAGCTGGGGGTTGATCTTAAGTGCTCCTGCTGCTACAAGAAGATCAAGAAAATTGTTTGTAAATTCCCTGGTAATTAATTAAGTACTTTCATTGACATTTGATACTATTCATTTTCAGCTATTTATTTATTTTGTGAAGATTAACTAAAATTGTTTTTATTAATTAATCGTCCTACGTGTGTCTACCTTTCGAAATAGGAAAATAACCTCCATAATATAACACGTGGGTCTCATACAATGACGGAGCTAAGTTAAGAGCTTGTAGGGCAATTGCTCCACTACCAATCTTAACTTTTTATATTTTTTTTTCCTATACAGAATTTTAAAAATATTTATATTTTACCCCCATTAAAAATTAAAATAATAGTGATAAATATTTAATAAAACGGACTTTGGGACCCTACTCCGTCACTATTCTCACATCCATTGTCTACGCTCACAATCTGCCTCATGCTCTAATATATGAGTTTCAGCATCAATTTTGAGAGGTAGATCGGAAAAACAAGGTAGTACCCTGAGATGTGGCACATGAATCTCACCCTCCATTTTGAAAACGAAGTCAGGGAGATAACTTTGACTTTATCTTTTACTTCCCCTCCGTGCTTGAATTGATCGGTTATAATTATCGGTCATCTCATGTATTTATTTTGGGACGGTAGAAATTCGAGACTATGCATTTGACGAGCAGAAAAATGTGGTGAACATCACTGTGGTATGCTGCGACCCGGAGAAAATCCGTAAGAAATTATGCTGCAAGGCCGGAAAGGTAATCACATATATTAAAGTCATCGTAAATCCTCCGGAGAAGAAGCCGGAGAAGAAGGAGGAGAAGCCGCCGGAGAAGAAGCCTGAGAAGAAGGAGGAGAAGCCGAACACAGGAGCCTCTAAACCTGATGCTGGCCCAAAAGCACCACCAGCTCCCACGATTCCAACGGTGTCGGTCTCAGTTGATTCGTCTATCGGAATCCCATTTGGGTTTTGCTGTCCCCAGTGTGGTTACCCTGGTGGTGGAGGCCCATGCAAGCACGAGTGCGGGAGTACCCAGCCGCCGCCGCCACCGCCGCCGTGCTTTGATTTTTTGTGCAACTGCGGGAGAGGATGCCAACCGATGCCGTGCGGTGGCGGTGATTGGGGGAGGGGCTGCCAACCGACGCCGTGTGGTGGCGGCGGGTGCCCATCCCGTCCATGCTTTGGATGCGGCAATTGCGGCAATATGGGAGGGTACAGGCAGCAAAAACCACTCCTTGGTGGCGGTGGGTGCAACTGCGGGAATATGGGATGCCACCGCTGCGATTTCTTCATCAAGGAAACCTCTTACGGCTGCACTGTTATGTGAAGTTTGCTGACTTATTTCATGAATTGATGCAAGAAATTTAAAATTCCCTTTATTCCACAAAAAACGTGTAATTCAAAAATTGGTGAAATAAAGTTTTCTTTTTATTTTAAGGAAATATACTGGATGGAATTGGTACGTGATTTTGTTTATAAACAAGTTTTCTCTTATTTCAAAAAGTTCTCAATTAATTATCCCATACGTATTGCAATATTATTAATTTAAAGATATGAGACAAAAGGTTTATAAATATTCATAATGGATTTGATAATTGTAATTAGTTGGTACTTTAGTTCTAAATCATAAGGGAGCGAGACATTTTATAATACACAACGATTCATGGCACAAAACCACAACAAAACTATACTTTTAATTTTAAACAATGCTTGACACAAAAAATTCTTTGGGTTCTCTCATTTGACAAGAAAAATTCACTTTTACATTACTATCTTTTGTATAAAAATGAATTTGGGCCTAAATTAGAATCTTTATGCCTTAAGATTACTTGGGCATATAATTAAAATTTTTATAAATTAATATTATTCTGGCCTAAACTAAATTTTTCATAAACTAAACCTACTACCCCATAATATAATATAGTATAATAATTTTGAGCCCTGCACCGTTGCTAAAATTGACCTAACCTCTGGGCCGAGCCTGAAAAGAAATATATTGTATTAGTTGAAGCAAGTTTCATTCTGAACATAAAGGAGGTTGAGTTTGAATTCAGAAATATGTAGGTAATTGCTAAGAATAATGTGATTCGGTAAAGTCTATGTATTTCAACAAGTTTCAGAATACATAAATACTGTCAACAAGTTTCAAACAGACTAACGGTTTGATTGACGATATCCTTAAAATCAATACGAGTATTTTCTTCGTGTAAACTAAATTTTTTTTCTTTTTACATTTTCCTTGAAACAGGCTATATACTTTCTTTTTTCACATGCAATATTTAAACTCTTAAAATTAATTTTTTTTCTCCTTTTCAGTATAGGCGATAAATTGCTATTATTATTATCAGGAACATGTAATACATCGAGCTAAAATTGATACATAAAAAATTACAAATGATACGTGATACATCAGAGACTATACGTGATATTAGGTGCTTAGATACCCCAAGAAAGAACCATCCACATTTAATTGGCCATCCACTCCTTGGAATCTTGGCTACTAAAGCACGTGATTTGCTTTGCCAACAAAAAAATATTCCTTCTATTCCATTAGAAGAATTTATTTTGTGTTAATGGAGATAATATCATGCATGTTTGAGCCAGCTGGTGATAAACTTCGACATCAATTTAGGAATTAGGAGTGATGAGAAAGAACGATGGCAGGAGCTGGCTAGTATATAACCGTTTTTTTTTTTTTTTTTGGGGGGGGGGGGGGGGGGGTGGTCAGTTATCATTCAAGTATTAAATGTAGGTTAATGTAAAGAATTATTAAGGGCTTAAAGGGCAAATTACATTTACCTCGTTAAGGTTTTGTCAAATTACAAATAAGTTATGACTTTGTTTGATATCACCTTTACTAATAATGAAAGAATAAGTTATTGTATTATAAGAAATACTTCTCTGAACTATTTAAATAAATAATTGATTTGTATTTATTCTTTCATTATTAGTAAAGGTGATATCAAACAAAGTCATACTGAGATTTATAATGTTCAAACTATAATGGTTTATTAAATAATGACTGAATTGCTAAAAACGTCAGCATATTTTTCCAAAATCTCCCGTTTGACCAATAAACTTCCCCTCCCCCCCCCCCCCCCAAAAAAAAGTCACCATAACCATACTTTCGGAAAGGGGCCAGAAATGTCACTCCGTAAGTTTTTTCCCATTAGAGCTAACGGAATAGTTAACATGTGCATCTCACATGCTTTTTTTTGGAGGCATTTTTGCCTTTTATTGTTCATTTCAATTTTTTTTTTCTTTTTTCTTTCTTTCTTCTTTTCTGATGGTTGAGACCATCTTTTTCGTCTTTTTTTTCTTTCTTTCTCTGATGCTTCAGGCCATCTTCTCATTCTTTTCCATTTCTTTTTCTCTGACGGTTCAAACTGTCTTCTTCGTGTTGCAGCGACAGCCTCAACTTCTAGCCTCGTTCGCTTCACCATATCCAGTCGCGATTTCTGTCCAGTAGCTTTGACTTCACTCGGATCCGCTACCGCCACCTCAAAACGCATTCCAACAAGTTTCAATAAAGGATGTGATCGAAGACATAAGTTTTGGATTGAAAGTTCTTTTTAGTGTGTTTGGATTTTATATTTTCTGAAATTAGGTTAAATTTAATGGAATTTGGTGATTGAAATTAGTTTAATTGACGTAGGATATGGGGAAGAAGATAAATAATAAAAATGGGGAAGAAGGAAACAAAGTAAAAAGACAAAAATACTCTAAAAAAATGCATGTGAGATGCACATGTTGTCTATTCCGTTTGGGCTAACGGAAATAAACGGCAAAATGACATTTCTGGCTCTTTTTCGAAAGTATAGTGACATTTCTGGGGAAAAAAAATCTAGTGACAAAACAGGAGATTTTGGAAAAGTATGGTGATATTTTTGACAGTTCACTCTTAAATAATCAAGTCTAAAATTTCATTCAGTTTCGTATATTTATTAAATAAATAAGCTGAAACTGAATTTTTACCAAGTTGACCTGAACTTTAGTGAATAAAGTTTGTGTTCATTCTTAGTCACAACTAACATAGATTTGATTTTGTAATTAGGGCAAGTTATACAAATGGCCACTAAACTATTGCCCGTGCCCTGTTTTAGCCACTAAACTATTTTTGGCCCACTTTTGGCCACTAAACTATTAGAAGTGGCCAGTAATGACATTCTGTTAGTAAATTTGGTTATCTTTAACAGAAGCCTCAAGTTCAGTTTAGGACCTGTGTTCATTAGCATCCAAGTTGCTTTCTTCATCAAGTTCAGTTCTGGACCTGGTGGTGAAGAAGAATATTGCAGAGCAGCAGAGATTATGAGATGAGATGCAGAGATGAAGATGATGAGATTCACAAATATTCAAAAATTAATTGCAGCAACTAAATTCCAGCCAGCTGTCCAGAAAGTAGACACAAGAAAGCAGGAAATTCAGTAACCCAGATGCAAGAACACCGTGAAAACTGTTCCAGTATTTAAGCAGAAACAGAGCAATCAGCACCGGAAGGCATCAGACCAATTGTGGCAAATTTCCAAGCCAAAGCCGAGACCCTCCCCTTCACAATAACTGGGCCTCACAAATTTGAAGCACGAACGAAAGCCGCCAGAAATATGAAGTCCCAGATGCAAAATGGTGGCTGCCCTCGAGCTTAAACCTTCTCCAAAGATTAGGAGTTAGCCAATACTTCAGAAAACTTGATGAAGAAAGCAACTTGAGGCTTCCGTTTCGAAGCTCCGATTGCGCCTTGTTCATCACTCCCGGGTGTCTTATCAGCTCCGACATTGCCCAGTCTACTGTGGCTGCAGACGTCTCTGTTCCAGCTGCAAAAACGTCCTGTTTTCATAAATTGATTAAGTTGCTGTAAAATGTAAGATTCTTGATTGATGAAAGCTATGAAATTAATGGAGGGTTTAGTACTACTAACCCAAATGACTGCCTTAATGCTGTCCATGGAAAACGGAACTTGCAGGTCGCCCATTTCCTTTATTCTTAGCAAGACATCAAGCAAATCACAGGTCCTGAACTGAACTTGAGGCTTCCGTTAAATATAACCAAATTTACTAACAGAATGGTCATTACTGGCCACTTCTAATAGTTTAGTAGCCAAAAGTGGGCCAAAAATAGTTTAGTGGCTAAAACATGGCACAGGCAATAGTTTAGTGGCCATTTGTATAATTTGCCCTTGTAATTATGATTAAATCGAATGAAAGTATTAATAATTTTTAAAATCACAGACTTATTTATAATTTTAACAATCATCAAACGAGGTAAATCTAACTTGCTCAATGATTAATCTTACAAATGAAAAAGGAAATTTTTTTTATGGGTTGTTGCCGTGATGGGGGTGGGGGTGGGGCCGGAGGCTCATTAGGGGGTACAAATGATTATAGACAAAAGAAAGATTATTGAAAAGTTAATATTTAAATATTTTACACAAACAAAGTAGAGCAGTACAAATTAACCATCTTACCAAATTACTCGGTTTTGTCTATATTAGAGACAGGAAAGTGAAAAAAAAAAAAAAGAAAGAAAAAAATGGCAAGTGATCATGGCTTCCCGACCGATTGTCACTCACGTTGGTTGTAGTTGGAATCACTTTTTCTTTGTGCACTTCAACTATTGATCTCTGTTCATAATCTTATCTTTGTTCCAAGCAAATTCTCTCTGTTTTGCATTCTTCAATCGCTCATTTTTCTTTGGCTTCTGAAGATGGCTAATGCTGCTATTGGATTTCTTACTGAGGCCGTGTTGACAAAGGCTCTTTCACTTGCTGCTGATGAGCTCAGTCTCGCATTTGGATTGGAGAAACAACTCGGAAAGCTTGCTGAGAAGCTGGAGATGATTCAAGAAGTGAAATGTGGAGTCTGCCCAGTTTTGTAGGTAATGGAGTTCTTTCTGCTATCAAGTTGAGTTATGATTACTTGCCGTCATTGTCAATAAAACAGTGTTTTGCATATTGTGCAATTTTTCAAAAGGACACACTCTTAGAAAAGGATAAGTTAGTACAACTTTGGATGGCGCAAGGGTTTCTTAATCCTCCCAAGGGAAGTCATAATTGGCAAATGGAAGACATTGGTGATATCTATTTCAACATTCTCTTGAAGAGTTCTTTATTGCAAGATCCTCAAAAGGATGAGCACAACAACATAACTCATTGCAAAATGCATGACCTTCTGCATGATGTTTCATTCCAACTATCAGAGAATTATCGCACTGACATCAAAGACTGGAAGGTTGTAAGCAGTGAGATTGAAGCTGTGCATTTATCCATTGTTAATTCATATGAAAAAAGGATTGTGGAAGAGTTTGAAAGGTATTGTTCCATCTAAGTTGAGAACACTCCATTTGGAAGGCTTTCATGTTCTTGAAGATTGGTTTGTGAACTTTAGACGTCTCTCGGTTTTGATTGTTGAATACTGGGGTGCAAAAGAGTAACCAAATGCAGTCGGTAAGGTTACACATTTAAGGTTTCTTGACATCCATCAAACCGGCATACATATGCTTCCAAAGTCCTTCACAGAATTATACTATCACCAGAGCCTAAGAGTTAATCAAATACCTTTGGGAATTTGATTAACTTGAGGCATCTATATGTAGACGACACTTGGTTAATTGGTACCCCTGCATATTTGCTTCCGGGATTGAGCCAAATAACTAATCTTCAAACTCTACCTTTCTTTAAGGTGGACAAATCCAATGAATACCAAATTTCAGAGTTAGAGCACTAAGACAAACTTAAAAGGTGTTTTAAGGATATTCTGCCTTCAAAATGTGAGCAGCTAAGAATCTGCTTTAGGATCGAACTTGTCAAGGAAAACAAATATTCAAACTTTAGAGCTTCATTGGGATAAGAGGAAACATGATTGCAATGACACTGACGTTGTGGAGGGTCTCAAACCTTATTCTAATTTAAAAAGTTTGAAAATTGTTGGTTATCAAGTCCCAAAATTTCCATCCTGGATAGCGACGAAGAACAATTTTATGCTACTTCGTAATCTAGTGAAGTTCACCCTAGAGGGCTTGGATAAATGTCGACAACTCCCATCACTTGGGGACTTGCCTTGTCTTGGATATCTGGAGATAGGATCATTACCAAATGTGAAATTCATAGATAGAGAATTTTACGGTTGGTCAAAGCTAGATCAGCCAAGAAAAAACTGTTGTAGTAATGTGGCCACAGAAATTAATCTTTTTCCAGCATTAAGGGTACTTAAGTTTTGGGATATGAATAGTCTCAAGGAGTGGTCAGATGCAATTATTCCAACACATTCAACAGCTGAAGTGTTTCCTTTCTTAGGGGAAATGGGGATGAATGGGCTTCCAAACTTGAGTGGTTTTCCGAAATTGGGCAGTCTTCCACATCTTCGACGATTGCTTTTGAAGAACTGTTACAATTTGACCATTTCATCCAGTTGGAATTGCCTTATATCCCATAAATTAGACAGTGATGCGATGTCAACCATGGTGCATTAATTCATCTTCTGGAGCAGAGGGGACTTGGTCCAGTCCCAATTTTGTTACCAGTCCAAATATCCACTACCTCCAATCTCTACATCAACTAGATGTAGTTGGTTGTGACAAGTTTGTTGACCATTTTGCAACCTGATCGAAGATCTTTGCTCCACTTAAATCCTTGATTATTGTCTGCAATCCAAGTTTTTGGCCCAAAAATTTGCACAATCTAATCAGCCTTGAGGCACTAAATCTAAGAGGGAATTCTACAGAAATTGATTGCTTCTTTCCCTTTGCCGTACTCCATTTCTTCTTGTACCCATTCTCGATGGAACATCCAACATTCTATCTCCCTTGTCCCTCGTATTGCATGGATGGCAGGAAGTCACATCTCTCCCGGATCAAATTCATTATGTAACTACTTTGAAGAAATTAGTAATATGGAACTTTGACGGGTTAGTCACTCTTCCGGAGTAGTTAGGTTGTTTAGAATATCTGAGGAATTTATAAATCTGGTCTGGCACGAATCTCAAGCAAATTCCCTCGGCAGAAGCATTTCAAGGCCTTATGAACTTAGAGAATCTGGTGGTTTATAACTGTCATCTTCTAAAAGAGATGTGTCGAAGGAAGTGGACCAGAGTGGCTCAAAATTGCTCATATTCCTAACATCATGATATGAAAGATGGTAATTTCTATCCAATTAATTGTGAGTGATTATCTATTGAAATTTATTCTCCCCATTTATTTTTTTAAAAAAAGGCATTATGTCCGTATATGTCATCATACTCAAGCTCTTCTAACTATGCCTTGCCTTTGGTACAAAAGCTTTCAGGATGGCTTTCGGGGTATGGAGCAAAGGAGAGAAAACAAAGCTGGCCCTTCAGTTCGTTATGTTCTTGAGATATTCCTGCATCCTTGTTGAAGAAATATTTATGTTTCATCAACAAACTTGTAGGAGTATCATACATGGTAGTACTCGTGGTTCTTTAATTTTCTGTTTTGCTCATTATAGTTTGTCACCGTTTTCGTTTATGTTAATCAGATAGATGATCAGAAATTAATGAAATGAGTAGTGATTGAAGCTCTTGTATGAATTTTCAGTTTTGTCACCAATCTTGTAACTGAGAAATTTTTTGCAGCTCTGCCATCTAATTTTGCAGACTTTATTAAGTTTCATGGGTAGAGGTTCGTAGGCAAAGAGGATGCCAATGAAAATTTGAGTCAAGAAGAGAGAGGG
This sequence comes from Leptodermis oblonga, assembly GCA_016801395.1. Classification (NCBI taxonomy): domain Eukaryota; kingdom Viridiplantae; phylum Streptophyta; class Magnoliopsida; order Gentianales; family Rubiaceae; genus Leptodermis; species Leptodermis oblonga. Next base: position 7,368,763 of record CM028754.1, on the reverse strand, counting down.
AGATTTGCTATTGAGGTCCGTATCTTGATTCATTTCTTAATTTTCTATTTTATGTTCCTTCTTTTGGACTGTGGTTTGAGGATCGGAGAGTGCTTTTGGTTTATTGTATACTCCCTCCATCCCATTTGCAGAGTCAATTTTAGATATGTACATTATGACTCATAACCAGTTACACTACTGGACTATTTTAGTGGGAACTTCTTCTGATCGTGAATTGCATTATATTTATGATCATTTGCTGAAATTAATTACACAAAAAGAGGTTTTGAAACCAAGTACTCCCTCTGTTTCATTAGAATAGTCAATTTTAAAAAATTAAACAGTTTTAGAATGTAGATTTTTCTAATGAAATGGAGTGAGTGCAAGAGAATTGTATTTTACAAGTATGTCACTGATTTTCTATGCTCTGAAAATGAACCAAGAAATTTATGTGCTTCTCCCTTTTCTGGCCAATCTTAGCTGCTGCAGCCACAGTTTCGATGAAAGCTTTTGATTTTCTGTGACATAGTTCAAAGCAAATACAAAACTGATAGTGTTTGATCATTGATACTCACAAACTATACTGGCATAATTAATGATAGCTTTGTTTTGGCTTTTGAAAAATGTAAAGGGTTTTTCAAGACTTAAAAAGAAATAAGAACACAAAGTAGGAAGAAATTTTGTAGGAATTTTACTAACAAATAAAGAAAGAAATGTAGAAGGGAGAAAGATTTGTTACAAGTCACAAATTGAAATCTAATGCGTGTATAATTACTTTCCTGAAAGTGTTTAATGCGCCCACTAGGTGTGATTACTTTTAGGATACTATATACAATTTTCGTAAACAACAAAATAGATAGTGTTTTCATTGTTTAGACAAGAAAGAAGATGAAAATTAGTTGAATTGATTCTTGGTCATTTGCTTTCTATTTATAGAGTTGAAAGGTTGCAAATTTGAGGTATGATCAGCATATGAATGGATATAATACAATTATCTATTCATTTGTTAGAATACAACACTTCAACTAAAAGACGCATATTTCAGAAACAAAGAGTCGCTCGTTGTTTTTCTTGCACAGAATAAAACCTGCACCATGCACTTTAGTAAGTTTCTGCCATATGTGCGATCCGACATGCGATTCGCTAGCTGTGTCGCACAACATCTTTCCTTTGTTTAATTTTTCTGATCTTTGTTCCAAATTCTTAACTCCATTATCTTATACTATAAACTATAAAATCCCTCAACAGTTTTTCTGTCTAGAAAATTTGACTTTAGTCACTCATGACAGACACGTTTTCTGATCGAAGAGATGCAAGGATGACAAGGTAGAAGAGGATATACTTTTTAACATTAATTTCGTATTCTTATGGCCGGCCGGTTGTTTTTATTAGTTTTGTTTGTATTTTGATTTTTGACTTTACAGTAAATTTTGTATTTATTACTGTCATATTTTCAGGGGTGATATCGAGCCGAGCCGAGCCCGAACACACCTATGTTCGAGCTCGGCTCGGCTTCATTATCTTGGGCTCGAGCTCGAGCTCGAGCTCAAGTCGAGCCTGGAAACCGAGCTCGAGCTCGAGCTCGTATAAGATTTATGAGCTCGAGCTCGGCTCGAGCTCGAACTCGGTAGGCAGAATCTCCACTTGCCAAAATAAATTTGGCTTGTGGAGATTCGAACCCAGGTCCTCTGGGTTCTCCTTGCAGTGTCTTACCACTGTACCAAATTTAGTTTCATGTTAATATGTATGAATCATAAATTATATATGTATTTTATCTTTTGTAAAAATTGTTTTTTCTTATCGAGCTGTTCACGAACGTAATCGAGCCGAGTTCCCTTTTGTTCATTTATTGTTCGTTTATTAATCGAGCCTAAAATTTTGTTCGTGTTCGTTTATTAATAAATAAACGATCTCGAACCGAGCTTTTAACGAGCCGATCCCGAGCTTGTTCGTGAACGTTCGTGTTCGTTCTCAGCCCTACATATTTTTAATTATTTTTTTTAGTAATGCACTACACTTTTTTCAGTAAAAACTTGTTTTCAAAAAACATATTTTCAATACCATCACAACAACAATAACCTCTGGAGTGGGTATCCTAATAGAAACCAACAAATCTTTTGGTACATTTTCTTTTAGTTTTGTGCAAATTATATTTACCTCCCTAAAATTTGGTCAAATTAAGTCTATATAGTTTTGAAAATTACAAATTTCTCCTTGTAATTTGGTCATAATTACAAAATTCATCTTTGTTAGTTATGACTAAGAGCGAACACATATTTTATTCACTAAATTTGAAACCCGTATCTCAGAACATTGTTGTTGGAAGCTCTCACTAGGGCCTTTAATTTTTTTTTTTTCCCAACAAGTAGGGATTGCTTCATATTCAATGGGTCCAGGGAATCCGAGAGTCACTCATATGAGCTTCGCTGATGACTTGAGTTTTTCACAATTTTTTTTCCTATATATATATTTCCTTTAAAACCGAATTTGGGGAATTTGTTTTTCCTTGAAAACGAATCTCCCAAATCCGTTATTCAATAAAAAAAAATTTATATCAATCTTTTGGGAAAACGAATTTGGTATATTCGTTTTCCCCTAAAAACGAATCTGCCGAATTCGTTTTCTATAGAATGGGAACAAGAAAAATATATTGTGTATTTTGGTAATTTTAGTCCCCAATATAAATATTGGGGGAAAAATCCGAGATTTCTGATTGTAAGTCTTTATCAATTGTTTGATTTTTATCTAATCTCATTTTTAATTCTTGCCATGAGTTCATAGTGGTTAGATGCTCAATAGAAGTTTCATGTTTCTTAAGCCATTCACTAAGATGTTTCAAATCTTTAAATCCATCATTTGCTAAAGAAATTTTGTTGTTTTGAGATTTAAACAACTTACAACAAAAGCAATAAACGGGGTATGTGTACTGTATTCGGGTTCATGGATTTAAGTTATCAGATTCGCACATCGACATTCTTAACTCTAACGTTACCACTCTATACAAAAAATCTTCCGGCAAACTTTGAGGAAAGCGAAGTTAGCTCAATCTCTTTCTTTACGGATTGTGTTAAGAGAAAATGAAGGTGGTATCGCGCTTAATTTCCTTACAAAAAATGTTTCTGGCAACCTTCAAAGAAAGCTGATGCAATTCGTTGACCTAGGGCTTTCAGGATAAATTGGAGCAAATATTTCATTTCCTTTGATTAAATTCAGGCAATCTTGGAGCTTAATTGTTGGATTTTTGGAGGTACTTCAAGTCCAATAAAAGTGCAATTCCAAGTGAGAGAGCAGCCCTTATTTTTAGCCCAAGGAAGAAGAATTTGTACAGGATTTTTATGCTACTCTAGCATATTCCAAAGGTCAAAGAGAAATATGAAACCTTTCGAGTGCAGCACTCGTAGTTCAGTCAAGTCACTACTAATCAAGGTGTCAATATGCTTTGAAATTCTCTCAATGTTCTAAAAGCAATTACGTGCAGTTTTTGGAGTCCAATTTAGCATTAAAAGCAATCAGTCCACCACTCCAAAGAGGAGAGCTAGTTCCAAATTCTTTGAACGATTTGAGAAGTTCTAAAAGGTTTAATTGCAGAATTTGAAGTATTATTTCAGCATTAAAATCAATCAAGATGCCGGCCTCCAAAACAAAAAAAAAAAAGGTTCTTAAATTTGGCCAAAGCATAAAAAGGTAGCCAAACTAAGTTCTTTTAATCATTTTCAAGACATGCAAGGCATTAGTTGATGACTTTTGGAAGTCTCTTTCGGGCCGCTCAAATTCAAGCATTCAAGATTTGTCAATTTTGGTCCAAGACATGAAGACAAATTCTTGGAGCTTCCTAATTAAATATCGAAATTACCTTGTTACCCTCAATGATGCAGTAGCCTAGCTAGAATGTTCTTATTTTACCTATAAATATAAATAGGCCACCATGAATCTTGCAAGATAGAATTGGAGACCTGAAATATTTTTTGTAAGTTTTTTCAAGACTCTTAGTTCTTAATTAATTAAAATTGTAGAACTAATCAAAACTTTGTCTTGTGACGGTCAACACTTATTGAACAATTTTTTGGTAAGTTGTTCGTGACGTGCTTATACTGAGATTCTCAACATTGTACACTTATGAGTCGAGACATCTATACCAAAGTTCCGTTTGTCCATTGTTGGCGGGTTGATAATTCACCAAAACAATCCTAACAACTAAAATTATCGGCTTTCGCTTTGTGATCAACTCCTCCGAGGCGAGATTACATCAAAGTGAAGTTGCCAGTTTGACTTTCAAACTTATGAAGTAAGAGAAATAAAAATAGTACTAAATTCAATTTTAAAAATCTAAAAGTAGTTTCCGTCTAGAAATATTGGAATCCTAATGTAGGCAAAAGATCGAGTGAATATAAAACTTCTGTTAAATACAAAGACAATGAAACTCTGCGTTTTCTTATTCATACAAAAATCAAAGGAAATTAAACAAACCAAATTGAATTACAAGAAAGAAGAAAAAAAAAACTAAAAAAAAAAGAAAATATTGAAATCAACTAATTAGTTTTCGTAGCAGGGATTTGAGGCACAAGTTTCAAATCAGTTTTCTTAAACAGAGCCAAACCGGGAAAAGATTCAGTGTCGATATCTTCTTTGATCATCCCAAAAGGCAAATTCCAATCAAATGAGTGCAGAAGATTAGCAAGAAGAAGATGAACTATGGATAGCCCCATGGCATAACCAGGGCAGCCTCTTCTCCCAGATCCAAATGGAATCACTTGAAAATCTTGTCCTTTCAAATCTATCCTTGAATTCAAGAATCTTTCAGGGAAAAATTCATCGGGGTTTTCCCACACTTTTGGATCTCTCGCAATACCCCATGCGTTAACGTAAACCAAAGTCTTGGGCATAATATCGTACCCATCTAGGTTGCATTTTTGCAGTGTTTCTCTAGGCAATAGAAGTGGTTCGGTTGGGTACATTCTCAGGGTTTCTTTTACAGTTGCCTTTAAATAAGGAAGTTTTTCGATATCATCTTCGTCTAATATTTCTTTCTTTCCCATCACTTGTCTTATTTCTGTTTGCAACTTTTTCATGACGTTTGGGTTCTTCATCAGCGCTGTCATTGCCCAAATTAGTGTTACTGTAGTCGTGTCTGTCCCCGCAAGGAATATATTCTGCAATTAATTATAATTAGTAAACTAGTTAATAACCCAAAAGAGCGCATATATATATATATATATATATAGATGAGTTAAATATTTATCAGCATGATTCTTATATATGCATGCATGGATATATTATATATGCAACTAGCTGAATTAAAAATGTAAATCGGTGAAGTTAAGAAATGAATGTTTTTACGTACCATGAGCATAGCTTTGATATGATCCACTGTTATTTCGAATGAGGTGGATCTGTCTCGTTGTAATTGAAGCATAAGATCAATAATGTCATCATCCATCGACTTTGGCCTGTTTGGATAATCAAGATGCTCATCAATAAGATTTTGATAAAATGAATCGAACTTTTCAAATACGGTGTCGAGTCAAGATCGCATTCCAGTGAGTTTATCAATCCAACCAAGGCGAGGAAAATAATCGGCAAAAAAGAATCCCATGAACATTGCTTGAACTTCATGTAGAAGATCATCCAATTTTCTCTTTTCATGGCTTTCGTCGTCCAACCTCTTCCCGAACGCAACCCTACATATCATTGCGCTAGTGACGGACACCATCATCGCACTAAAATTCGTAACCGTCCCTCCTCCCAATTCAGCGTGTTTCCGAATTATTCCGAGAATTCTGGAGGATTCATCTTCGCGAATGGGGCGATACTGCTGGATTCTTTTCGCGCTCAAGAGATGAAGAACACAAATTTTCCTCGTTTCTCTCCACTCTTGGCTATAGGGCGCGAAGGCGATGTCCAAACCGTTGTAGCTCAGCTGTTGTTGCCCTAGCATTTTAGGCCGACTGCAAAATATTAAATCTTTGGTTTTCAGCACTTGTTCGGCCAATCTCGGGGAAGAAACCACCAGGGTTGGAACAGAACCAACCTTCATTGACATCAAAGGACCGTATTGCAGAGAAAGTTTCCACAATTTTTCGTGAAGGAGTGACATATTTAGTAATTGGTGCAAGTTTCCAATGAATGGAAGCCCAGGAGGACCTGGTGGATGAATATCATGAGTTTTTGAGGGTTTTGTGTTCTTGTTGTGATGATGAACAAGGAAAATTAGGAGGGAAAGAAGAAAGATTGGTAGCATAATCGGGAAGATCACTTCCATTGTGGTGAAAGTAATTACCCTATAATGTTTGTTTGGTTGGTTCAAAATTTGGGAGAAAATCAACTGCTTATATAGAAAGATTAAGACACGATTACTTCTTCCTTCCTATTTAAAACTAAATAAAAAATCAAAACAATATAGGTTAAATAACTCAATTGGTCTCATTTAATTTGATTTGATTTGTTGTCTTCATTTCGTCACACGTAACTTGAAAACGTTTCAGTTTAATTTGACGTTTAACTTCAAATATAGTTTTTTACCTGGTCCCTAACTTAATTTTATCTTTGGCCAAGTTATGAAATAAACAAAGTCATTTAACATTTTTTTAAATTTCATTTAATGCCATTGCTAATTATGTGTGTCAATCTCACGCACGCGCTAGTCAGGAATTGTTCAAATCTTGTAAAAAAAAAAGTTAAGTGAGAGACCACAGAAGAACTATTTTTCAATTAATTGTTAGGAGTCCAAAACGTATAACCTTTTTAAGTTGAGAGACCAAAGGGAAATACATTATTCAAATTAAGAAACTAATAGAGTAATATTCAACCAAAACACGAATAGATATATGAAATTTTTTTGTAGGAAGTGAAAATTATTGATTGTTACTTTTAGCAAGAAACATGACTATAATGATAAGAAGGGCTCAACTTGTTATTATTATTATTATTATTTTGAAAACAGGAATAGATATATGAAATTTTTTTGTAGGAAGTGGAAATTATTGATTGTTACTTTTAGCAAGAAACATGACTATGATGATAAGAAGGGCTCAACTTGTTATTATTATTATTATTATTTTGAAAACCGGTTCTACTATATATATATATATATATATATATATTTCAGTCTTTAAAAAATGTTAATTGCACTAGAAGTAATACAAGCTAGGGTTTCACAATTAACCAGCTGTTTCATTGTACCACTTGTCAAAAGGATATTCATTTACAAGTAATAATTAAGAGGAATGATAGATATCTCACAACTTTTGCATAACAACTCATGTGTGTCATATATTAATTGTCCAATGATTGCATGCCACATGAGTTACTATACAAAAGTTGTGATAAATCAGTTGAGATGTTTATCATTACTCAAATACTAACGTATCACAACTATTTTTTCTCTATCTTATTTTTTCTAGTGAGACCAAACTAATGTTACTTTGTGATTCATTTATACTCACTTGTTCTTTAAATAAGAATGAGTAGCAAAATAACGTTGTTTTACTCTTAGTGAATATGAGAAAATAGGAAAAGAAAAAAAATGAAAGAGGATCTACCGCGTACCAACTTGTCAAAAGGATATTCCAGTGATCCCTTGAAATATGCAGAACTGTGATAACAAACAATTTTTTGTCTTTTTAATTCCTCAATAAATTAATGATATGCAGAACTGTGCAACAAACCATTTTTTGTCTTGCTTCCTCAATAAACTAATGGCAAACACGATTGATTAGTTCTTACAAATTTTTGTTGGATTCGTTTTGAAAATATTAAAATGTGAAAAGTGTATTAAAAATATATTTAAAAAATAAAAATTGCATATATTAATAATATATAGATAAAATTAAAAATTTTAAAAATATACTTTTGAAAATATGAAAAGGAACAAGGCCTTTTTTTTTTTTTTTTTTTCCCTTCCTCAATCTAAACTAATGGCAAACAACAATAAATGAATAATTCTTAGTTTGATCACTTTATTCATAACTCTGTTCAAAATCTCATTTTCGTTCATCAAGTTCAAAATAGTTTATACATAGTCCCAAATTTGAATTTATACAGCATCCAAACTAGTATGTAAAATTTACGCACATTTAGGGCTGAGAACGAACACGAACGTTCACGAACAAGCTCGGGATCGACTCGTTAAAAGCTCGGTTTGAGATCGTTTATTTATTAATAAACGAACACGAACAAAATTTTAGGCTCAATTAATAAACGAACAATAAATGAACAAACGGGAGCTCGGCTCGATTACGTTCGTGAACAGCTCGATAAGAAAAAAAAAATTTTAAGAAGGATAAAATACATATATAATTTATCATTCATATATATAACATGAAAATAAATTTGGTGCAGTGGTAAAACATCAAAAGGAGAAGCAAGGGAACTAGGATTCGAATCTTCACAAAGCCAAATTTATTTTATTTCACAAATTTGAAGTGAATTTCACCCAATCCCACATCGGAAATGAGAGAAGATTTGGGAGGAAAATTCCTTATAAATGGATGAGCATGACACTTAGGGCTGAGAACGAACATAAACAAGGTCGGCTCGGCTCGGCTCGATTAATAAATAAACGAACACGAATAAGATTTTAAGCATGAACAAGATTTTAAGCTCGATAAATAAATGAACACGTCAAAGCTCGGCTCGGCTCGGCTCGGCTCGTTATCACCCCTACGCACATTATCAGGGACTATACATAACAAACAAAAGGTTAAAAACCTATTTTAATCCTTTAACTTGGTTTCTCGTCTCGATTTGCTAAACGAAAATAGTTTAGATTGATGTAATCGGGGAGATCTCTCCGATAATGGACCATTTAAGAACTATTTTTAAAATTAAATGATGAAATGAGACTTTTTAAAATTAAGGTACCCAGTTAAAGTAAAATAACCGTCCGACCTAAAGGAAGAATGGAGTGATTTAATCTATAGTTAATTTTGCGAAGGCATTGAAGATATTCCATTCTTGAAATTGAAACCATTATTAATTGTCGGGTGTGTATTTTTAATTAGTGATAAATTACCTGCTGGTTGTTAGGGTTTGTATGACTTATAATTTTGTAATTGAATGTTGTTTAGATCAATATTATTAGTATATTACATTCGGACTGGACCAGCCAGTTGACCCGATTCGACCGCAAACCAGTGGCCGGCCAGTCCGGTTCGGAAATGCTCTGACATCAGAGATCAATAGGATCAGGTCAAACCCCAATTTAACCCCCATTTTTTTTGTTTTTGTTTTCCTAAGGTAAAGAAATTTTTTTGCTTCGGCAGGGATCAAACCTAGGTCTCCTAGGTGACAAAGGAATACTCTCTACGACACTATATCAGATTTCTTATTATCTTTTGTGTAAAATATACTACAGCTCATCCAAGTTAGTGTTAACCTTATTGCCATTCCTTCCTAGGAACAACAAATTTATTAAAATATATGGGATGTTTTCTTAACAAATAATTCCTTAAACCTTAAAATAATAACACTTTTCATTTATTTATTTTAAAAAAATATCATACATCAACAACTAGATTCAATACATTAGAGGTTATATGAGATATTTCATCATCAACTACACTCATAACTGTGATCTATTAGAGATTTTACAAAATACGAGTGCTTTCATAATATACATAAGCTATCTTTTAGGCTAAAATCGGTACGCACTTAATCGGATCAAATACAAATTTTTGTAAAAATTCAGCGGCCGTTCCGAAGGGAACCAGCCATTACGGTTCTTTTCGCAAACTGAGCCAGCTCATGGTCAGCAAACTAATCCAATACATACACTCTAGAGAGACAAATTAGCACATAATTCATTACGACTGAATAATAAAAAGTTGTTTCGAAAATGATGAAAACTAAAAACAAAGAAAACGAACATGGCCTAGCCTTAAACAACCATTGTTACGATCACGCATATTATTGAAGGAAGGAAGGTTTAATTCCAAACTGATCAATCTTCAAACTGAAGCTGCGCAGCAGGAAGTTTTGGCATGAGTTTCAAAGCGTTTTTCTTGGTCATGCTGATACCAGGTAAAGATTCAGTGTCGATGTCTTCTTTGTTCATCCCAAATGGTAAATCCCAATCGAAAAAGTTGACAAGATTGGCAAGAATAAGATGAACTGTTAATAGCCCCATTGTGTACCCAGGGCAGCTTCTTCTTCCCGAACCAAACGGAATCAACTCAAACTGCCCTTTTAATTCAACCTTAGAATTCAAAAATCTGTCTGGGCAAAATTCGTTTGGATTTTCCGACACTTTTGGATCTCTTGCAATGCCCCAAGCATTCACATACACTAATACAAATAATCTTGCTCTAATAGAAGAGTTATATTTTCATTTTCTTGGTTTATACACCAATACAAAATGGGTCTTCAACACTGATTTCCCTAAAAACTGGTGTAAAAAACACGAATCATTGACAACGAGTATGAGAAATTGGTATTAAAGTTAATTTAGAAATCCGGTATTAAATGTCCTCTTTAACACGGTTTTAGCTATAACCGGTGCTAAGTTAAGCATTGAAAACCCACGCGAGAATTCGAAGGATCAAATCTTTGGCTATAACTTTAGCGCCACAACCCATTTTCAATATACAAATCTTACTTTTCACAAAATTGGAGATGCATGTTATCGTTTATCCTCACACTAAAAGAATGCCAGCCATCGCCATTCGAATCGAGTCCGATGAGGAGCAACCCACATTCATCAGTCACTGTAAGGTAAAATAATTTGCTTTCTGGTAATTTTAATGTAGTTTAATTTTTTAAATGGGGATTTCTTTTTTCTTTTTAACATTTTTGTTGTAATATTTTACATGTTTCGATGGAGAAGAAGACGTCATATCTTCTTAAGGAGAAGTGGAGCAATATAAACCAATATTGCATTTTTTTTCTAATGCTTAGTGTTTTGTGATGATATGTTTTCTTTTGGATCTGAAAGTAGTACTTTTTATCTGTTTAGATTGAAAAGACACCTCTACAATCCAATTCGATCTAAACCATATTTTTTAATTTCGGTTGGGATTTATTTTTCTATTTTCTTTAGGATATGAAATCAGTGGATTTTATTTTAACTGTTTAGATCGAATCAGGACCCATGTAGTCCGATTCGATCTAAATCCTATTTTATTTAATTTGTGATTTATTTTGTCCACGTTATTTTGTGATCTGAAATAGTGATTGAGTTTTTAGAACCATTTAAATCGAATTGGCACCCTTGTAGTTGGATTCGATTTGAACTATATTTTTTATGGTTGTCGTGATTTTATTGTTCTATTTTCATTCAGATATGAAATTAGTGTTTTTTTAACTGTTTAGATGGAGTCGAGACCCTGCAGTCCGATTCTATCTAAATCCGGTTTTATTTAATTTGCGATAAATATTCTCATTTTTTGGTTCTGAAGTAATTTTAAAGTTTTTTTTAGATCTATATAGATTGAATCATCATCGGTGTAGTCCGATTGGATGTAAATTGTATCCGTTTATCTTGGTTATGATTTATTTTTCTATTTTCTTTCGGATATGAAATTTGTGCTTTTTTTTTTCCTGTTTAGGTCGAATCGGGACCCCTGCAGTCCGATTTGATCAAAACTGAGTTTTGATTTATTTAATTTATTTATTTATTTTTTTACTTTGTTTGAGTAAGGGCAATAATCAATATGGTGTTTGATATAATTTTATATTGTTGCTATGAAGTATATCTATTGTCATGGTCCAAACACCCAGAAAAATTGTACTTTTATGGCACTGGAGAATATACAAGATCATGTGGAATGCTTCACTACCGCAAAAACTATATGATCATCCATTCTATGAAGAGATGGAGCGAGCAATTCTAGAATATGTAAAAAAAATTATATAATCAAGAATTGCACGCTCAACCTCATCATAGAAGAGATCATAAGGAAAGTTTTTCAGTGAATTCTTTCACATGATTATGAGGATCTTCATTTGTTGTGAAGACAATGACGAGAAGGACAAGGATGCACTACTACAAAATCCCCCTTAGGAGGCGGGTCCTAAGGGGGATTGGAGGCGGGTGCTGCATGACAGCACCCGCCTCAGCTGCGGGCGCCTCCATTTGGAGGTGCGCGCACTCGCCTTAGGAGGCGGGTCCTAAGGGGGATTGGAGGCGGGTGCTGCATGACAGCACCCGCCTCAGCTGCGGGCGCCTCCATTTGGAGGTGCGCGCACCCGCCTCTATAAATTAGAGCATTGGAGGCGGGTGCAAGGTGCACCCGCCTCCAATGCTCCTCTATTGGAAGCGGGTGCATGTTGCACCCGCCTCCATTAAGTGTTATTCGAGAAATTGCACCCGCCTCCAATAACCCCCTCGTAAAAAAATTTAATTTCTTTTTCTTGCACTTTATGGCTTTAGTAGGAATCGAACTCGCGCTTAGAGTTTAACTTAACTCTTACACATTAAATTTACCACTACGCTGCATATACTTATGTATTTAATATGAAAATCGAAATTATATATTTCTTGTAAAACTTGTGATTTTTATTATCTACTAATTTTTCGCTTCGCTAGAATCTCGATAAATTTCAAAATTATTTTCAACAGTCCAAAATAAAGACAATTTTTGATCTAGTATTGAAAATTTTAAAAAATTATTTTCGTATTTTGAAATTGGAGGCGGGTGAAGGCATCACCCGCCTCTAATTAATTGCTAATTGGAGGTGGGTGATGCCTTCACCCACCTCCAGTAAGCTCCTAGCTTACTGGAGGCGGGTGAAGGCATCACCCGCCTCCAATTACCTCCTAATTGGAACCCGCCTCCAAATTTTATTTACCCACCTTTGGAGGCAGGTATTTGTACACCCGCCTCCAAAGGGGCGCCTCCTTTGAGCATTTCTATAGTAGTGATGAGCGAAGAGTATGCAACTAGAGCCAAAGAAGTACATCCGCTAATAAAATTGGAGGATGGGGTTACTTTGGTAGAGGCTATTGAATATGAAGGATTTGACAATCAAGTAAAAGACGACGAGGAAGATAAATATATAAGTTAGCATTTAAATTGTAATAGTAATTTGATTTTCTAATATGTAATAAATAGTTGTTATTGAATTAATATATTGTTGCATTTTTTAAGTATTTATAAATTAGTTCAATATATTTTTTAAATCTAGCTTGTAATTCATTTTTAAATTACAATATTTTTTTAATTAATTGCTGGAAAATTTTTTGTTTTACAAAATTTTCTAATTTAACACCGGTTCTAGTTAATAACCGGTGTTGAATATGTGGGACCTTTAACACCGATTTCAAGATAACCGGAGTAGATGAGCTGAGATCATTGCAACCGCATCACACCGGCACCGAAAAAGAGGAAAACCAGTGCTAAAGTGGTCAAATAACTGGTGTTAAATACCTGATTTCTGGTAGTAATATATCGTTACAAATATAATTACATATGCACTACTATAAATATGGGCCTTTTACGACGACTTTTCAGGACGTAAAAAGTCATATTTTCGTCGTAAAAAGTGTTTTACGTCGAGTATCCCGCCTCCACGTATGTCGTTGTCAGAGGCTCCGACGTAAGAAATCTTACGTCCAGATTGATGGGGACGGTGTAAATGAAAATTATACAATGAGTCTTTTTTCTGGACGTAAAAGTTCATTTTGTCGTCGTAATTACTCATCCATCGAAGTTGTATAAAATTTATTTACAACTTTAAAACTCGTCGTAAAACTGTGAAAACTCGTCATAGAAAAGTAGTAATTCTATATATTAAATTTATTTAATGATTTTTTAAATATTATTTTTTTAAAAATAATTGCTTAATAAGACAACCTAAACCTAAACTATTCAGATAAAAGCATCAATATAGAAATGAACAATTCCTAAATGAAAATTTTGCACTAATCCATTGAAATACTCTATTAATATGTTTTAAATAGTCATCAACAGTAATCAGCCTAACACTTACAATGTCTTTTCTTTCAAAACTAATCACCCTAACTATTAGAAGGTATTTTCTTTCAAAACTAATCAACAATTAGCTTTGCATCTTTTCCATCTATTTCTACTGCCGCAAAATAGCTTGCAACCTTGCATCTCTTTCTACTCCCGCAAAATTGCTTGCACCCACAAAAAGCCATCAAAGAGCCTGCAAATAGAGAAATAGAGCATACATTTAGTTCCTAATTATATTTTCACATGAAAAAGAAGACTCATATGATATTTCTAAATCAATATCCACTTTGGATCAAATATTAATTGTCCAAAATGTACTTATTAGGTTCAGTTTCCCATAAGGAACCTTTTCATTGGCCAAAGTGGTAGAAAAAAGATTCATGCCCCAACAAATTTAAGCTACTCAGAACCACAAATTTCATCCAATCACTTTGTTTGTTTCGAGAATTCAGAGAGAAAGCAGAATTACAAAACTAAGTAACGCATGGCATATTGGCATTGTAAATTACATAATCGAATCCAAAACTGTAGAAGGAGAAGAGAAACAAAGATATGTATATTCTTCATTCTTTATTCTTGCATCACCATCATCAATGGCTACTGGAAATTATGGGAACTCCCCATATTGCTCTTCAAAATATATAAAAGTATAATGTTCAAAAATCTACTCCATTGATGCATGATTACTAGTTTCCATCACTTTACTGAAGTAGTACTACAGATACCATAATCAGAAAAGCAAAGAAGTAGCAAACAATTAATTGAAGGCTGCAAGACTAATTATTCTAAAATCTGCATCTCAAACCAAACTAAAGTACTACTGTAATGTCATTCTGGAATCCTTCTCATTTCTGATAAAGTTCTCTTAGCTTCTCTATATTTTCAGCAATAGGAAGCATAACAAAAAATTAATGGTACACATTAGATAAAAAGTAAAGCATTCAATCTTCACAAATGAAAGATGGGAATTGAAACGCTTAAGATTTGCAGCCATTCCGATCTACAGAATTTATGCATAATCCTATTAGGCATGACACATACATCAATGGCCACAAACAAGGACATAATCTTATTTAACTAACTTGAATGTGATCCTTTGATACAACATGCATATGTTCTGCAGCACCTTTAATAGAAAGGTCATGACCATTTAGCTAAAGAAGAACAAAGATTGAATATTTCAGGAAATGAGATAACATAATTTGAACTGCAGAAAATTAATCATTTAAGGATAACAATAAATGCTGAAAATAATTAAAATCCAAATACAAGCAAGTACCTCCAAAGCAAGACCAGTGACAAATCCCTGCTGAAGAGGATGACCAAATGGAGACCCACCAAGGACTGCATTGCGGATCCTGTCATTAAAGCTGAGTACATGGAAGTATTTAGAAGGTTATCTAGACATATTGCACAATGAAGTTTCTGTACAAGCAGCATAATAAAGTTCAGACAAAGAAGATAATTCCATCTAGCAAAGAAGGGACTCATAAAAACAAGGACAAACTGCCAAAAGAAGAAGAGAAAAGTAGAAGTTCCAGCAGCATTCGGAAACAGGATGATAGCGAAGGGGAAACAAACAAGTAAGTTCTCTCAGTATAGCATGCAGTGTCAAAAATCGTACCCCCAGTTATACCCATCATCATCTTGGATTGCTGTGATATGAGCCTGTTGCCGATCCGAATCAGGTGGTAATGATTCAAGCAAGTGGCTATCTATCAAACACTTTGTGTTATTAAAAGAAGTATATTATAGTCAATTACTTTAATTCATATCTCAAGAAATATGTTCATAGGAAAAGGAAGTTATATAACTGTAATAATATATCAGTGATATGACACAATTGAGGGGTTACTGTGAGGAAGTTTTAAATGGAAGCTTTTCTTACCCACATAGTTCCATTTTTGTTTTTCATCATCAACCCCAGCAAACTGAAATGCAGGCAACAGATGCAAGTGTGTGATACCGGCACTAGATAGTTTCTTTATATGAAGGACACCTGCAGAATCCTTCAAACCAAGCCAGAAAGTTCAGTGATCATAAGACTCAAAGCAAATTAAGATCTGTGGGATTTTTTCAATCTTAATAGGGCTTTTAGTGAGGTACTTCTAAATCAGGAAACAATTTAAGAAATTTTCAGAACTGTACTAATTCTTCCCACTAAGTACTTAGAGCAAAATATCATTGCTAGTTTACAAGGTTTTAAAATTTTAAACAAAACATTTGAAGAAGAAAACATGAGTAGGCTCTATCCTAATTACGGCCATACTTTCAACTAACTAGAATCATGAATTAGTGTGGTTCCCATTAGGCAAGAAAAGGAGAAACTCATCAGTTGTAATTCATGATCAGGCCAGAACTAGATTCTCAAAAGCCAAAAAAGATGAGATCGCCATAAATAAAGAATCATACAAAGGTAACATTACCAGCTAAGTTAAGGTTAGATAACCACCACGAAGATCAGGGTACACAGTGTAAATGCCTTGAAATGCAGAACAGAGATAATTCTTAAATGTTCACTACATTCAAACATACAAGCAATGAAACCATAATGAAACAAAGACAATAACATCAAGATAAAATTCAGCATTTTCAATTATATGTGTATATCAATCCACTAAATCCTCTACTTCCTAACAGCCTTAGCTGCTACTTGAAATAGTAATACAATTAAGTATCATGATAGAAATGCCACATACTGCATTTGCTGAGTGTTTCTATTGAATGGATCTATATTCTTCTTTTAAGTGCTTTCACTTTTCTTCTTTTTTTATTTTATTTTCCTGAAGATCTTTCCTAGGGCTTGCTTTTTGGCATATACATGCTTAGGAGGGCTGCACAATTAAATTTCAGAAAACTGCCAAGATTCTCTGAATTTAGATTCTCGGCAGTTTTCTGAAATTTAATTGTCATTTCCTTATTCTTTATAATAGCTCACAGGATGCAGCTCGCTAGTGTGTACAAAGGAGAAACAGAAAAGATCCTACAGATCAAAAGGGTAGAAGTGAAGCTGAATCGAAGTATCTAGGTGGACTTGGGGTTGCAAGGCAGAGACAGGCAATTACAGATGGGTTGCAAGAGAACATATTGAATTTCTCTGACAAGGTGGAAGGCACTTAAGCTAAGGAAGTAATGGATCTTATCATGGTCACCCAGTACTTTGACACAATCAGAGACCTTGGGAATTCGTCAAAGAACAATACGGTTTTCATACCTCATGGTCCTGGTCATGTTCGCGACATTGGTGATCAGATACGCATTGGGATGACGGAGGCATCATGTTCTCATATTTTAGATGAGTAGTTAGTTCAATGGTTTTTGTGGATGATTTTGATGCAGTAACTTCTGGTTAATAATAGTAAATAAACAAAATAAGCAATATAGTAAGAAAACTAGTGTTGAATGAGCTATGGAGATTTTTTGGTATCCTTATATCTTAGAAATTATGGTCTCTGAAGTATACCATAAGTGCTCTTAGACATCTGAATTTGTTGAAGAATGGGGTAGGCCAAAAACAAGGGAAAGGAAGAAGCAGAAATATAGTCTTTTCAACATTATAAAGCAAGCAAAAAGTTTGTAGAAATAAGAACAGATGGATGCTATATCAAGATTCCATAACCAAAAAGTATCTTAGTTATAGGAGTATAATAAGTTAACCAAGCAAGCAGACTGTTCCCTGCTTTATCTAAATATCCTTATATAAAATCAAACCTTAACTATCAACAGCAAGATGTGTGTTCATCCAAAAAAGGAAAAGTACAAACTATTGATAAATGACCCAACTTAAAACAGAGAGGTGGATATAGGAGAAGTTATCTGTTTAGACAATTCCAAATCTCTTTTTTCTGTCACTTCATTTCCAAAGGGGTGGCATTTACCCATGTAAAGGTAAAGAAACAGCTTCAAGTGTCCCCTTTAATCAGTGCGTCAAGCTCAAGGCTAGCTAAAATTTCGACCAAGAAAAGTTTTTATATATGGAAAAAAAAATAAACAAACACTACAGGCAGTATAGATATAACTAACTTGCGATAGCTATAAGCAGCAACAATGGAAGTTGAGCAGTCAAATTAAGAGTGTCCTCAAAAGTCGGTCCCATTACCTAAAAACAAAGTAGCACTAAGAGCTTGCAAGGAGATGGAAATGCATTTCTCAGTCCTATGACAGCTTGAAAGAGTCTTACTTTGATTTTGCTATTCCCTTTTCATATGCTTTCTAGAACTCATTCTGAACCTGAAGGGAAGAAAGAGCACAGTGAGTTTCTGAACATGAAAGAGCAAAAAGCTTTTTCTGTCTTAGCCATCCCCTCATGAATTAAAATGTAAACTTATTAATCTCATCTACAATCCTAAAACTGATCTCTTATGCAAACCACCATTTGGAAATTCATCTAATATGCCTGCTTACTTCTTTATATACATGTCTTATAAATCTTATAAAATACTACATTATATCCCACCTCAAAAGATAAAGATGATGTCTCACTTGCTTGCTACTATTATATAATCACTTAGACATACAATCAAACACTTAGAATGCAATACTAGACATCAACTTTGTGATAGCATATCATTCTACAAACATGAAACACCACTTTTTAGCATTTCGGCATACAATCAAACACTTAAAATGCAACAGAATTCCACCATCAAAGCATCAATTAGCACATAGATAAAACCAAATATCAAGTGCACTTACCCAGAAAAATAGCAAAAGTTGTGAGGATTCAATAGAAGCTCTGCAGAACAATAACTTCAAATTAGAACAAAAATAAAAGCCAATATAAAATCACATGTATAAATTAGAAGTAATGCCCTAGAATTTCAACTCGGTAAACAAAATTCAACAATTTCTAGCATGGCAACTTATCGGCTCCGATGAGACGTAAGTCCGACGAGTAGGAATGCAATTTTTCTAAGAATTTCATAGCGGAGAGTGAGTAAAGGGGAGCAGAATGCCCTACAATTTCAGCTCGGTAAACAAATATTCAACAATTATAAGCGACCATTGGAATGAACACCACTCAAAACCAACGGGACGCAGCTTACCGGCTCCAATTAGACACAATTCCAACGAGATGCAGCTTACCGGCTCCAATTAGACACAGTTCCAACGAGATGCAGCTCCTAGAGTAGGAATGCAAATTTTTGTTCAGTAAAGGGAAGAGAGAGAATGCAACTGAAAGAGTGTAAGTGAAGGGGAGGGGAGAGAGGGGAGAGGGGGGGGAATCGTGCGTGCATTGGATTAAAAAAAAAAATTTCACAAGAAATTTTTTTTTAATGGAAAAATATTAGTATTAATAAAATACGTTTTATTTCCCAAATCATCTTTACGTCCAAATTAGAGCCTTAACGACGTGATTATGGTTTAGCTGTACTTAAAAAATGAATTTTACGTCCAGATTAGTGAACACGTCGTCATTCATTAATATTTACGACGAGTTTTGCGTGTCGTCGTAAAAGGTTGGACGTTAAAGATACCCATTTCTAGTAGTGATGGTTCATCAATAATCCCTACTTCAAAAATTACAATATAAATAAAAGAAAGGAAAATTGGCATTTTCAGTCCCTTTTGTTTGGGGCAATGGCAATTTTCGTCCCTTTTGTTTCACCGTGGCAGAAATGGTCCCTTTTGTTTGCATTTGTGGCATTTTCAGTCCTTTTTACCTGTGAAAACCGGTCATCACTAGTCAACTTTACAGTCAACGGTTTTTAGGATCGTTTTGAAATGAAAAAATAAAATTGGGGCTTTCTCGCGATTTTCTTAAATTCCAATGGCCCAAACAATAAATATTTCCTTTTTTTTTAAGGAGAAGAACCCAGTTCCCGTCTTCCTCCCCTCCCTCCTCCTCCACCGTCCGCCTCCCCTCCCCCTCCTCCTCCACCGTCCGCCTCCTTCCTTCTCTGAGTTCTTCCTCCCCCTTCCTTCTCTGAGTTCTTCCTCCCCTTTCCTTTAATTAAATAGAAATTGGCAAATTTCTGTTTCTGTTGAGTGCCACTTTCCTTCTCTTGAGTTCTTCCTCCCCCTTCCTTCTCTGAGTTTTTCCAAATTTCCAGTTTCCACGGCGATGTTCATTTATCAAAGGAAGAAGAAGCAAAGATTGAGGAGTCGACCCGAGATTACTTCGATGGCGTAGCTCCGAAGCGCCACACCATGGCCTTAAAGAGAAGATGAAATCATTGACCCTTTTTTATGAACAGCAAAAACAAGCCTCCAATGCTCTCAAGAACCCCACTTTGAGGCATGAAGAGCCAAGATTTTCATCGCATCCCTCTTCTCAGTTCCAAGAAGAAAGATGAAAAAGAGCAGGGAGTGATCGAATAGTTGTTTTTTTTAGTATTTTCTTCTGGGTTTTTGATGAATTTATTGTGTTTGTGTGTGGGGGTGTAGAAACTTGTGTATGCTAATGATTCGATTCGTTTTTGTGTTCTTGTTTTGTTGATGATGAAAAATTGCAGACGAGAACTGGGTTCCCTATGTACAAATTTTTGCAATATTTGTGAGGCAATAACTTAACTAAAATTTGGATTTTATGCATATGATAGCATTCCAAGATAAGTGCAACTTTGACAGTAGTCTTATTCTTTTGTTTTGATGCCCTCAGTCTGCACTTGGAGTACTCCCTGAAGCTAGGCGTACGCCGGAAAGTGGTGTGGAGAAAGTGAAGAAGGTGGCGGTTGGGTGATGAAGGAGAAGAAGAGTCTAAGGGAAAAAAATTAAAAAAAAGGAAATATTTATTGTTTGGGCCATTGGAATTTAAGAAAATCGTGAGAAAGCCCCAATTTTATTTTTTCATTTCAAAACGATCTTAAAAACCGTTGAATGTAAAGTTGACTAGTGATGACCGGTTTTCACAGGTAAAAAGGACTGAAAATGCCACAAATGCAAACAAAATGGACCATTTCTGCCACGGTGAAACAAAAGGGACGAAAATTGCCATTGCCCCAAACAAAAGGGACTGGAAATGCCATTTTTCCTAAAAGAAATTGTGGTAAATTAATTAATTTAGGTGCTTTACTTTAAACCTATAAAAACTTATATATTTTTTTTAAACATGACCCTTCTAATGAGATTGAGGAAAATATATATAAAAGAAATGTTATTTTAGGTATCTCCTCACACCAAACTGTACAGATACTAATTTTCCTTCAATCAATTAATATTTTTGAGACTTTTTTACTGGAATAATAATATTTTTAAAA
Source organism: Leptodermis oblonga (assembly GCA_016801395.1). Taxonomy (NCBI): domain Eukaryota; kingdom Viridiplantae; phylum Streptophyta; class Magnoliopsida; order Gentianales; family Rubiaceae; genus Leptodermis; species Leptodermis oblonga. The sequence goes on along the minus strand of CM028754.1, from coordinate 7,347,675 downwards.
TTAAATTTTTTAAATGACATGGAAGAAGTATAAATTAGTCATGGGCGTAGCCGCCACTGTCTTCCTATTTGAAAAGGTGTCAACTTATATATATATATATACACATATATTGCAGTCTTTCAAAGTGTTAATTTTAGTAAAATACAATACGGTGTCACATCAGCTGTTTGAGCCTACCAATTAACTTGTCATATAAAATCCCCATAATTGTCATAATTCATAACAAACATGTTTTTGTCTTTTTTGCTATGAAATATTAGGGCAAAAATCATTCACACCCCTCAAAGTTTATAAAAGTGATAACCACACCCCCTCAAGTATTAATAAGTATCAACCACATCTCTTGTTATGAAATTGTCATTAACTTTTCTTCAAATTAAAGGGTAAAATTGTCATATTAATATATTATGTAAATAAAATTGAATGTTCTTGTATTCAATTTCAGTAAAGACATTCAAAATGAATAAAAGTCAGTCTCGATCTTTTATCTAATTTTTCTTACACTCATTTAGGATGGTGTAATTATTCCTCTATTTTTTTTTCCTCATGCTAATACACATACGCACACATATATATTACATTATTTAGGTTTTTTTATTTGTTGCCTTTAATATTTGTTAGAGACAATTCAAACTTTTTTAATATTTATTTTTAGAACTATTGTTCAAAATGTTTTAATTAGCTAATAATATAGACATTTATATATTATTTTGTAAATTTTTTCTCACATATCAAATTTTAATAAGAAAAGTGAAGAAATTTTTTAAGGGTGAAAAATAAAGATAATTTCTTCCAAAATATCTTTTGATAAAGTTGGATAAGAAAATTTTAAATGATCAATATACACCTAGTCCTAAATTAAATAAAATACTTAATTATACACTTATGAATATTCTTTATTTAGACAAGTTGATGATATAAAATTTAATTATATATTACTTTGAAAAGAAGGGCAATAATGTCAAATTACATATTTTTAATGAAAAACTTAACATAAAGTCTCAATGGCATTTTTTAAAATCTCAAGGGGTGTAATTGCCACTTTTAAAAATCTGGAGGGGTGTAAATGAGTTTTACCCAAATGGTTATAGGAATGAGTACTGTAATCAAGCCTTAATTTATTGAGGAGCAAAAAGGACAAAAAAATGTTTGTTATCGGTTATGACAATTATGGGGATTTCATATGACAAATTAATTGGTAGGCTGAAACAGCTGATGTGACACCGTATTATTACTTCTACTGCAATTAACATTTGTTGAAAGACTGCAAAATATTGACCCCTTCCAAAATCTAAAGACAATTGCAGCTTACCATGACTGATTTATATCACAAAAATCCACATTTCACCGTATGTTAATGATATCACAAAAATTTGGGTGAAACAAGATTATACAAGTGACGCAGCATCATTCAACCAAGCATCTTTTTAATAGACTTTTTTTAAAAATATTTTATTTTTTGCAAAATTCAGGAATCATTATGCGACACAATGTCATTCATGCATACGTCTATCCCATATACAACAAATTTAAAATCTTCTTTAATTTTTTTGCAAAAATATTTGGGGTATCACGATACTCTTTGAATAGAATATTGAGTATCCACTTACTGTTGAAGAAATATCAGTCAACTCTTCAAGTGCTAACTAATACTCCTGTAAGAGTATAGTTGAAGTACTTAATGTACTCTCCTTAGAGTAACTTTTTTTTTTTTTTTTTTCTCTATCAATTTCTTAGTGTTACTTATTAAGAGTACAAGTGTTAGTCCAAGACTATACACGTGACTCTTTAAAAATATCACTCTTACTCTTAGTGAGTAGCAGGATTATTTTCGGAATTTTTTCTTTATTAATTGCTAATATATTAGTATAAAGTATAAAACTCGAAAAACATGTCCCAAGGAAAAGCAGGGGAAATTATTAGTAGCCGCCTTTAAATAATATTTTCCCCATCCTTAGGAAATTAGTAGACAAAGTAATACCAGTACTCGATGATATCCTACAAATTCATCTAATTATATACTCCGTATTTAACATAAAGACACCGGCCACCATCTTGGTGATAAAAGAAGGGATCGACCCACTGATTTTAATTTCTAAAGCCACCAAAATATCCATATATAATTCCCTTCTGCTTTCAGCTACCTGCTTCACCTCCACTTTTATAAATACATCTAGGCAGCTTTGACGATCGGGGAGAAGGTATATTTGCAATGTTTAACAAATCGGACCGGACAATAAACCGGCCGAACTCAAGGGTCGGGGGTCAACTAGGGTTCAGGGGTCGAACTAGAAGTCGGACCGGCAACGTCATTATGATGTCATAAATATATTTAATAATTTGATTTTCATAATTAATATAAAATTAGCTTTTATAATACTTAGAAGGTAATTTTGAAGAGGGGCACTAATAATATAAACTCTCAAACGTCTAATTTTGCATATAAGGATGTTTAGCTTAACGTATAAAGTAGGTTGCATAAGAATATTTCTTTTCTTGTAATGCAAGTTCAAATCCCTCTATGACACAATTAATTTTTACATCTATTTCAGGTCTCCCACATACCACATCCGTTGTGGAAAGAAATAAGTTTCTTTCTAAAAGGAGAAGGGTTGCAAACAAATTATAAAACAAACAGGGTTGAAAAGAAAACCTGGTCAGTACCAGTTCTAGCAGTTCTTAGACAAATCCTAGTTTTGACCCTTTTAGCTAGGTTTTCACCAATTACCACTTTTTCAGCCAAGTCGGACCGGACACGTGGCTGGTCCCAGTTTACTCAGTCCGACCTGTCCGACTAATTAAACACTTGTATTTGGATACACATATGTATCTCGAGTTATTATTGAAAAATATGGTGTCAAGTTAACTTATTTTAGATATTGTAGCTCATAACACATAATAAGTCAAAATGGATTCTTTGAGTGGAACCGAAAGAATATATGTTTTCTTTAGTCAACTACAGTAGAACCTCCATAAATTAATAATCTCTCTAAAATAATATTTTTCTCTGGTCTCGACTCAGGCCATTTCCAAAGATTACAGATTTTAATAAAATAATAAGATAATAATTTTTTACAAAGACCCATGTATAAATATATAGTCCCGCCAATATCATAAATTAATAATTTCAAAAATTATGAATATAACTAGGATAATTTGTTGAAATATAAATCTATTTTGTTTATCTTTTCTTGAATAATCTTCATTTATGTGAATTCATCTCTAATTTTTATAATTGCATCCGAATGTTTCAATGTCAAATTCTTGAAGTGTAAAAAAATTTTGAAGAGTCGTTGCGCTTTGAATGTTTCTTTTCGTGTGATTGATTCCAAATGTATTCAATCATCTTCAACTTCATCGCCAACATGATTTTCAATGGAAATAGCGACAATTTCTTCTTTAACATTTGACCTTTGAATATTCAGCATTTTCGCCCGAATAATCCAATAGGTTATTGACATCCATTCTATCGCGAAAATGGAGATCTTTAATCATATTTTCAATTCATAAGTGTCTTCTTTAAAAGTTATGTCATTTATAAATCCCTTAGAACTGCTTCATCCCTTAAACAAATTTTGCAATTTCGAAAACTCTCTTTAAATTATTAATTTATCAATTAAATAATATCTTTCTAAATTAATAAAATTTTATGATCTCAAAATTATTAATTTATAGAAGTTTTACTGTACAATTCCCCCTGTCCCATAAAATTGGGTTGAAAAATGTGTAAGACAAAACAATTAATATGACATCATATGTTACAATTATATCCTTATTTTTAAAGTAAATATTAATTATGGTCTACATATTATTATATTAGTAAAGTTATGCTAGTTATGTAAACAAATTTAAACTAAACTTTTTTAGTATGACAAAAGATTTACTTTGAGACTCGACTCCTATATCGAACAGAGGGAGTACCGCCAGCAAGATGATGATCAGGAGGACTTCCATTGTCTACAATGGTTGTTTGTCAAGGAAAATTAGGAAGGGACACAAATTTATTTGTGGAAATTAATGGCTGATTATTATAAACTCGCTTTTCAGTTTAGTTTCGACTCTACTTATAATTTTTGACACACGTATTTTTATATTATCACTATTTACTATAAAATGATACTTTAACTTATTTTTTATGACATGCGATCAGCAATAATTTGTTAGGGTAAAAAGCTTATTTCATAGTGAATAATAACTGTAAAAGAATGAAGAATGTATTTTGAAAATTAATTGAAGAAAAAAAAAGCAATTAAATAAGCATTAATAGCTTTATCACGAAATGGTTGTTTATGCACGTATATGTATAGTGAATAATAACTGTAAAAGAATGAAGAATGTATTTTGAAAATCTCACATTATAACAAATAATTTTGTTATAATAGAAGAGTCATATTTTAATTTTTTTTTCTTTTACTTTATACACTAATACAAAATTTTAATTTTTTTTTCTTTTACTTTATACACTAATACAAAATGAGTGTTCAACACCAATTTTCCTAAAAAAATGGTGTAAGCGACAAAAGACACGAATTATTGACAACGAGTATCAGAAATCAGTGTTAAAGTTATTTAGAACTCCGGTGTTAAAGGTGAGGACCTTTAAAACCGGTGCTAAACGTTTAACACCGGTTTTAACTATAACCGGTGTTAAGTTGTATTGGAAAACGCATGCGAGAATTCGAACAATCAGATCTTTGGATCTAACTTTATGGCCACGACTCATTTTCCATTTACAAAACCTATTTGTCACAAAATTGGAGATGCATTTTGTTTCTCCTCACACCAAAAGAACAGCAATCATTGCCATCGCCGTTCAAATCGAGTCCGGTGAGGAGCAACTCACATTCATCAGTCGCAGTAATGTAAAATAATTTGTTTTCCAGTAATTTCAATGTGTCATTTTGGTAACAGAAATTGATTATTTTTGTATTACTTTGGCTCATAAACTCTCTAAAATGTAATATTTTACCCATTAAGTGATGAAATATTGAATTTACCAGCTAAAGTATAGCAGATAGTTGCTGAATTATCACAAATATATTAACATAACAAATACTGTTAAAAAAAAGGCACATGTATATATCCAATTTAACTCTTGAAATGTCACACGTTCTGACCATCAGAGAGCCAGACTAGAAACTCCCTTTTCGGGAAATTGAAAAGATTGGTAATATTATGACAAAATTATTATACATCATTAACATACGATGAAATATGGATAGTTTGCAAGATGACACGACAAAGTAAGCAATCATATATACGTATACATGACTTTGTAATCAATCAATTAATATTTTCAAGACTCTTTTATTGAGATAATAATATTTTTTTAAAATTAAATTTTTTGAATGAGGTGGAGAAAGAGTAAATTAGTCATGGGCATAGCCGCCACTGTCTTCCAAATTTAAAAGGGGTCAACTTATATATATATATATAATATTTGGTTGCAGTCTTTCAAAAATGTAACAACAGTACGGTATCACATCAGCTGTTTAAGCCTATCAATTAACTTTTCATATGAAATCCCAGAAATGTCATTATTGATAACAAACAATTATTTGTCTTTTTTTTGCTTCCTCAATAAATTAAGGCTTGACTACAGTACACTTTGCCACTTATAATATTCATATGCCCCCACACTTTAGTAATAAATGACAATTATGGGGTTGTTAAATGCTATTCCACACTTTACTAAATGCAGTTCCAATTTATTATTAAAAATTAAAGAAGACCAAAATGCCTCCTCTGCACCCAAACAACCCCAATTTTCCTTTTTTTTCTTTTATTTTCCAGTTATCCTCTCTCTCTTCCCCCCCCCCCCCCCCCCCCCCCCTTCCCCCCCAACAACAACGAAGCCCACCCCAACAGTATCTTAAAGGATTTTTTCTTAATCTTATTAGATAAAAATAATATTTACATAAAACCCTTTCGGCATGGGGTTTTTTTTCTTTTCCCTTTTTTTTATGTTTTTTCAGTTTCATTAATTATAAATTATTTTAAATTAATATTTTTTTATTTAGATATTTATGAATATTTTGTATTAGAACATGAATAATTAATTATTATTAGTGTTAAAATATAACTAGTATGTAAAAATACTCATTTATCATAAAATGCTCATTTTCTATTACATAAACCTTAAATTCTAAAAATTCATAAACCCTAAATGAAAAATATTCATAAATATCTAAATTAAAAAACACTAATTCAAAATGTGTTTAGAATTAAACAATTAAAAAAGGAAAAAAAATTAAAAAAGAGAGAAAAAACAACCCCAGGCCACGGTGGCCTGGGGTGCTTTTTTTATTTTCTTCCCTTTTTTTCAGTTTTTTAATTATAAATGCATTTTAAATTCTTTTAATTTACACCTTTATGAATATTTTTATTTAGAATAAGAATAATTAATTATTTTAGTGTTAAAATACAATTAGTATGTAAAAATACTTATTTTCTATTACATAAATGCTAAAAGAAAAAAAAAACAAAATGAAGGAAACTTCGGGTTGTTTGGCTGCAGAGGGGCTGTTTGGTCATTATAATTTTTTAATATTAATACTTGGATTGTGTTTAGTAAATGCCGGACTGAATTTAACAGCTCTGCAAGTTAATTGGTAGGCTAAAACAGCTGATGTGACATCGTATTGTTTGTTACTTTTAGTGCAATTAACAGTATAAAAAGACTGCAATATATTCAGATTGACCCCTTCCAATCCAAAGACAATTGCTGCATACCATGACTGATTTATATATGATTGATTAATTTGTCTTGCCATTTTGGAAATATCAAATCCACATTTCATCGTACCTTAATGATATCACAAAAATTTGGGTGAAATAAGATTATACATGTGACGAAATGCCATCCACGCGCAAGTCTTTTTCAACAATTTTTTTCTTTTTTTTTGTTGCTAAGTTCGGGTATCACTATGCGGCACAGCATTATCCTTGAGCACGTCTATCCAATGTACAACAATTTTTTAATTTTATTTATTTCTTTCTTGTAAAAATATTTGGTGCATCACTATATTCGCACTTATTGTTTAACAAGTATCATGTATGGCTCTTCTAATCGGTACTCATTCAATAGAATATGAGTATTAGTTTATTATTGAAGAAATATTAGTTAACTCTTCAAATGCTAACTGATACTCTTTTAAGAGTATAATTTTAGTACTTAATGTACTTTTTAAAGTGTAACATTTTTTTATTTTATTAATTTTTTTGTGTTACTTGTTAAGAGTATTTTTTTATTTTATTAATTTTTTTGTGTTACTTGTTAAGAGTACAAGTGTTACTTATTTTATATATTATACCCCACAACCCTACTATTATACATATTTCAATCTGGACCTTTCGAACCCCTATGTAGTCTTGCTCCTCTGTTCACACACGAGAGAGATTCCCTCACTATTGTTAATTTTTTTAAAAAATTAGTTTCGTAGTTATTAATTTATCCTATTTTATGAAATGATAATTAATGTTTTTTTAAATATATACATATCCGTGTATACGTCAAATCACAAAATGTGTTACTATTTTACTATTAATTTTTTAACCCAATCATACAAATGGTTATCAATACTTTGATGGACTTTTGTCGTTCTCGCCCTACAAAAATCCACTTTTTGTCTTTTGTTTTTTAACCATGAGCTCGTGGCTCCTAATTCTCCCATTATCCATCACCCTAACTCTTTCATGAATTCACCTTAGTTATTTATAATTTCATGGTACAATAGTTCATCAAATTAACCATAACTTTATATAGGTTAGGAAAAATTCTTCTCTCAGAATTTTTAAATCACTTGTTGGAAAATATCTCATCAAGAGCACTGTAGTAGAATTAAAAATAGAAAAGAAACAAAATAGATTTTAACGTGGTTCAATCTCAACATATCTACTCCACACAACTACTCACTACTACTTCATTATATATTGAAAAATCAAAAATAGAAGAGTTTACAATGTATATCCTTAATATACAAAGTCTCTCGCCCTATATTCTATTATCACTCCCCCTTATTTCTGTCTCGCCGTCGAAGGCATAAACATGAACACGCATCTCTTATGGCTTTCGAACAACCTACCAACAACAACATCAGAAGCCTAGGCAGGAACGCACATCTCCTATCACTTCAGGACGACTCGTCAACGTCAATGTCGAAGACATAAGCAGGAACATGTATTATCTCTTATGATCCCAAAACGGCACCACATGTTTCACCTAGCGAAAGGCTTAGGCATCTATCTACATCCCAGATGGGTGGATGCTCTCTTTTTAGCATGCCCTAATGCTATTGCAAACATAACCTATTTATAATAAATAAGGTAAATCCTAATGGGCATAGAATTAGAATATTTGACCAAATACTAATTATATTAGTAATTTGAGGAGATACCTAACAAATCCTTCCATCATTAATCACCCCAACCCTTCCATAAATTCACCTTAATCACTTATAATTTCATGGTACAATAGTACATCAAATTAACTACAACTTGGGGGAGGGTTGGGGTGGTAGTAATGGGAGGGCCTTGTAACCCCGAGATCATTGGTTCAATTTTTGGGGATGCAATAATTAACAAAATTAACTACAACTTTATATATAACCCTGTTCATAAACTAGCAGATTCGTTGTTGTCAATTTTCATATATAAAATAAATAACTTTGGAACATTCCTTTCTATTTTCTTCCTTTTCAAAATTAATTTATATGGATATCAAGGTAAACAATATTTAAATAGCTAATTTAACATCATTTGTTATATTCATGTCCTTACTTTTTAAATGTCGATTAATTGTGCATCACACATAATTATATTAGTAAGGATAGAAGGAGTAAAAAAAAATTGAAACTAAACTCTTTTATTGATTAAAAAAGTATTTTGGAAGATGGACTCTTTTAATGGATCAGATCGAGGGAGTAATTGTTATTCCCTCCAGTCCAGAATAAAAGTCGATTTAGAGTTTTTCAAACAGATTAAAAATCCATTAAAAATCTATTTTAAATGACAAAAAAAAAAAGAAAACAAATAATTATTATAATTTAATACTACAAGGAATGTAGGGGTTGAAATCTAATTAATACTACTAGTTTGTTTATGCTAATCACTAACTCTTGGATATAGGGATGGCCACGGTTCCGGAACCGCCGGTTACGGTTCATAAATCAGTGGAACCGGAACCAGAACCTTGGGGGGACGGTTCCGTGCCGGTTTTAGAATCACCGGTTCCGGTTCCAATTCCAGTTCTGTCACGGTTCCAATTCTAATCTGTCACGGTTCTGTCAAGGTTCCCATTCCGATTCCAATCTCTTCCGTTTATTTAAAAATTTTAACTTATAAATGTTATTTTATTTTGACTCAATTAATAACTCAATTATTTATAAATAATTAAAATTACAAAAATAAAATAAAATCTGTAGCGACGGTACATACATTTAGACAATTAAATGATTTATATAATAAAAGATACAAAAATAAATTGTGAAAAAATATATATATATATATATATATATATACAGATGAATAATACCTCAATATATTATTTTAAAAAAATCAAGAGAGTGATGCCTTGTTATAAATCGTGAGAAATCAGAGTTTCAACTTTGAAACATTGAAACTTTTACAAAATAAATACATCTTGAATATTTAATATAATTCATCTTCATCATTTGCGGAAGTTGCGGTTGGACTAATTTAATTTAATAATTAATTAATTTTATTTTAATTTAATGCTTATTTATATTATATTAATAATATATATATATAAAGTATACTATTAGTTTATACATTATTATAATATATATTTAAAAATAATTTTTATATATTTTATGTTAAACATATAATATAATTATAATTATAAGAACAAAGTTCAAAAAAAGTAAATAGTTGAAGTGGTTAATCAACTTTGCTTAAAGCTTTTCAATTTTAACAAAGGGTTGTGTGTTCGAATCTGTGTAAGAGGAATGTAAAATTTATTATTTTTATAGTTATCACATTAGAACCGGAGGGTTGGACCCTTTGGAACCGGGCCGGTTCCCGGTTCTCAGACAAGAGGAACCAAAACCTTAACCGCCAGAGGCGGGTCCGGTTCCGGTTCTGAAACCGGGGGCCACGGTTCCGGTTCCAAAACCTTCCAGGTCGGGTCCGGTTCCGGTTTGAACCTGAACCGTTGCCATCTCTACATAAGTTAGGATAAAGGTAAGTTTAAAACAAAAAAAAAATCCTAAAATATCATTTAGTTTGAAGATTGTTAGTCGCACTAATACGACTTTTGTTCTGGTACGGAGGGCATATTTTACATCTTTAATATTTTAAATTTTCTTAAGTCAGTTATTTCTTACAAGCAGCAGTAACTCTAATATTTTTTATTTTTAGTTAGACAGTGTCTTGCCCAAAATGTCATCTTACTTTCTTACCTTATTTCACTACTACAAAAAGGGGCTTTAATGGCGGTTATTTCGTCCATTTTGAACGCCATCTATCAGACAGCCGTAGAAAGGTTATGGACTTTCTATGGCGTTTTTTTTTCAAAACCACCGTAGAAAGGACTTTCTACAGTAAAAAAAAATTTTAATATTTCATTTTTTTATCTCTGCATTCAAAAAATATATAAAAAAAACAGCAAGAACAGCCGTAGAAAGTTTTTGATATATATATTTCAACTTTATTCAAAATATATATGTCAAAAACTTCCATGCTAATAAACTGAACAACCACCAAACTTCACAAAATTTTTGCGTGCATCCATCAAATTCTAATTAATTTAATCATTAACAGCAAGAACAATACAATAACAACATAATCTTGAAGTAAACAGCCAATATATATATACAAAAATCTAATCTCAGCCTAATCAGTTTTGAGAATAAATCAAACCAAAATCAGTAGAAAAATTATAAAATGGAACATACAATAAACCACCAATTTAACACTAATCAAGCCCGAATTTAATTATTCATCATCACACCAAACCCGAATTTAACACTAATAATAAACCCTAGGCCAATCGCAATAATCAAGTAACAATAAAATTTGTAAAGCTTAAATAAAGTTGAAACTATTCGATATAACCTTTTTTATGATTTGAAGCCCACAACAAGGACCAATTGTGGTGAAATTATGATGGGGGACTAACTCCAAGTGGTGGGTGATGGCCAATTAAGAAACCATCTCAGGAGTTGGGTGACGGAGGATCTTGTTATCAACGCCGCCGGAAGAACGGCTTCAGGGGAAGACAAGGGAAAAAACCAGCGGTGAGAGAGAATGGGCGCTGGCGACGAGAGAACGACTTCGGTTTCCTGAAGATGGAAACAGGGGGAAGCCGCGGTTGGCTGGAGATGGAAACAAAGGGAAACCCTTAAAATTCAAACAAAATCAAGTTTCTGTGGCGGTTTTAATAAAAACTGCTGTAGAAATGGACTTTCTACGGCGGTTGCAATTAAAACCGCCATAGAAACTTGATTTCTATGGCAGTTATGAAGAAACCGCCTTAGAAAGTTACTTTCTGTGGCAGTCGGTTTTAATTACAACCGCCCTAGAAAGCCTGTACTTGTGAATTCCTACCCGTTCCTCTATTCCTATTAATTTATAGTTTTTCTTTTTTTGTAAATTAACCCCCAAATTTTTTTAAATTTAATAATAAATATGTAACTTACTATTTATCAATTTTTATAGTAAAATTCATCATATTTATTAATTATATACAAACTCATGCCTTATGTTATCATAAACAATAATGAATTTCAAAATTTTAGTTGACCAATCCATTATCTTAGGCCTCAAAAATTTTTGAAGTATTGTTACATAATAATTATAAGAAAACTTCAAAAATAGCAATTTTCATTGAATTACTAATAAGATTTTTGAAAACATACTTTCTACGGCAGTTTTTTTAAAACAGCCATAGAAATATACTTTCTACGGCGCTTAGAAATAAAATCGCCGTAGGGGACTTTCTATGGTGGTTTTCTTACAACCGCCGTAGAAAGTCCCTTTCTATGGCGGTTTTCGAATAACCACGTAGAAAGTTACTTACTACGGTGGTTATCAAATAAACGTCGTAGATAATGGCAGTTTTGGTCTTTCCGCCGTTAAAGCATAGCCGTTAAAAGTCCAATCTGTAATAGTGTTTGCTTTGCTAACTAAACATTTTTATGTCCCAAAATGTCACCTTACCTTCTTATCTTGTTTGCTTTGGTAACTAAATATTTTATGTCTTAAAAATGTCACCATACTTTTTAGAACGTGCCAAAAATGCCATATTTGGGATTTTGACCGTTAGTCTTGACTGCAAATGAATGACGGGCATTTGGCCTTGGTTTACTGAGGGTATTTTAATCATCCACCTAAACAATATTAGTAATGGGAATAATTGACTAGTTTTTTAAGAAAAAATTTTAGAAAGAAAGATGTTTTGTTTAATAATTCTTTTCTTCAAAAAAACAATTAAATTATTCATTACTAATATTATAAGTCATTTAAAAAATAAGACAATTATTTCATTCCTCTTCTGCGGCCACCTTCAGCTTCTTCCTTCCATAGCAGCCGCCAACTTTCTCCATGAATTCCGGCGACCCTGGGCTACAGACCAGTGCCACCGCTTCCTTCATATTTTTCGACGGCTATGGGGTTCTTTTCTGTTTCTTAGTTTCTCCATTTTGCAGGTTTCAGTCCGGCGATGTAACAGTAGCCACCGAAGGCTTCTTCTTCATGTAGTTGACTCCGCTGTTGCCCATTTTTCCATCGCCGTCGCCACGTTTCTCCTCAGTCCAGTACCTCCGATGTCCTTCAATAAAATTTTGGGTATCACTTTGATGTTAAAAGAGTAGCAACTAGCTCTTGAATGAGCTAAGTGTTAGTCCTTCAAGAGAACTTCAGGTATCTCTTTGCTCTTAAATGGGTATAAGTTAGCTAATTAGCTCTAACTTATAAGGGTGTGCTTCAAGATAATTTTTTGGGTATCACTATGTTATTGAAGGAGTGGCAGTTATCTCATGTAAAAGCAAATTCATACTCTTTCAAGAGAACTCTAAATATCAATTAACTCTTTTAAAAAAAAGTAGTAGTGTGTGGGACTCCATCCGGAGTAACATGCTACTCTTATTAGCAGTAGCTTTTTATTATTTATTATTTTTAACTCTACTCATGAAGCAGTATCACCCTTTAACGATTGAGTATAACGATTGAGTATTACTTGTAATCTTCAAGAGTATCATTAAGGAGAGGAGGCAGTGTGGGGAATTGAATCCAAGTCTATTGGGTGACACATGAACAAATTTACCAACAACTTAGGATTACGTTTGTTTACTCTGAAGAGATCACTGCTACTCTTATTGAGTAAGACTTTCAAATTTTTTTTTTTAAACTTATTCATCTTCTTAGTGTTATTCTTTTAAGAGTAAGTGAAGCAGTTGTACTCTTCATGAGTATACTGAGTAGCATTTTTTTTTTTTTTTCTTTCTTTCTTTCTTTTCACAAAGTTATACTTGTAGAAAGAATTATTTTTGTCTGTTTTTTTATGCATTATTTTTTTAATTTTCTAAACTATAAAGTTTTGTGTGCATTCATGAAATTTATGATTTTTCTTACGCTTATACTAATTAGTTGAGTTTCATTTAAACAATACACAGCAAAATAAGAATTTAAAAAAAGCCAAAAAAAAAATCTTTAAATTGTACATTTAAATATTGATTGGCCTCTCTAATCATTTAATTCAAGCTCTGCTACTGATTGCAGGTATTGAATTTAGGTACTAAAGTATCGCATGCTGTTTTTACGGGCTGAATTATTGACTTTAGCATTTGAATTATCTCATGTTTGTTAAATAAAAAAGAAATGAGCGTTTTCATAACTTACACCCCGTTTTTAAGTGATTAAATATTGAGTTTACTAGCTGAAGTATGACAAATAGTAACTGAATTATCACAAATATATTAATATAACAAATATTGTTAAAACAGACACATGTACATATCAAATTTAACAATTGAAGTATCACATGTTCGGGTCGTCAGAGAGCCAGGCAAGAGACTCCCTTTATATATGTATTTTTGGGAAATTGAAATATATATCATTAACATACGATGAAGTATGGATATGATTTTTCCAAGATGACACGACAAATTAGGTTTTCTTATTTGATATGATAATTAACAGATCTGAACCACAACAGTTTATTTAATGTACTAAACTACAAATCTATACATAATATAGATCTAACCATAGTAGAATTATATCGTTGAACAAATCTCGTACCGATAGTCACGGATCTGCCACTAATTGCTGATGAAATTTTTGAGACTGCATCTTCAACTAAGTCTTCATACACTATGACCAAGAATGGAATCACCATATGTGACACCCCTCAACCTCCCTGTTTGGGAGGGAGCAGCGGCCAAGATGCCTGCTTGGTTCGTACCAGGACCCACTTATGATATACAGAGTAATTAGTGATACATTTAATTACTAAAATGAATTATCAAACTTTAAACTCTATTATACTTCTAAAGGATACACACACTAATTCACACTATTACAACAATACTGCACCATGCTAAAGCTAGATTCTTAAGTACTATTACAATACTAATGTTTCCAAAACCTAATCCAAGAGTCCTTCGTCAGCATCTCACTAATAGCGATTACTTCCAAAAATTTGTTACATGCAAAGCGTCTAAGGGGTGAGCTTCCATAAAGTCAGTGAGGTCACACTATTAAACATTACCAAATAAACATTTACTTGCACATAACACATATTTCCTAAGCAAGTAAGGGGGAACACGTAAGGGATAGAGTATAATCAAGAAGTTATAACGAAAATCTAAGTGATCCTTCGAAAAGCACTACCGATTATACTTTACCTTCCTTGGAACACTGCAGCTTCTTGATCACTCATGCCGACACTGCTAACACTGAACTCTGAACACTGTGGCATACCTCGAGATAATAACGGACACTAATGCCCAGTCATTTAGTCAGGCACTCCATCCCAATACTGACATACCCGATTTTAACAACTGGATACGCTTTGGGGACCCCCAAATAAATATGCAGTAACATTTAACATTGAACACTACCCACTAAACACTTGACACTTAACATTTAACATTGAACAATAACATTGTAACACATGCATACGATAACTTAAACATTTCACTTATACATATAATTCAACATTGGAGAACATTTACATGCATATAACACATTTATATATATATATATATATATATATATATACAGTTTGTACACTCAAATAGCACAATCATATATCTCACTTACGAAGTATGTATTTTAGTAGATATATCAATAATATCAGTAAAGCATGCTAACTCATTTATTTTCTCAATTAAAACATTTGCCCCTTTAGTGAGAACACTCACTTCGTATATCGCTAATATTTGGTAAGCAAATCTGCAGTTCATAAATATCATAATTTAGACTTTTTTCATAAATCTAAATAAATCTCTAAATTCTAGGTTCTTATAAAAATAACTTATATTTTATTAAGTAATTTTATCAGGAAATAATATAAGTTTTATGCCGTAAAACTATTTTACTTATTCCTATTTTTAAAAGGATTTTATAACCTTTAAAATTTATTTCTAATTTATTCCGAAAATACCCAACAAATACACAAAAATTATAATAACACATAATTTAAGAAAATAGGGATTTAAAATCCTTTAAACGGTTGTTAGAATAATTTCAGTGAGGATTTATAAAAGGATTTATAAAGAAATAACCAAAATAATTAAAATTACACAAAAATCAATTTTCCAGCATCTAATCGGTTTTACCCGATTTGCTTGAGCATGAATCGGTTTTACCCGATTCCCAATCGGTTGAAACCGATTCGTGCTCAGAAAACTTGATTTCCAAGTTTTGCTTCGGGGTTTTGCCAAATCTTTCATAAAAATCGTTTTTCTCTAATTCTTTTTGCTAAAATCATTTCTACAGCATCCCTACAATGTTTATATCAATGCATAACACTTTAATCTACTTTAAATCATAAAGATTTGGATAAAAAAACCTTAAGAAAACTAAAAACCTTTTTTCTTCCATTTTCATGAATTTTTCTAAAATTCCTAACATAATTATCTTGAATTTTTATATTTTTTCATTTTTGGTATAGAATCGATTTTTCCCGATTTGTAATCGGTTATAACCAATCCAAATCTGTTTTCCCCGATTTAGAATCGGTAAAACCGTTGTCTTATCCCATGCATCGGTTTTACCCATTTCCGAATCGGGTAAAACCAGTTGTGAGTCGGTGAAATTTTTTCTTTACTTTTTAAATCGGTTTTACCTATTTAGAAATTGCGTAAAACCGTTTCGAGCTACCTATTGCCTTATCTTACCAATCGGTTTTAGGTAAAACCGATTGGTCACTATTTTTCTCATTTTTCACTTATTTTTTAATTTCTTTATTTTTATTCCAAAATTCTTAAAATTAAACTAATATATTTATTTTCATATGTCCTTAAACATAATCCTATACTTAAATTAATGCCTTAATTCTAAATTAAACATCCAAATTTCTAAATTAAAATCCAAAACATAAAAATCTGAACCATTAGATTTTATAATCAAAAATTATTTTAAGAAAATTTTCAAACTTTGTAATTACACCTAATTAAGTTTGAAAGCTAAAAGTATGATAAAATATAAATTATAAAAGTTAATCTAGGGTGAGAAACTATATGATCTTACAACATAGTCAGGGAGAAAATTACCATAAATGAAAGTAAAACACCATATATGAAACAAAAACTCCATAAATAGAGGGAAAAATAATATAAACATAGATAAAATTAAAATTAAAGTAAACTAAATAAAATATAGAAAAAACAAAGATAGAACGACCCGCATCCTTCAGAAGATAATGGAATTTTGGATTTGGAGAGAGATGAAGAATTTGACAGGCGGCCGCTCATTTTTTTTAGTTTTCTCAAACTCATTATTTCCATATACGTCAGCCTAGGGTTGGATGATTACGACATAAACACAAAATATTATACTATTAATTTTTGACATAAACACAAAATATTATACTATTAATTTTTTAACCCAATTATTGATAAAATTTTGTCGTTCTCGCCCCCAACAATCCACTTTTTGTACTGTAGTTGCGTAATATACTGCCATTTGGGCCCCTCCCCACCCCCAATCCCAACCCAGAAAATATTCCCTTCTGTCAAAAAGGTAAAGTTCACAATCTTTTTCCTCCACCAAATTTTTCTTTCATTTCATATTATCTGTTATTTAGTTTCTGTTTGATTGAGAGTTTTTTTATTTTATTTTATCGTTATTTATTGTATTTTTTTTTCATAATTGGCTATGGAGAATTTTCTATATGGCTATAGTGATTTTCTGTCCGCCTATGATAATTATATTCATCATAGCTATAGTGTTTAAGTTCTTGGTTATGATTCTGTTTATGATCTTGGTGTATGAAGATTTGGTTGAAAATTTAGTCTTGAAAAAACTTTCATTGGTAGTTAATGGCATATTCGTAACCGTCAGCACGAGATTTGTTCAATTTAATATTTCTACAATGTTTATATTTATATTTGGTATAAATTTACAGTTTAGTAGATAAAATACACTGGCGTGGTGATTCACATTTCATAAAAATCACATCAAATCTATTATAATTAGTTGTATTTATTGTTTTTTTATCTTCTATTGGCAACCACTGTTGAACGATTTCTAACACTATTAATGAATATTTTATTTTATTTAAAAAAAAAACCACTTTTTGTTTTTTTTATTTTTACACATGACTTCATGCCACCTAAATACTCCCATTATCTATCACTGTTGGAGTATTTTAATAAAATATTAATAATTAATATAATTATTATTATAGTAAATGTGTGAGTTACAAATTATTTTGTAGTGTGAATGCTAATAAACGGGAGAAGTTAATATTGATAAGAAAATGCTGTTTTGCTCCTTAAATATGGTGTAACTCTTTTCTTATTGTGGCATCCGTTTTCCTTAATAATTGTTAATGTGTGAATGATTTTTTAAAAGCAATATTAAATCAGCTTTCCAAAATGTATTTCAACGGTAGCAAACTTTGAGGAAATGATTTAATATTATGAATTAATTATTTGATGGCTGGTAAGTTATTAGCCAACATTATATAAGGTGTGGCATGCATGGGATGCTTAGATATTAGAGAGGTTATTCTTTGCTAAATTAATTCATATATTATTTGGAGAAATTTACTTTACATATTTGAGATATGTTTAGGAGTGTAAATCTACGGCATTTTAGAGATATCGCAAGACGACATGGTGTATATCCGAATTACCATCTATTAGCGGTGCAGGCTGATGAGTGGTGTGTACAGCTAGTGTGCTGGGCTGTTGAATCCTAGGATGACAAGCTAAAATAAGAGTGATTTGCTGCACCGGATTCTTCCACAGAGGCGCTTGAATCACCTAAGAATAGCGATTAAGCACCTCAGTCCATGCCGCACTAGTTTTATCTAAATTATTGTTTTTACTTTAATTTATTTTATATTATTATTTATACTAATATTTTGATTTTTGTTCGAGCAAGAACAACAATCACTCTAGCCCTTCCTCCCTCACGTAAATCCACCTTGATTACTTATAATTTCAAGGTAAACTAGAACATCAAATTAACCATAACTTTATAGATAACCCTGTTCATAAACTAACAGTTTCGTTGTCAATTTTTCATCTATAAAAATAAAGAAATTTGGAACATTCCTTTCTATTTTCGTCGATCCGTCTCAAATTAATTTTTACATTCTTGGTTTTACCAAAAGAATTCGATTTCATATATAAATAATATTTTATGAATATCAAGGTAAATAATATTTAAATAGCTAATTTAACCTCATTTGTTTCATTCATGTCCTTATTTTTTAAATGTCAATTAACTGTGCACCATAATAATTATATTAGTAAGGGTATGAGGGTAAAAAAATTTGAAACTAAACTTTTCAATTGAAACAAAACGTATTTCGGAAAACCCCTTTAGTAGGTAAAGATATTAGTGAAAGCAATTGTATAATTTACTTATTTTATATGTTGTACTTTTTAATTAATAGAATTATAAATTTTTTTTAAACCGAACCCTCCACTGAAACGCGTGGAGTAGTATCATTATAAATAGGAAACCCCCCACATAAACATCCTGCACCTCAAGCTAGCCTTCTCATATTTAATTATTAATCACTTGTTCAACAATGCAGAAAATGGAGTCGTCATTGTTTTCTCTACTTCCTCTTTTGTTCTCTATAGTTTTGTTGATCAAATGGTTCTATTCTTTGTCGAAACCCCAAAAGAACCTTCTACCTTCTCCTCCAAAACTACCAATAATTGGAAATCTCCACCAGCTTGGCTCACTTCCCCACCGTTCACTCCAATCTCTATCCAGAAATACGGTCCGCTGATGCTGCTTCACTTCGGAAGAAAGCCAATACTTGTGGTCTCTTCCGCTGATGCAGCTTCCGAAATCATGAAAACCCACGACATAGTTTTCTCCGACAGGCCGGAATCTTTAGCTCAGAAGCTTTTCTATAACTCCAAGGATGTCGCGTTTTCCCCTTACGGCGAGTATTGGAGACAAATGAGAAGCATATGCGTGCTTCAGCTTCTGAGCAATCAAAGGGTTCACTCATTTCAAGGTTTAAGGGAGGAAGAAACGTCAATGATGATCGAAAACATCAACAGAAGATGCTCCGGAGGAGCCCCTTCTTCTTCTTCTTCTTCTGGGTTGGTAAATTTGACTGATATTCTTATCACTCTCACAAATGATGTAATTTGCAGGGTTGCCTTGGGAAGGAAATATGGGAACGAGGAAAATGGAAGGAAAGTTAAGAATCTTTTAGGGGAATTTATGGAATTGTCTGGGGTTTTCGATGTGGGAATCTATATTCCCTGGCTGGGATGGGTTAACCGTTTCACTGGTTTGAATGCTAGAGTTGAGAAAATAGTTACAGCCATTGACAATTTTACAGAAGGGGTAATCCTCGAGCATGAGAATAAGGCTACAATTGATAGGACAGATTCAGACTTTGTGGATATTTTGCTTGAAACTCAGAGGGAAAACCTTGGTGGTTCTGATCCTATGGAGCGTGATTCCCTCAAAGCTCTCATTCTGGTACGTACTACGACTTCAGATCCTCGTATTATTTGTTATGTATTACTCTTTTTGTTTCGTTAGAAGAATTAACTTTATAATACTAAAAACAGAATTACAAAATGAACTCTTATAATAGACTGTTAACCATGTATAAATACGGTAAGATAAAGAGCGTTCTAAGATCAAAATATAATATGAACATAAAAATACCATCATATTTAAGTTGTAGAATAAAAATTAGTGCTTGGTAGGACAGTAAAATATATATATATATATATATATATTAAATTTTGTGGTTGACGTGAAACTATTGTCACAATTTCCATATATATATATATATCGCGTATAAGTTTAATGGTATATAGCTCACCATAAGTTTAATTAGTCATAGTTCAGTTCCACTGTTTTGACTATTTTGTCCTCAATCCATTACTCATTTATATAACTACAGCTAGCGTACGTGAGCTGATTTGATGATGATTTAAATTAAATATTCTAAAGATAAAGGACAAAGTGATGTTAGTTAAAAGGTACTATTCCCTTCGTTGGCTCGAGTAGAAGAGTCAAATTTGAAAAATTTATAACTTTTGATTAATGCAAACGTACAACACATACACCTAAAATAGCTAATTTGGTATTATTTGTTTCATTCATGTTCTTATTTTTTCAGTACAGGTTAATTCTGCATTACACATTATTATATTAGTAAGGGTAAAAAATTTGAAAATGAACTATTCTTTTGGAACAAAAATAATTTTGAAAGTGGAATGTTTAATGAACCTAGGAAATATATATATATATATATATATATTTGAATGATTTATTATAAAATATTTATCTTACTAAAGATAATTAATCTTCGATCTTACACTGATTAATACAATTAGGACATGTTTGCGGGTGGAACTGACACAGAACTATTAAAGCACCCCAAGATCTTGGAAGTTTTACAAACTGAGGTAAGAAAAGCAAAAAGAAAACCAGGTGAAATCAGGGAGGATGATGTAGACAAAATGCCCTACCTAAAAGCAGTCATAAAGGAAACCCTAAGGCTTCACCCTCCCCTTCCATTGCTTGTCCCTCGGCAATCGACTCAACTTGTGACAGTGTCGGGGCACGAAATTCCTGGAGGAACACAGGTGATTGTGAATGCTTGGGCAATTCACAGAGACCCCAAGCTGTGGGAGAGTCCAGAGGAATTTCGGCCTGAGAGATTCTTGAATTCGGAGATCGACTTTCGAGGTTTGAACTTCGAATTGATTCCATTCGGAGCTGGAAGAAGGGGTTGTCCTGGTATTAACTTTGCCAAGGCTACTACTGAGCTTGCATTAGCTAAACTTGTCCACAAATTTGACTTTGCATTGCCTCATGGTACAAAACCTGAGGATTTGGACATGTCCGAGGCCAGCGGGATTGTTGTCCACAAGAAAATTCCTCTGTTTGCTGTTGCAACCCTTCATGCTGATTAAAGAATGTAAAATTCTTTCTTTCTGTTAAATCACTCAATTTATTGGATTGTACCTTGTCTTTTTCTTTGATCTGTTAACATGAATTTTGTTTTAAGGGCGAAATACAAAAACAACCCCGAGATTGTATTTATGAACAAAATAAACCCTCAATTTTTAAAAAGTACAACTTAAACTTTTAATTAAAAACTTTACATTTTTCCGGGAAAAAAAAAAAAAACCCTTTTAAAACTACAACAAAACATGGCATCCGAGCACTTATCTTTCATCTTCTTTTTCTTCTGCAGTTTTTCCTTTTGTTCTGCAGCACCTTTTTAACAACCTAAAAAGAAACTATTAGATAATGTTTCATAAGCATTTTGATATTACAGTGTATTCCTTAACTGAAAACTGAAGACCCTAACTAATACCGTTTTCAATCAATCTGATATTTTCCCCCAGACAGTCCCTTATTCTTCTTTTTTTCTTATATATATTACTTTTTCTTGTGTGTGCTAAGTTCTTCATTTAAAATCCATAAAGAAATGTGCGTAAAACCAATATTTGATTTGATTAATGAATTATAATTCAATCAATGTTTTTGCCGCGTGTAATAACTGAGTCACCCACGTTAAACCAGAGGCAGCTGCTATTATTGGATAGTGTTAGGTAGATGGCAGACGAGAAAGGAGGAGAATCGAGAAGTTACCGGCATGATGGCGGCGGAGTGCGTCTCCATCTATTGATGTTGTCTATGCCCCCTGAATGGGTAATTCATCTGAGACACCTGGCCGTTGATAGAGTTCCCGTTGGGGTGTGTAAGAATGCGTTGAAGAAGAGAAAAAAGGAAAAATTGCACAAAGAAAAAAAAAAAAAGGACTAGTTGGAGAAAAATCAACGGATGAAAATGAACAATGTGGATGCCATGTTTTATTGTAGACTTGTAGTCTTTAAAAGGGTATTTCTGTTTGGAAAAATATAGATTTTTCAGTCAAAGGTTTAATTCATACTTTCTAAAAAGTGAAGGTTTATTTTGTTCTAACTACAAGCCTCGAAGTTGATTTTGCATTTCGCCTTTTTTACAAATACTTTTTGTGTTCCTCAATTTCAAAATATATAATTTTGAAATGGTCATCAACTCAAATTCAAGTAACATCCGAATTATTTTCAGTTACCATGCACTACTTTTTGGAAAAAATAAAACAAAACTCATTCAATTAATCCCGAAAGCTTAATTTATATGACTTTATAATTTGGTCCCAATACCTTTTTAGTGATAAACAATGATCGGTGGATATATGGTTGATAAGCCCCTACAATTTTTCTTAAAAAATCTACTACCTATGTATATTTTACTAAAAACTATATTACTGTAAATATTTTTGGCCCTTCCAATTAAAATTTATTACTATATAGTATAAGTTTTATTGTATAAATATTACTCTCTTGGTCTTATTGGAAGAGTCGTGTATCTATAATATGTTTAGTATTAGAAATAAGACTTTTTGTATGGGTAGGAGGGAGTACAATATCTGGTAATACAAATGCTTTTAGTTTCTATTTTCACTATACCTAATTAAAATTGAACTTTTTGTTATTTAATTTCATTCATTCTTACTTTCACATAACTTTATACTCTTTTCGTTCAATTGGAAGAATTAACTTTGACTAATGTAAAACGTATTATGAGTGTCAAAGCACAACACCTAAAATAGTTAATTTAACATCATTTATTTTATTTGTAGCCTTACTTATTAAATATGAGTTAATTATGGACAATACATTATTATATTAGTCATGGTAGAAGGAGTAAAAGTTTTGAGAATAGACTCTTCTATTAAAAAAAATATATATGGACTCTTCTAATGGAAAGAAGGGAATACTACTTTTCTGAATTTTTTTTATTCAAAAATTTTTTAAAAGTAAACATATACTCTTACACTACTGCAAAATTCACCAATGGAGGCGTACCTTTGGAGACGGGTTTCCAAACAGCCACCTCCAAAGGGGCCGAAAAATTGAGAAATTGTATTTGGATGAAACCAGCTTCCAAATATGTACCTCATTGGAGGCGGGTGCAACATGCACCCCCCCTCCAATATTATGTCTATTGGAGGCGGGTGCAACCTCCAAAACACCAAAAGGAGGCGGGTGCATTTTTGCACATTTTTCAATAGTGTTTTAAAAATTCTCTTTATTTTCGATTGTTGAAAGTTGAAAATAATTTTGAAATTTTGTCGAGGTTTGAGCAAGGCCCAGCTTCGTACAAGGATCTCCGCAACAAGGGTTAACCATTCGCAGATTTCTAGTTCAAAGGCCCAGCTCGGTACAAATCACTGAACTCTTTGCGATTCCAAGCCAGGCCATGCTTAGAGGCAATAAGCCTCTTGAAGCCCCGTTGACTTCAAGAGGCCACCCCTACAAATCCACCAACTCACGCTCCATCAACGTTGGGCCGATCCATCAGCATCCAAGCTTCACAAGTCGACCCAACACAATTGTAGCATGCAGGCCACGACTCAAAGGATTGCAACCGCAGGCTTCCAGCCCATGATAGCAGCCCGCAGGCTTCTCGGATTACTCACGCGCCCCAGAGCCCAATTTGCAGGCATCCTATGTGAATTGCGCAGTCCAAGAATCATAGAAGGAATTGGTTTGCATGTTACCTATTTCCTTTTTTAATAACAATTCTAGTTAAATTAAGTTACCTAATTTGATTCCAACTTAATTTAATCTAGTAGTTTCTTTTTTTGATTCTAATTTCCTTTTTCTTTTTCAACTTGAATTTGGATTTACTTCTAGTTACCAAATTCAAGGTTTCCTCTTTTATAATAATAAGGAAATTCGGGTACCCCTTACAGGTTACAACCGAATTACCTTTTCTTGAGTTCATGTTCTTTTTGAATTCAAGTTGTAATAAGGAACTAACTCTCGTTAGTTTCCCATTAGTTTTTATTCCTTTTGTAATTCTTTAAGTTCTAGAATTCGCACCTCTCACCTATAAATAGAGGGTTCGACTTCTGAGTTCCGGGAGAGTTAATGAATTGAGTTATTATCAGTATATCGTTGCTTTAATATTCCATTTTTTTTTATTGTTGAGCATGTTAATATTTTGTATGATTTATTATGCAAGTTCCGAATTTAGAAGTTTTATAGGCTATTGCTCCACCTATAATCCTGTTATTCACCCTCTTAAAATTAATCTAGTTAGGAATAAACGTAGCTAGTCTAGCCTACGTTAGGGGATTATTTTTCGAGTTCAAAGAGAGTAATTAATTGGGATCCTCATTGTTCGACGTTCCTTGGCGCTACAAGTCTTCCGCTTTGCGAGTTCTCGCGAATTGCTCACATCATATATACTTTCAATTTTAACTTTAAATACATGAGTATATGTAGCCTAGTGGTAAATTTAATGTGTAAAAGTTAAGTAATTCTGCAAGCGCAGGTTCGATTCCTACTGAAGCTATAAATTAAATAAACGAAAATTAAATTTTGTACATGACCATTTATTGTTGCACGCGCCTCCAATAACTATTATTGGAGGCGGGTTCAACATGCACCGGGCACCAATAACTGGTAAAGAAGGTGGGTTTCAACCCTTAAAGGAGGCGGGTGTTTCCATCTAATTGAGGCGCCCGCACTTCCTTTAAGTGATAACACCCACCTCCAGTAGGTGATTTGCGGGTAGTGTTAGTCAAAACAAAACTATGCTGTAAAATAAAACAATCAATACACTACTGCAAAATTATACATTGGAGGCTGGTTTTGCGTTTGTGCACCCGCCTCCTTTGATGGAGGTTTCGTTCTTCAATTCACGGCTTGAGTAGAAATCGAACTCGCGCCTGCATAATCACTCAGTGATAGTAAAAAATTAATTAAAAATAACAAATACAATTTCTTATTATAATATAACGACACATTGAAAATGTAACATAAATTCATTCAATACGAAAAAATCACCAGTAGAAATGGAACAGCTATGAATTATGTGATGCAGAAGGCTTCTGCAATTTCCATTAATCGACAAATTATTTTTGGGATGTCAGAACTCATATTAGTGAATGGGTTATAAAATTCTATCCTCTTGCAATCTTTAAGGCAAAAGTCAGGAGAAGTTAAAAAAATACTTCTTGATCGATTTGGAATGATGTAGAAAAGATTACGTCTCCTACTAAGCTTCCGTTTCATAAAATTTAATGTTTATATCTGAATGTTTAATGTTGAATTGATTAAACACTTAATATATTAATGTTGAAATTTATTTTTTAAAATGAGAATCAGAATGCTTAATCACGCCACTTGTTTGATAAATATGTTGATCAAAATGCTGAAATTTTAAAAATGTACAATTTTATCCTTCTATTGAATTTTTTATATTTATATATGCAAAATATAAAAATTTATGGCCTCTTCGCAAACCGACCCCGTGAGAAGCCTGAAGAATACGCTCCTTGAAACAGAGGCAACTCCAGTATTTCCAAGTCTTGTATTTTTTTTACTATGTTGTGAAGGATACTGCCAAGGGTGCCATGGATGCCTTCCATAACTGCTGCTGTTATTCAACTATTATCTTTTTAAATTAAAACATTTGTTAAACTATTATTTGCCACTGGTGGTGCCATTTCCCGGGTTAGCGAGTCATAAGACTCATAACTCATTTGACCCATTTCTTGAGTTAGCGTGTCCTGTTATATAATAGTATTAAAATCTTCTTATGGCTCATAAGTTTTACTCTCTCCGTCCCACTTAAAGAGTTTACTTTCAAAAAAAAAATTTCTCCCATTTAATGAGTCCACTTTGAATTTATTTACAGTACATACTCTTACTAATATTACAATATGTGATTGATTGGGACGGAGGGAGTAATAATTTTAGTAAAGCATCCTACTAAATTGGAAATTTTACCGCATAAATTTGAATAGTTTGCATGTAGCAATACGTAACTCATAAAAAAATATAAATTTTAAGATGCACTAAGTAATCCATAATTTGCTGCAATCTCAATGTGCACTAATTCTTTTCTTGAATGAGAGTTCATAGGACAGTTTGCTATCGAAAACATGTTTATGGTTAACTCTTATTTTAAGTCTTCATTAGTGTCGAATTTCATACTAAGCAAAATGTAATTGATAAATATTCACAAATTTTCCTAATTTTTAAAACCTAACAAATCCTTCGTAATTTTTAATTTCAATTGTAACCATGATCGATAAACCAAACTAATGTCCAATTTCTCCTTTTTTTAAATCGTGATCATGTTTACAATTATTAATTATTCCCCAGTCGTAGTATTAATTTCAATTTTCCATATTTTTCACTTTTAAAGTATTTTTTTATAATGTGAGACATTTGGTTTTTAACTAATTAAAATGCATAATTTTATTTTGCTGGGGGGAGTTCATGAGGAGATTGAGAGAACCCAGCGGAAGATACAAAAAATGAAGATCATGGGAGTAAGATATGCCATTTGTACCTCTTAACTACCCTATGCCTATTGTCGATTTTGGGCGTCATTAGCATTGATTACGCAACAATTATTTTTTTTTTTCAATATGAGTCTTTTATAAAGAACTCTTTTAGTTATATTTGTTTTTGAAAAAAGTGCAAAAGTAATCCACAATCTTTACCAATATTTCAAATGTAATCCAAATCTTTAATATGTATCAAATATAATCCACAATGTATTCGGTTTGTATCAAATAACGGAAATTACACCAAATTAACGGTCAACTTGTTTGACCGTCAGTCAAACCCTGGTATGACCCTCCTAAAACCACCCCACCCCTTTCTTCCAATTACATTTAATTAATATCAATGATGAGCATTTATGATTTTTAAAAATTTTCATAATGGAATTAACAAAGTAAATTGAGTTATAGGTACGCACTTTTGATACTTTGAATTAGTTCTAATCAAACCACATTTAGACATATAGTTTGCGTGCAAGTTTTACTTCATGTGTTTCAAGAGTGCAATATTTATTATTAACCCAACATTTATATGAGATTCACGTGCAATTTTTGTTGAAAATAATTTTAAATACAATTTTAAAATGTCTCAATCTTCCGTTCTTTCTATTACTATAAACTTTAAACTACTTGAACTCGTGGCTCCATACTTCAGAGTATAGGGTTTACCTTTGTTTTGTGGTTTTTGAATCACCTTACGCCTTTAGTTGGCCTAGTTTTGATTGGGTGTGGAGTAGGTTTTCTTGTTCAAGTGATTGCTACTATATGTTCGGAGTTAGCCCACAAACACATAGATAGGCATTTGGGTAACCTATTTGGCTATCAATTCTTAAGAACCACCATAGCTTCCATAGCAAATTTCGTTACTTCATTAATCTAGTGTGGGGTTGGAGAGTCCCTTTTCCGTTCTTGGTATTTCCTAGTCATCTTTTCTAGAGTTTCATTATTTATCAATGAAAATTCAAAATATTTCATTGAGTAAAATAGGAAGGGGAGAGCTCTAGAAGTATTGAAAAAATGAGATCAAAGAGCATAGCCAGAGACAAAATTTGAGTGGGACGAGCTAGTAGATAGTAAGAGGCAGAATGAGGGAAAGAACAAATTGAATGAATTAGTGGATAGAGATAGCTTGCTTACATTACTCATTCAGTTGCTAGGTGTTTGGTACCACAGTTAGTGACTACTGGGGCAGTAAATGAGGGCCCGTGCTCGACTAGAAAAAGAATAGTTGAGATCAAATTCAATCGAGTCTAAATATTTGGGTTTGAGTTCGGCTTGACAAATTTTATAGGAATTACTATTATGACAAATCCAGGTGGGTGGATTACTAGGTCATTGGTTATTGGAGGAAAAATAGGTGAAAATTTAGTAAATAATTGCACTTTTTTAATCATAGTAATTAGAAATATATATTCAATTAAATTTATTTGTCAAATTAGTGGGTGAATTTTTATGATAGATAGTGGATTTTCCATCTTTTTGTTTATTATTTTGTATCTGAAAATACATGGGTTATTAGTGCTAACACGGTTAGATACATTTGAGAACCCATTGGTTCTGAAAATAATTTGTGCCAATGGGAAATTTGCATGTTTAATTATAGATGAATTGTTACTGTAATCCAAAATGTTGTAAACTTATATTTTATGTTATACTCCCTCCGTCTCACTCAAATAGTCTACTTTAAAATGTGTATAATTTATTATGGGTTGTGAGGTAGAACACCTAAACTAAGTAATTTGCTACCATATTTTTCACTTATATTCTTACTTTAGAAGTAAGGGTTAATTGTGAATCACACATTGTTATATTAGTAAGGGTATGCATGTAAATAAATTCAAAATGGACTTTTTAACCGAGACACTATTTTTTTCTAGAAGTGGACTCTTTGAGTGGGACGGAAGAGTACTAGTTTATGAAAATATATAAATATTTGTTCCAATGTGATGCAGTGCACAATGCCAAAAACTTTCCTTCACAATTTGAATAAAGCTCCTGCCCAATATTCGGTTAGTAACATTTAGATTTAACACCGGATATTGAGAAACTCGGTATAACTAGCTAGTTGCCGTTCAAACTGGTTTTCTATATCCAGTGTCAATGATACGTGTTTTTTCCCGCTTACACCATATTATACAGTAACTATAGTACGACGACCCTTTAAGAGTGACACTTGTACTATTCTATCCTTCTAAAATAACAGTTTTTATTTAATTATTTTTAAATTTTCTATTTTTATTAAGTGCTACTCTTCTATTCTTTTGAAGTAGCACTTTTCAAGTTTCCTTGACCTTTTCAAGTTTATTTGCATGCATATTGATTTTATTTGTCTTTAAGTTTCTTATTTATCTACACTACGAATTCAGACTCACCTTGAGATTCTAAAATTACCACGAACATTGAGAAAATATGGCGGCAGCGATTCATGGTGGCTGATGCTCTTCGAGTTTCTTTATTTAAGTGTTTTTTTAATTAAGCGTGGGGTTGGTTACCCATTTTATTGATTGCAAAAAAAAAAATTAAAAAGGAAACAAACCGGATGGTTTACATTTTGTGGCCTATTTTGTTTAATTTTCTATAACTCCTTTAGGGCTGCTTCCGAAATCAATGCTCAAGGTAAGTGTTTACTGGCTTGTGCTTGTTAGGCCCTATAATGTAGTTCTCTATTTAGTCCACAGTTTCCCAAGAGCCATAACCTGCTTCCCCTTCATCTTCTTCGTTGTCGTTACTAAGGTCCTTTGGTGAGTGCGGCACAGATGATGTAGTTGGAATATGTGGCTTCGTCGGCATGTGATTGATGAGTTGAGAGTATCTGTAGGCATCCTATGTGCTTCAACGAGAGTAAAAATTGTCTGTAGTGGCTTCAATTTAGGCACTGTGAGAGACTTGTGGGCTTTTGAATAATTATGTTGAGTCACTTCAGGTGCTCCGTGGACTACATTGAACCACATAGGTGTGGTAGCTATTTTTTAGTAAATTCTTCTACAATACATTTCATCGTGGCTTGGATTGTTTTTGGAGATGGGATTGAAGGAGGCGGAGTATCATTAGTTTTTTTTGTCATTTTTCTTTTATCCTTAAAATGATACTTGAACAAAGTATTAATGATATTTGTGAACATAATTACTAGTACTGTTCACAAGTATCAGTCTTATTTTGATCAAATATCAGTTAAAAAAATGTGTATACTATTCTCGTGAATAGTACTGCATTAATAAATCTACTTCATAAGAGACCAACTTGTTTGTTTTGCAGGAACGGAGAGAAATTTTCAGTCAATATATTTCCGTAATTTGCCATTGAAAATGCATTATTAAACTACATGACTTATTCATAAACTTTCTATTATTATTATTACCATTTTAGCTTTGCAACCTCTAAATTTCGAATGTATGATCTCAAGATTCCAAGTTATCCTTTTTACTACTTTCCAAATCCTCCTCTATCTATTTTAAGTCATACAATAAATGTAATTACCTTAATTTGTTGAGAGAAGGCTCAAGTTATTCCGAGCGCATTTATAATTTTTTTTAATCTTTTATGCCATGAATATTACTCCCTCCGTCTTACTCAAAGACTCCCTTTCAAAACAAATTTTTGTCACATTTAAAAAGTCTACTTTGAATTTATTTACATTACATATCCTTACTAATATAATAATGTGTGGTTCAAAATGGAGTATTTTAATTGGATTAGGTAATTATAAATTTGAGTGAGACAGAGGAAATATTTTAATTGGATTGGGTAACTATAAATCTATTTTATAAAATAGAAAAAAAGATAAAGCAAACCTAACCTTTGCAATTTGCAAATTTTCTTAAAATTAAACTGCCGCTCAAAGACACACACGAGGAGAGAGCATGAAATCATCCCACGATGACATCACGAATGATGACCAGTAATGATTATCAATGATTTTTGAAATATACCTACATACACTACGGACACGATGTACAAATTTCTCCCGCCAGTACGTAATTAGCTTTTTCATTTAAGAAAACATAAATAACATTTGTCCTTTGATTAGCATGTCCATGGTGAAATATTGCATGTTAGACCGTTAGAGGATAGACGTAAAGATTTTTGGTTTTATCATTTTAAAAGAAAGTCTCTTGTCCGACGTACATGGAGGTCGGCGTTGCCTGTATTAATTTCTTTACTGTTTTTGCGCTTTCCATCCTTCATGGAAAATAACTTTAGGCCTGTTCTTTTCCCCATTTTCAAACTTAATTTGAAAATTGGTTTTGTAGATAAACCTACAACATTTTGAAAACATTGTTCTTTTCCAAAAGTTGCAAACTAATTTTCAAGATTTTTTTCTTTCTTCTCCTTCCTTCTTCTTTTTCTTCTTCTTCCTCTTCCGTCCTCTCCTTCTTCTTCTCACCCACCACCGCCCACCGCCGCCGCCGCCAAACTCTTATCTTCTTCTTCTTCCTCTTCCTTCTTCTCCGTCCTTCTTCTCCTCCTCCTTCTTCTTCTTCATCTTCATCACTCACAATCTTCTTCCTTCTTCTTCTTCTTCCTCTTCTTCTTCTTTCTCTTCTTCTTCTTCTTCTTCTCTCCCACTACCGACCCCCGCCGCCCACCGCCGCTGTCGCCAAACTCTCATCTTCTTCCTCCTTCGTCTTCTCATTCTTCTTCTTCTTCTCCTTCCTTCTTCTTCTTCCTCTAACTTGTCTTCTTCCTCTTCTTCTTCCTCTAACTTGTCTTCTTCCTCTTCTTCTTCATCTCTCTTCTTCTCCTTCTTCTTCTCTCCCACCGTCGACCACCGCCACCCACCGCCGCCGTCGCCAAACTCTCATCTTCTTCTTCTTCCTCTTCCTTCTTCTCCTCCTCCTCCTTCTTCTTCATCTTCATCACTCTCATCTTCTTCCTTCTTCTTCTTTTTCTTCTTCCTTCTTCTTCTTTCTCTTCTTCTTCTTCGCCGGAGGTGGCTCATTATCGGTGGCGGCGGGGCGGATGGGGGTGGAATTTGTGAAATTGGAGAAAGAGTGAAAGGGGGGAGGAGATGAAGGGAAAAAATATATATATTTTGCCCAATATTATTTTTTAAAAAAAACTTGTTTTGAAACCCATGTTTCTTTCAATTAGTTTAAAACCAAAATATTTTCAAAATTTGTTCCCAAACTTGTTCTCAAAATGTTGAAAAGAACAGGCCCTTCATAATACTATTTCAACCAAGTTTCATCTGCTTTTAATTACCCATATGCTATTGTAATATGGGGTTTGGTTGATCTTATTCTTGCTGCTGAAAAATTGGATGCAAGATATTGTAATGAATGCTTCAAATCAGGTAGTTGCAATTACCCTTTTGGTCCGTATTTTAAAGTTAGGCTTAAGATTTTTGGACAGAAGTTAGGCTTCATTGTCATGGCGGCGACCCCGATAGTTGTATATCAATCGTGGCTGATAGAATTTCAGCACCTTTCATGAAATTATTATCTTTGTTTTCAAAAAAGAGTAATGATACATATTTCAACAAATTATCACATCTTTTTCATATATATCAAGTCATAGGCATGCATTCCTTTGTTAATAATAATGTAATATTAATAATTATTTTATAAAAATGTAGTTAATGTATGTATGTCAATGTAATATTAATAATTATTTTATAAAAAAATTTTGAGCCGGTACGCTGCCCCTTTTTTTCTTTTCAAATCAATTTTTTTTTTTTCAATTCCTCACATTTTCAAAGCATGCATGAGGATAAGAATATCTATCTCCAAACTTTTTTGTATTTTTATTTTTAAACAGCACATACTATTTTTTTTCAAAAAAATATTCATAGGCCCAATTTGTTGTAATGATAATCATCCAAATCTGTAGAGACCCCAAGCCTTTTCCATTTTTTTTTTCAATCCTCAAATCAAGGTTTTCTTTTGTTTTTGTACAAGCGGGTTTTTACTTTTGTCTCCTTCCTTTCCTACTCCATTGCAGTACTCCAACTCTCCTCCTACAATGGCTTCTTAATTATTAATATTAAATTTCCTTTTTCACTTTCTAATATTTTTTTTCCTCTTTACTTTCTAGTCTACTTTAATTTACTATTTTAACATTAATTCTTTACTATTTTCAGCCAATCTCTTTCCAGAAATTTGTTTAGACTTTAATTTTTCTTTTGTTCTACTAATTATTTCTCCTTATTTTTCTATTTTCTACCTAATATATATACTAAATTTTCTTTTATTTTGTATAATTTGTTCTCCTTTTATTCTCAAAGTTTTTTCAATCCAAAATAATTATGAAAATATTAAAACTTGTAAATAATAGACTAATTTTCTTATGAACAGTTTTAAAATTCCATCATATTCTATAAATATTATTTTATCTTATTAAAAAAGAATTAGGACTTATTTTCATAATTTTGCTCTTGGGGTCTTTAAAATTTAAGGACCGGGCTGTCTGTAAGCCGCAAAACTCATTCCCCAGGCCCGAGCCATCGAAATTCACTTTGGCTCGGGAACCGCAGCAAGTTCTCTATTAAAAGGTTGAAATTATGTGTGTGTGTGTGTGTGATGTTTTTATAAGGTTGAAATGATGTGGTTATTACTATATTTTTTTTAAATAAACATGGGTGGTGCCTTTATTAGAGACGAATAGAATCCGTGGCAAAAATTACAAATCTTGCAAAGAGATTAAAGGCGTAAAAAATGGAATGTGAACCAGGTCAGATGCAATTAGCCTCGCCAAAGGAGCTGGGAGAGTTTCAGGCGCTAAGGTGACGCTCAGGCAAGTTGTGGAGGCCAGCAGGCCCGACCCAAGGGCCTAGGCAATCTGGGCGCTGGCCCAGGACCCCTATACATTAGGGGCCCAAATTTGTATATGTTTTTGAATTATGATAGTATGTTTAGTTTGGATAAGGCTCAAACTTATTTTAATTTTGCATTAGAAAATTCTGGCCCCAAATGCTCTGTTTTTTTTGTTTTTTTTGTTTTTAACGCATTAGAAAATTATTTTTTTTGCTTACCGTTAATTAAGGAGGAGAAAGTGGCTATTGCTTTATGAGCTGTCATGATGAGTTGTAGAGTTTCTTTAGAATTTTGTCTCTTGTAGATTATTGTTTAGCAGTATATGTTTGCCAATGAGATTGCAGGAGAAGGCATCAATTTTTTAATTTTTTACTACGAAGATATTTGGAAAAATGGCAGTTTTGGTCCCTTACGTTTAGTCTTATGGCGATTTTAGTCATTTTTCTTTTTTTCTCAACAGTTTTAGTCTTTTATGTTTGTTTCTTTGGTAATTTTGGTCCTTTTACCAAAAATTGGAGGTAAAACCAGTAATCTAGGGCATTTAAAAATATTTCCAAATTTTGAGACAAATTTTTAAAATCTAAATCCCGGGGCAAATTAATTGGAGGTAAAACCCTTCTCCCCTGTTTTCTCTAATCCCTTCCCCTGTTTCATTCTCTGGCCAAAGCTTTCATTTCCAGAATTATCTTCCTTTTTCTTTTCTTGTTCCTTCCCTTTCCTGCGGCTGCCCGTTTTCCTTTTCTTTCTTTCTCCCCTTTCTTTTCTCTGCACTCACCCACATGGGCCACATCACTCTCGCCAATATCAAGATGGATGACACTAACATCATCAATCTTGAGAAGCTTTAGCGCCCTTGCCCACAAACTCAAACACCTCAAGTGTGCAATCTTTCAAATGCAACTTCTCAATACTGTCAGCCTCCAGTATAAATTTATCCAAACTAATAGGTTAAACTTTTTTTTTTTTTTTAAAGTTACTGCTCAGTTCCATTGTCGCCAATGGATCCGACATGACAACATCCCAGCCCACATAAATAAGATAGCAACTTTTAGTAATGCGGATGACCTGAAACCAAAAAAGAACACCACCCAAGAAAAAAGAACCCAGAATAAATAAACAAACAAATTAAGACAAATTTCAGATTACAATAACAAATGAACCCAAATATATAACAAGTCTATACAAGACTCATAAAATGTTCACTAAAAAATGGAGAGTTTTCTTGTGACTTAGGGCATCTCTAGCAGCAGCGGCCAAACACTGCTGGAGAGTTGGAATTGGAGAGGTGGGCTTGAGGTGGGCTGGAGCGTTTTGCGCAGAGGTGTGAACAGTGGACCTGAGCCGAGGTCCACTGTTCACAACTTCCCTTATTTTTTTAAAATTTTTTATTATTTTTTATTTACAGTTTAATCCCAAAATTTACTTTTATCTATTATTTGAACCCATTGATTAATTAAAAAACAAACTTTGTTATTATTATAAATTTAAGAGTTTAATTTATTTACTTGTTATTTCATATGTGATTAAAATATAAATAATTATTGTCAACTCTACTTAATTATAAAGAAAATTTTAAAATTTTGCATAATATAATTATGAAAAACGAACTTTAAAAGTTCCAAAATTAAAAATATAGTAATTCAAGCATTCATATTTATAAAATTACTTAATATTAAAAAATACATAATATGAAAAGACATTACATAAAATATAAAATAAAAAGACATTACATAAAAGTAAAGAAGATTAAAATACAAATTAAAAAGACACACATACACACAACAATAACTTGTAATAGTTCTTAACATAGTCAATAATCTGGTATGTCGCTCCCGGATCCACCTAAATTGCCGAAAGTACCCGCGAAATTTTCATTTTCGGAATGTGGATGTGGTGTAAAATTTTGCTGCGATATTCTTGCCATAATTTGTGTCTGTTGAAGCTGAACATACGCATAATAATTGGGGTCGGTAATATATTTTGCAAATTTATTGCCATTATTGCATCCTCCCGTGTTTGTTTTTTCAAATCCAAATAAATTTGACGTTGCTCTTCCTCCTTTGCTTTCTTTGACGCCATCAGCTCAATGAGAGGTTGATTTGCCTCCTTGACTTCATCACGGATAAATGAAGATTGGCCACCGGTTCGTCTCTTTTCCTTTGCTTTTTTATTCCCCATTGGACATTTAGACGCTGAACCTTCAGAACTATCACCTAAACTTATGGAAAAAGAATCCAAACCAGGAGTTGTTGATAATGCAGACTCAGGAGAAGGATAATCAGTGTCTGACGATATATCATTCATTTGATTCATACGAGATTTCCTTGATGTACCCCCGAAATCATTTTGAAATTTCTCGAAATCTTTCAAAATATCCCACACGTGGTCGAATTTGAAACCAGAGTGGTACTTTTTGTCTTGTTTCAGTAAAATCTTTACTTTTTTCATCTGCAAAAAAGTTAAATATCAGTATGTACGAATTACTTGAACATAAAGATTTTCGAAAAACATAAAATAACATACAATGTACTTACAATATCTTCATCAGAAGCACCGCTAGGATTCATATTTTCCACATTACGGAGACAAGCTTTCAATTTTCGAATAGCAGTAGAACTCTTCCCCATGCGAGATTGGGACGATCTATGAGTACGAGGTTCCATTTTATCCACAAGATGGCAGTTGTATTTTGCTGCCACACGAAACCAAAAATTATCAGTTGGTTGGTTTCGTCCTATAATAGGATCTTGTGATATTTCCATGTATGCTTTGCACAATATCACATCTTCTTCTGGACTATAGAATGTAGACATTTTCTCTCACAAAAAGTTTAGTGTTTGAAGGTAAAATGTAGAATTGCTTGTCTTCCATTCATTCAAGCTCGATTTTTTATAGATGAGAGTTCATCACTAGTCTTGTGTAAATTTGTCTACACATGCATGGGTGGTCAATTTTCCGTCATTGAGTAGTCTTGTCTTCACTTGCAAAGAGTAGTCATACTTTTATGACTACTCTTGTAGAAATAATCTTCACATGCAAGACTAGTATTTATTTCTATCACTAGTCTTGTGTAAATTTGTCTACACATGCATGGGTGGTCAATTTTCCGTCATTGAGTAGTCTTGTCTTCACATGCATGGGTGGTCAATTTTCCGTCATTGAGTAGTCTTGTCTTCACATGCAAAGAGTAGTCATACTTTTATGACTACTCTTGTAAAAATTATCTTCGCATGCAAGACTTGTATTTATTTCTATCCCTAGTCTTGTGTAAATTTGTCTGTACTTTTATGACTACTCAATTTTTTGTCATTGAGTAGTCTTGTCTTCACATGCAAAGAGTAGTCATACTATTATGACTACTCTTGTAGAAATTATCTTCACATGCAAGACTAGTATTTATTTCTATCACTATTCTTGTGTAAATTTGTCTACACATGCATGAGTGGTCAATTTTTCGTCATTGAGTAGTCTATTCTTTGCATGCAAAGAGTAGTCATACTTTTATGACTACTCTTGTGAAAATTGTCACCCCTTGACTATTGACCATATGACATTATTGTTATTCTCATATGTATACTATTTATAAATAACACAATACTTTGGCACAATAGGCACTCCATCATTTCCCTTCTTTTCATTTTGTAAGCATTGTTGCTTTTTTACTCTACATATTTCGATACTTCATAAAAATGAATTTCAACTTTGGAGCATCGTCATCTGAGGTGGCAATTTCAAACTCATATCCATCTTCAGAAGAATATGATGCTATGTTCACATCTAGTGAGTCTGATGAAGATGATGCGGTTGTATATCAAATGTTGCAGAACAATGAAATCATTGTGCAGAATTCCCTCCATCAAGAAAGAAGTGAAAGGAGACGTGGCTCGATTCCGGGTCTATCACAATCCATCGCGGTCGTCATTTAGCGGCGGAAAGATTGTATAATGATTATTTTGCTGAGAATCCATGCTACAATGGAAACACATTTCACCGAAGATTTCGCATGTCCCGTGATTTATTTTTATGCATCATTGAAGCGGTTAA
Source organism: Leptodermis oblonga (assembly GCA_016801395.1). Classification (NCBI taxonomy): domain Eukaryota; kingdom Viridiplantae; phylum Streptophyta; class Magnoliopsida; order Gentianales; family Rubiaceae; genus Leptodermis; species Leptodermis oblonga. The sequence goes on along the minus strand of CM028754.1, from coordinate 7,309,842 downwards.
AAATCATGATAACTACTTCGAACAACAAAGGAATGCAGCGGGTACACTTGGATTAACAACTTTACAGAAAATAACAGCAGCAATTCGATTGTTGGCGTACGGCAAATCAGCAGATTCTCTTGATGAATATCTTAAACTTGGTGAGTCAACCTCAATTGAATGCCTGAAAAGATTTTGTCGTTCTGTTATAAAAATATTTTCAGAAAAATATCTACGGGCACCAAATGCTGATGACATTGCAAGGCTACTCTATGTTGGTCATCAATGTGGTTTTCCAGGAATGTTGGGCAGTCTAGATTGTATGCATTGGCAGTGGAAAAATTATCCAACAGCATGGTCCAGACAGTATGCTGGTCGTTGCAGAGCACCAACTGTAATCCTTGAAGCAGTTGCCGATTATGATATGTGGATATGGCATGCATTTTTTGGTATGGCGGGCACAAATAATGACATCAATGTGTTGGAGTCATCTCATTTGTTTTCCAATCTTACACAAGGTATTGCACCTCCGGCTCATTATGTTGTTAACGGGAAAGAATTTACTATGGGTTATTATTTAGCTGATGGTATATACCCTAAATGGAGTACGATTGTGCAAACAATTCATGATCCACAAACTCCAAAATTGAAGTATTTTGCTAAAAAACAGGAGGCTTGTAGAAAAGATGTTGAGCGTGCGTTTGGAGTGCTACAGTCACGATGGCATATTATTAGAGAGTCATCTCGATTTTGGGAAAAAAAAGTGATGCATGATATAATGACTGCATGCATTATCATGCACAATATGATAATCGAGGATGAATGTAATCTTTCTGCATCAATTGTCCAACCGATAAGCACAGGTCATCTCCCAAATGAAGGTGAAACTAGTCATGATGAAAATACCCGATTTCAAAGTTATCTTGCTCTATATAGACGAATTTGAGATAGAAATACTCACTTTGAGCTTTGCGACGCACTTATAGAGCACTTGTGGGAGCGTCATTCGAATGCTGTAGATGACTCGGATTAGTAATATTAGTTTAGTTGTTTAAATTTTATTTTCTAAATAATTATGTAAGTTTTTTTTAGTATTATTAAATTTCGTGTGTCCGGACTACTTTTAATTTAGTTTGCATTTTATCATTTTTCATTGTGATATTAATATAATTATCGTTTAATTTTAACTAAATGAATTTATCATATTAGATGAAATTGCAAAATAAACTAATTAGTTGGAGTTTTTGTATAAATAACTTGAATAGTACAAAAGTAATTAAATTGAATTTAAAATTATGTGTATGGAGGAATCAAAAAGAATATTCTTAAAAATCTGGAAGGTAGAGTTTTCTGTTGGGGCAAATTTACTGTAGAAACTGAAACTGAGAGGTGGAGGTGACTGGAATAGTGAAAAACTGCTGGAGATGCCCTTACGGACAAGGATAGATGTCAACGATCAGAGCCCAGAACCTCAAATCATCCGATTAATCAACCAAATCAAAGTGGAAATCCGATTACTGGATTCCCTCAATATAATTCATCAAAGGAGGGGAGAAAGGGAAAGTTGAACACATGGACGACGACGACGGAGATGTTAACGAAGATGGAAAAGGATCAGAAGAAAACAGTAGCAGCAAAGTTGTTGGGAAGGAAGGAATCAGATTCGGTAGAGAAGAGAGAAATGGTCAAGCCGGGGGGTTGCCCCCTGCCCTCTGCCTTCTGCAAAAACACAAACAGACACACACACATTAGTGATGTGGGTGAGCGTAGAGAAAAGAAAGGGGAGAAAGCTTGATAATTCTGGAAATGAAAGCTTTGGCCAGAGAATAAAATAGGGAAAGAAAATAGAGAAAAACAGAGGAAGAAATTAATTTGCCCCAGAATTTAGATTTTAAAATTTTGCCTCAGAATTTGAAAATATTTTTAAATGCTCCAGATTACTGGTTTTACCTCCAATTTTCGGTAAAATGACCAAAATTGCCAAAGAAACAAACATAAGGGACTAAAACTGCTCAGGGAAAAAGAAAAAAAGACTAAAATTGCCAAAGGGCCAAACGTAAGGAACCAAAACTGCCATTTTTCCGAAGATATTTCTGAAATCTGAATCCTACCATCTTTTCCTCCCTCCTGAGATCTTCTTTCTCTCCTTCTGCATATTTACGGTCCCTTTCAATTCTGGTTACTAATTTCTGTATTAATTAGGGTCTTAAATTTTGGGCCCCCCAAACTTATTACTAATTTTGCAAGGCTTTTGATTCTTTTGAATACATGTATGATTTGGCTCTGTTCTCTTGTGACTTGTGTAAGGAAAATTTTGTTGGAGGAAAGTTTTTTGTTAAAATTTTTTTAGAGGGAAGTTCTTTTTAGAAATTGTGTAGGTGAGAGATAAAAAAATGTAATGATTGTGTTATTTTTTAAATTTATGTGAGTAGGTATTTAGAGGGAATTTTAAAATTTTAATTTTGAATTATTGAAAAAGTGAAGTTGTTTCTTTGTGTAAAGTTTTGAAAAAAAAAATGATAATTCTTGAAAAATTGCCACAAGAGAACAGAGCCTTAATTTTGATTGATTTATACTTTTTCATTTGATTTAAATTTTAATAGCAATCCAAAGCGCAATTTTCGTTTGGCAATTCGGCATCAAATCCCATTATCCCAATATATTTTTGTGTAAAATGAAAGAGAGAGGGAGTGGACGGTCACATGGGCTGAGAAAAGAATGAGATATTTTTTTCGGAATTGATATTCGCAGTAACATTTTCCATATTTGCAGTAACATTTCCCTGTAAATAGACAAAAATGCCCCTGGACCAAAAAAATAAATAAAAACCAGCTGCAAAAAAAAAAAATTGAAAAAGTAACTCACGGGCTCTGTTCTGTTTAATAATTCCTGCAAAGTAGAGCCGGGTGGAATCACAAAATCGAATAAAAATCGAGACGACTCGGATCGGAAAAAGGTTAGTGGCTAAAGTTTATATGTTTTGCGGTATTGTTTTAGATAGTTGGTTTGATTATTTTAGTTGTATTATGTCCGGATTTATTAGTATTTTTGTCGAAAATGTGAATTTTTTACCGGATTGGCGAAGATCCGCCCAGTGGTTACTGCAAATATCAAACTGAAGGGGGGGGGGGGGGGGGGTGAAATATCGCCGGCTCCCGAGGATATTTTTGGCCATACCGCCGGCTCCAATATTTTTGGCCAAAATTATCGCCGGTGCCTCTGAATATCGCTGGGCGCCGGCGATATATATATATATATATTTTAAGTGTTAGGGATATTTTAGACTTTTCACAAGAAAATGTTAATGCAAATATCGAAACGGTTACTGCAAATATCATGCCCCATTTTTTTTTGTGTGCAATTTTCTTTCGAATATATTATATTTATAATGATGAAAATTGAAAGGGGCATGATATTTGCAGCGACGGAATCGATATTTGCAGCGACATTTTTTTGTAAAAAGACTAAAATGCCCTTGAAGAAAAAAAAATAAATTTTCCTATTCCTACTGTAAACTCTACTACTATTAAAAAAAAAAAAAAAAACCCACCGGCGATGGTACTCCCCATTCCGGTAAAAAATTTCACAATTTTGACAAAACTACTAATAAATTCGGACATAATACAAGTAAAATAATTAATAAAACTACATAAAAAAAGAAAAAAAAAAAAACCAAAGTGTCGCAGGTTTTGGCCAAAAGTGTGACCGGCGACCGACGTTTTGGTCCAAAAATGTCGCCGGTCACTTTTGGACAAAAGTGTCGCCGGACTCTGGTCACACTTTTGGCCAAAAGTGTCGCCGGCGACATTTTTGGGCAAAAGTGTCGCCGGCGACACTTTTGGACGACCGGCGACACTTTTGCCCCCACCCCCACTTTCTTATTTGCAGTGACCACCGGGCAGATCTTCTCCATTCCGGTAAAAAATTTCACAATTTTGACAGAACTACTAATAAATTCGGACATAATACAACTAAAATAATTAATAAAATCTTTTTTTTAATTTTTTTTCCCCAAGGGCATTTCAGTATTTTCACAAGAAAATGTCGCTGCAAATATCGAAACCGTCACTGCAAATATCAATTCCGAATTGAAAAAGAGAGGTGGTGGTAGACTGGTACTAGTTTGGAGATAAGAATGACTGAATGAGACATGGTCACATCACAGGCTGATGGGCAGAGGCCAGACCGCCAGAGGGGAGATGTTTCAGTTCTTGGCTTGGCTGATGTTACTTTAATTTTGCTGAACAGGTACTTGAAGTCTTGAAGAACAAGAACAAATATATCTTGGTATTGGAAATTACTTGCTATTCCAGGTGTTCTTGTTCCTTTTATAATAAATTTATTTAAATATCATTGTTTTAATAATTATTTAATTTTATATTTTTGCACGTTATAATTGTAGTGATATTGTATTAGCGTGCATTATATATAGGTATAGCCTATAGGTGTAGTGCGTTTGTGCATTTGTGCTTTTGTGTTTTTGTGTTTTTGTGTTGTGTACTACTATAATGCCTAAACATCTTTGTGGATGTGAAAAGAGGAAGAAAAAAAAGACAAAATAAATTGGTTGAATCACAAAGAGGTACTATTAATAAATTTTTAGTTAAAAAACCTGTTAGTAAAGAGGAAAATAACTTGAGTGAGCATGAAAAAGATCATAAGGAAAATCTCAATACTGATGATATTATAAATGATTTTGCCTCTAAAAAGGCTCGAAGAAGTCAATATAGATGAATTTTAAATTTTTGAAAAAAAAAAATTAAAGCCCTCTTTTTAACATTTGCCCCTGAGCCTTTTAAGGGTTAGGAACGGCTCTGGAGGCCAGCTTAGCAAAATAGTCTTCCATTGCATTTCAGTCTCTGTAGTAATGTCGCACCGTTAATCCCGTATGATCTGAAAACATGCTGCAAATCCCATTGGATTGCCGATCTTCTATGAACTGCTTCAACCATTAACTTTTCTTTTTCACTTTTTTTTTCTCTTTACTTTCTAGCTAGTTTACTCTTACTATTATAAAATAAATTCTTTTCTCATTTTCATCCAATCTTTTTTTAGAAATTTGTTTAGACTTTCATTTTTCTTCTGTCATAGTAATTATTTCTCCTTAATTTTCTATTTTCTACTTAATATGTTAATACTAATTTTTCTTTTAATTTGTATATATGTCTTGTGCAGCTTTTTTCTCAAAATTTTTTCAAGCCAGAAAAATTATGGAAATATTGAAACTAATACATAATAGACTATTTTACTTATGAGAACATTTAAAAATTCATCATACTCTATAAATATTATTTTACCTTATTAAAAAAAATTAGGATTTATTTTCATAATTTAGCCCTGAGGCCTTTGAATTTTAAGGACCAAGACTGCCTGCAACAAGCAAAACTCATTCCCTAGGCCCGAGCCATCGAAATTCACTGTGTTTCTATATATATAAAATAAACATGGATGCGTGGCAAAAATTACAAATCTTACAAAGGGATTAAAGGCGTAAAAATGGAATGTGAACTAGGTCAGATGCAATTAGTCTCGCCAGAGGAGCTGGGAGAGAGTCCCAGACTCAAAGGTGACGCTTAGGCGTGTTGTGGAGGCCGGCTTAGCCAAATAGTCTGCCGTTGCATTTCCCTCTATGTAGTTGTGTCGCACTGTAAAGCCTGTGGGACATAATGAATCCCGTATGATCCGAAAACATGCTGCAAATCCCATTGGATCACCGATCTCCTGTGAACTGCTTCAATCATGTATTTCGAGTCCGTTTCAATTAGCACTTGCTACACACTCAACTGCACACAAGCCTGCAAAAACCACAATAAACGGCTATAAATTCAGCTAAAGAGCTCATCCTCTTGACATCTCAGACATTAGGTGGAAAGATTCATTCCTCTCATATTTCTAGTTCCACTCCTGAGGGACAAGAAATAGGTGCTATTCGCCAAATTAGAAATTGCATATTTGCTTGGATCTTCAATTTCCCCAATCTTTTCCAGAAAGGTTTTGTCGTAGACGCCGCTCCAAGGTTGCTTTGCTGCGGTGGCGGCTTACATGGAGGCAAAAAGAACCAAGTCAGCAAAAAAATGTGATGTGATGAGCTAGGTCAGCAAAAAAGGTAATGTAGCGGAGGTTCAACAAGGACAGGGCTAATTTATCTCTTTTTTGTGAACACTTAATATGAGATATTATTATTATTATTTTGAACACTTAATTATCATATCTGTACAATAGCTACTTATATAGAGTAAGCACTCACTAAACTAAGTACAAGAATCTCCCTGAGTAATTACATCATTCAGCAGTACAATGACATCACTATCTTACTATATACATTGCAGGTGAAAGATTTCTTCCTCCGTTTTAGTAGCTTAAGGCTCTGTTTATTTTAGTTTCATTTTAGGAAAAGTTACACTTTTTCACTAAATTTTTTTATATCCAAACACCTTCAATTCCTCTTAAATTAAATTTTTAAAATTTAAAATTCCCTCTAAAATTACTCTCACATTATTTCAAAAAAACAATCAAATCATTACACTTTTTTACACAATTTTCTATAAAAAAAATTCCCTCCAAAAATTTTTTATCCAAAAAACAAAAATTTCCTATTTGAGGTACGATCCAAACGGAGCCTAAATAATCTCCTACTCTGGCTCCCCACTGTAGTGCTGCAGCATGCTGCTTCATCGCATGTATTTGAGTGTTTCTGCATTTTGTTCCAAAAGTAACATTAGGGACTTACTATTTATAACATCATTTCTTGAGTTTTGTTACTAATGTATTGTCTGTATGTAAGAAAATAAATAAGTAAATATCGCTTTTAGTGAAAAATAAGAGTATCGATTTAAGGGTTGAAATATCACATATAACTTCTAAAATATCGTGTTTAGTTATTGATGTATTACCTATTTCTAAAAAAGAAAAAAGATAATATCGTTTGCAATGACGAAAGTATCGATTTTAAGCCAGACCCTTCCAGCTCCCTCCTAGGGGTGAGCAAACTCAGTACCCGATGGTTCAGGTCTGAGCGGGTCTAGACCTGAACCGGGTTTTGGGCCAATATTTATTTATTTATTTATTTTAAACATGATCATTCCCTTCAAAAAGTTCACTTTATTTACTCAAGATGACATTCGAACATGCGACCTAAATTTAAACAGAGAGCCTTAAAATAAACTGATTAACCACCAACCCACTTTTTATTTTGTTATATTATCTTATTAGATTTATTATATTATATGCTTATTTATACATCAGATTATTTATACTACATATATGATAATCATATATATAAACTAATGATAATTTATATTTTTTTTGTTTTTATTTATTTTTGTTGTTCTCATCGATTACTATTAAAAATAAAATACGGTAATAAAAAATAATAGTGTATAATTTTATTTATTTAAGATAATTTTCAATTGATAAATTTTACATAGTATTTAAATTTGAAACAATATATAAATTCAGTGAATAAAATTTTCTTTTTATATAAAAAATAAATTTTATTAAGATTATGAAATGCATGTGTGATGTAATTTAAATAATAAATATCATTGGAAAAAAAAGACAAATGACATCAATGACCATCAAACTATCTCAATTGTTAACTTTTTGTCAGTGTCTTTTTTATGTGCCAATTCACCCATCCAACTCCTGAAAGTGGAGACTCTTGCCCACTCCGTTCAGTTTGGAAGTTAAAGCAAACAGGATAGTATTCACATGCATTTGGTAAAACTGTAAGCTTCATTTTCTTCTCTCTCTCTTCCAAACCCACACACTATCATCGTGGCTGCAGCTTCCATGGCTGCAGCTTCCATCTCCACCTTAACCCCAATACTAATTAATTGCTTTACAAATTCTTTGTTTTTGACCTATCTTCCACGTCTACATCTCCACCTCCATAGCCATTGACATATTTACTTCTACACCCACACTCACAATTGGGTTATAGAAAAAAAGTTATCACATTGACACCCCGTCCCTTAAAACGGTTTTCAAATTAGATGTCTCAAAGATTTATAATAGAATAAGTTTGAGTTGATTACATTGCTGCTTTGGTTTGATATTGTAGCGAATTCAATATATAGTGGGTCACAGTTGGTCAATAATGGTGCCCGGTGAAGATAATTTTTTGGATTGAAATGGGTAAACATTGCAATAGAGCATTATAGATCGAGCAATCGTGGTTTTTCTTGAGTCCCGAAACATATTGTTTAAGTTTTCTAGTACATGTAGGTCGCAGGTTCAAATATTCACTTATGCAATGGCGACTATATAATTTTACAACTTTTAAGTTGGGAATTGTGGTTATGGTCTCGGTTCGGGCCGACCCATGACCATGTCCCAAAAACTTAAAAACAGGTTGGACCGGGCTTGGATGGAGAACTGAATTGACCCGCAGGTTCGACCCGGAACAGGACCCCCGGACCCAAGCTATGTCAAAAAAAAAAAAAAAAAAAAACAGGGGTTGGCCCGACCTGCGGGTATGAACAGGAACCGAACCGAACGGAAACCCAACTCTCGAGTGATTTGCTCAGCCCTACTTCCTGCTTTACTTTTATTAGTAGTATATTTTTAATTGTAAAAAAACAAATTATATATGTATTTAACTATGAGAATAAATTTATGTATACATTTTGGATCTTTCGAAAATTCCACCACTGGAACAGACATCGTAGGTTCGAAAAAGGAATCAAACGGATGGACGATACTCGAACTTGGCGTTTTCGTGTTTGGTGAGAGAATCATATGCGTTTGGTGAGATAAAGCAAACCTAACTTTGTAATTTGCAAATTTTCTTAAAATTAAACTGCCGCCACGATCATGAGGAGGAGTAATGATTATCAAGAGATTTTTAAAATAACACACTACCGACAAAATATTATTTATGTATTAAAATGACAAAACCAATTACGTACCAGCGGGACAAAAGATCGATGGTCTCTTGTCCAACCTATCTCTAAACGGTCTAATATGAGATATTTTAACTGTTACTTTTAATTCACAAATTTTCTTTTAGACGTAACTGTAATAGTCCGATAAATACCAAAATTCGATATATATATATATATATATATATATCTCTTTAACTTGTTGTTTTACCATAGATATGATATTTAATAGTATAAATTCAATATTTCAACTCGTAAAAACGTTATGCGTACTTTGAAAGCGCCCTATACTTTTGTTTTAATATACTCGTATATTGCAAAGGCCAAATTCAGTAACACATAAAAATGGTATTAGTGTTTTGAAAATACGTAATACTTGGTTTAACATATACGCCTTCATAGGGTAAATTCAATATTTCAATACATAAAAATTAGTACAGGTTTTATTTTTCAAGCACTTATTTAGTATTAAAATCAAAATGTTTTATTATTGTTACTTTCTGTATAGGTTAAAACACTTTATTAGTCCCTTAACTTAAATTGTTCTCTCTTTTTGGTTTGTTAACTTAAAAACATTTCATGTTTATCTTTTAACTTCAAAATTTGTTTTAAAATTGTCTCGAGCCCAAACTTTGATCATATTTGAACTATTTTCGTCTCACAAATTAATTGGAGTAAAATATGAAAAATGAATTTTAAACCACTTTGTTTACTCCTGAATATAATGAAAACAACAAAACTCACATATTAGCCGAAAATAGTTAAAATATTGTTAGAATTTGGGTTCGGGACCATTCTGGAATAAATTTTCAAGTAAAGGGACAAAAATGAAACAATTTTGAAAAAAGATCAAAATGAGAGAACATCACAAGTTAAGTGACCAACATAGTGATTTAATCTTTTTTATATTACGTGAGCTACTTTTTTAAAGAGACATTACTTCTACCTCTAAATTTGGTACTTTTAATTTTGCATGCACTATACGTACCCTTAAAATTGAAACATTTTATTATTAGGTTTAAGTACCAATAACCCCATGTATAATTTATAAAATATACAAATAATAGTTTAAAAGGTTATCAATAATGCTAATGTAATTTAAAAAATGTACCAATAACCCCCTATGGTTTAAAAATCAAACAAAGACCCTCTTATAGCTAATTGATGCCACACTATAAGCACATTATTAGACTCAGTTTTTGGACATATTTAACAGTATTTTAATTAATACTTTCTCCATTCTTGAATAAAAACATTTAAGCTAAACAATTTGTTCCTGAAGAACAAGTGTTATTTTACAATTTTTATTATTACAATAAATGAATTTCTTATTTTATCCTTCATTTTATTTCTCCAAAACTTGTGTATTAGTGGCACTTTTTATTTTCCGAAAACACAAAAGTTTGTATGTGACGTAGTGTCTAATGGTTCAAATGTGCGCGTATCGAGTTTAGCATATGAAGTATCATGATTATGTTATGAAAACACGCATATCGAGTTTAGTTTCTTATAGATCGCGTATTGAGTTTGGACTATGGGGTATCTTGTTTATCTTTATGTATTCCAGTTCTGAGTTTAACTAATATTGCATATCGAATTTAGCTTTTGACATAGCGTATTAAGTTTAGCTTTTGGTGTATGAAGTTTAATTTCTAATGTACCGCAATTACATTAGCAAAACGTATCACCTATTTTAAAAGAAACAAAACCAAAAAAAAATCCAAACCAAATTTAACCTGAGTCGACCCGTTAGACAGTCAAAAATTAGACTTTCTCCTCCCCAAGAGAGTACAACACTAATTGGTGACCAATTGTTCAATTTAACTACTTTTCAAATTTTCAAATAATCAATCCCTGTAGCCGGCTTTAAATAAGGGTTTTCCCTAATTTTTTATTTACTTTTAGACGACCCTAAACTTTCAAAATTCAACCTACCCTAGCTAGCTAGCTAATTATTGAACCTATAAAGATATATATATATATATATATCCGGCTTTAAATAAGGGTTTTCCCTAATTTTTTATTTACTTTTAGACGACCCTAAACTTTCAAAATTCAACCTACCCTAGCTAGCTAGCTAATTATTGAACCTATAAATATATATATATATATATATATATATATAGGAAACCCCCAAAAATGTTGCTGATAAAATAAAAGGTGGCCCTACCCACTCCTTCTAAAGCCACCGGAATATCCATATATACTTCCTCTCTGCTCTCAGCCACTTATTATTTCACCTTCGCTTTCATAAACACAGATATTCGCTGTAGGCAGCTTCAACGTCAATGGCGACTAAGGTATTTATATACATATATTTGCGTTACATATGCCGAGTACGCAAGTAACTAGTATATATTTTAAGGGAAAAATCGCACTTTTAGTTCATATTTTTTACTCTGATTGTACTTTTGGTCCATCTTTTTAATGTCGTTGTACTTGTGATCTATGTTATTTGTTGTTATGACACATTTGGTTCTTAATTATAACCGGCTATAGAAGGTTTTGTAGGTTATTAGGCATGACTATACGAATTTAAAAAAATATTGTTGACTTACGAAATTATCATCTACTTACAAAATTAGTTAATAAAAACGTTCTGTGGCCAATCATAGAGACCGAAAGTGTCAAAATAGTAAATAACAGATTCACAAGTGCAACATTACTGAAAAAAATGTAGCAATGTCAAAGAATAAACACCAAAAGTGTGATTTAGGTATGAGTAAGTTTGATTAATGCCGTGAGAGAAAATAGAATTATAGTATATGGAGATCATGATGATGTACTTAATTACGTATTTGCAACAGGAAACCAAGATGGAGCTGGGGGTTGATCTTAAGTGCTCCTGCTGCTACAAGAAGATCAAGAAAATTGTTTGTAAATTCCCTGGTAATTAATTAAGTACTTTCATTGACATTTCATACTATTCATTTTCAGCTATTTATTTATTTTGTGAAGATTAACTAAAATTGTTTTTTATTAATTAATCGTCCTACGTGTGTGTGTATATATATATATATATATACACATCCCATAAGAGATTTTCTGATTGCCGTATTTTTTTTTTCATATATATATATATATATATATATATTTCCCATATATTATGTCAGTTTTATTTTTATCCTACCTTTCGAAATAGGAAAATAACCTCCATAATATAATACGTGGGTCTCATACAATGACGGAGCTACATTAAGAGCTTGCAGGGCAATTGCTCCCCCACCAATCTTAACTTTTTATATTTTTTTACTATATAGAATTTTAAAAATATTTATATTTTACTCCATTATAAAAATTAAAATAATAGGAATAAATATTTAATAAAACATACTTTGGGACCTACTCCGTCACTGGTCTCACATCCATTGTCTACTCTCACAATCTGTCTCATGCTATAATATATGAGTTTCAGCATCAATTTTGAAAGGTAGATCGGGAAAACAAGGGTAGTACCCTTAGATGTGGCACGTAAATTTCACCCTCCATTTTGAAAACGAAGTCAGGGAGATAACTTTGACTTTATCTTTTACTTCCCCTCCATGCTTGAATTGATCAGTTATAATTGTCGGTCATCTCATGTATTTATTTTGGGACGGTAGAAATTCGAGACTATGCATTTGACGAGCAGAAAAATGTGGTGAACATCACTGTGGTATGCTGTGACCCGGAGAAAGTCCGTAAGAAATTATGCTGCAAGGCCGGAAAGGTAATCACATATATTAAAGTCATCGTAAATCCTCCGGAGAAGAAGCCGGAGAAGAAGGAGGAGAAGCCGCCGGAGAAGAAGCCTGAGAAGAAGGAGGAGAAGCCGAACACAGGAGCCTCTAAACCTGATGCTGGCCCAAAAGCACCACCAGCTCCCACGATTCCAACGGTGTCGGTCTCAGTTGATTCGTCTATCGGAATCCCATTTGGGTTTTGCTGTCCCCAGTGTGGTTACCCTGGTGGTGGAGGCCCATGCAAGCACGAGTGCGGGAGTACCCAGCCGCCGCCTCCGCCCCCGTGCTTTGATTTTTGGTGCAACTGCGGGAGAGGATGCCAACCGATGCCGTGCGGTGGCGGTGATTGGGGGAGGGGCTGCCAACCGACGCCGTGTGGTGGCGGCGGGTGCCCATCCCGTCCATGCTTTGGATGCGGCAATTGCGGCAATATGGGAGGGTACAGGCAGCAAAAACCACTCCTTGGTGGCGGTGGGTGCAACTGCGGGAATATGGGATGCCACCGCTGCGATTTCTTCATCAAGGAAACCTCTTACGGCTGCACTGTTATGTGAAGTTTGGTGACTTATTTCATAAATTGATGCAAGAAATTTAAAATTCCCTTTATTCCACAAAAAACGTGTAATTCAAAAATTGGTGAAATAAAGTTTTCTTTTTATTTTAAGGAAATATACTGGATGGAATTGGTACGTGATTTTGTTTATAAACAAGTTTTCTCTTATTTCAAAAAGTACTCAATTAATTATCCCATACGTATTGCAATATTATTAATTTAAAGATATGAGCCAAAAGGTATATAAATATTCATAATGGATTTGATAATTGTAATTAGTTGGTACTTTAGTTCTAAATCATAAGGGAGTGAGACATTTTATAATACACAACGATTCATGGCACAAAACCACAACAAAACTATACTTTTAATTTTAAACAATGCTTGACACAAAAAATTCTTTGGGTTCTCTCATTTGACAAGAAAAAAAAAATAATTCACTTTTACATTACTAACTTTTATATAAAAATGAATTTGGGCCTAAATTAGAATATTTATGCCTTAAGATTACTTGGGCATATAATTAAAATTTTTATAAATTAATATTATTCGGGTCTAAACTAAATTTTTCATAAACTAAACCTACTACCCCATAATATAATATAGTATAATAATTTTGAGCCCTGCACCGTTGCTAAAATTGCCCTAACCTCTGGGCCGAGCCTGAAAAGAAATATGTTGTATTAGTTGAAGCAAGTTTCATTCTGAACATAAAGGAGGTTGAGTTTGAATTCAGAAATATGTAGGTAATTGCTAAGAATAATGTGATTCGGTAAAGTCTATGTATTTCAACAAGTTTCAGAATACATAAATACTGTCAACAAGTTTCAAACAGACTAACGGTTTGATTGACGATATCCTTAAAATCAATACGAGTATTTTCTTCGTGTAAACTAAATTTTTTTTCTTTTTACATTTTCCTTGAAACAGCTATATACTTTCTTTTTTCACATGCAATATTTAAACTCTTAAAATTAATTTTTTTCTCCTTTTCAGTATAGGCGATAAATTGCTATTATTATTATTAGGAACATGTAATACATTGAGCTAAAATTGATACATAAAAAATTACAAATGATACGTGATACATCAGAGACTATACGTGATATTAGTGATATTAGGTGCTTAGATACCCCAAGAAAGAACCATCCACATTTAATTGGCTATCCACTCCTTGGAATCTTGGCTACTAAAGCACGTGATTTGCTTTGCCAACAAAAAAATATTCTTTCTATTCCATTAGAAGAGTTCATTTTGTGTTAATGTAGATAATATCATGCATGTTTGAGCCAGCTGGTGATAAACTTCGACATCAATTTAGGAATTAGGAGTGATGAGAAAGAACGATGGCAGGAGCTGGCTAGTTTTTTTTTGCGCCGGGGGGGGGGGGGGGGGTGGGGGGGTGGGGGGGGGGTCATTTATCATTCAAGTATTAAATGTAGGTTAATGTAAAGAATTATTAAGGGCTTAAAGGGCAAATTATATATACCTTGTTAAGGTTTTGTCAAATTACAAATAAGTTATTGTATTATAAGAAATACTTCTCTGAACTATTTAAAAAATAATTGATTTGTATTTATTCTTTCATTATCAGTAAAGGTGATATCAAACAAAGTCATACTGAGATTTATAATGTTCAAACTATAATGGTTTATTAAATAATGATTGAATTGCCAAAAATGTCACCATATTTTTCCAAAATCTCCCGTTTGGCCAATAAACTCCCCCCACCCAAAAAAATGTCGCCATAACCATACTTTCGGAAAGGGGCCAGAAATGTCAGTCCGTAAGTTTTTTCCCATTAGAGCTAACGGAATAGTTAACATGTGCATCTCACATACTTTTTTTTTTGGGGCATTTTTGCCTTTTATTGTTCATTTCAATTTTTTTTTCTTTCTTTCTTCTTTTCTGATGGTTGAGACCATCTTCTTCGTCTTTTTTTTCTTTCTTTCTCCGATGCTTCAGGCCATCTTCTCATTCTTTTCCATTTCTTTTTCTCTGACGGTTCAAACTGTCTTCTTCGTGTTGCCGCTACAGCCTCAACTTCTAGCCACGTTCGCTTCACCATATCCAGCCGCGATCTCTGTCCAATAGCTTTGACTTCACTCAGATCCACTACCGCCACCTCAAAACGCATTCCAACAAGTTTCAATAAAGGATGTGATCGAAGACATAAGTTTTGGATTGAAAGTTTTTTTTTAGTGTGTTTGGATTTTATACTTTCTGAAATTAGGTTAAATTCAATGGAATTTGGTGATTAAAATTAGTTTAATTGACGTAGGATATGGGGAAGAAGATAAATAATAAAAATGGGGAAGAAGGAAAAAAAAAGAAAGTAAAAAGACAAAAATACTCTAAAAAAATGCATGTGGGATGCACATGTTGTCTATTCCGTTTGGGCTAACGGAAATAAACGGCAAAATGACATTTCTGGCTCTTTTTCGAAAATATAGTGACATTTCTGGGGGAAAAAAATCTAGTGACAAAATAGGAGATTTTGGAAAAGTATGGTGATATTTTTGACAGTTCACTCTTAAATAATCAAGTCTAAAATTTCATTCATTTTCATATATTTATTAAATAAATAAGTTGAAACTGAATTTTTACCGAGTTGACTTGAACTTTAGTAAATAAAGTTTGTGTTCATTTTTAATCACAACTAACATAATTTTGATTTTATAATTATGACTAAACCGAATGAAAATATTAGTAATTTTTAAAATCAGAGACTTATTTATAATTTAAACAATCATCAAACGAGGTAAATGTAACTTGCTCAATGATTAATCTTACAAATGAAAAAGGAAATTTTTGTTATGGGTTGTTGCCGTGATGGGGGTGGGGGTGGGGCCGGAGGCTCATTAGGGGGTACAAATGATTATAGACAAAAGAAAGATTATTGAAAAGTTAATATTTAAATATTTTACACAAATAAAGTAGAGCAGTACAAATTAACCATCTTACCAAACTACTCGGTTTTGTCTATATTAGAGACAGGAAAGTGAAAAAAAAAAAAAAAGAAAGAAAAAAGTGGCAAGTGATCATGGCTTCCCGACCGATTGTCGCTCACTTTGGTTGTAGTTGGAATCACTTTTTCTTTGTGCACTTCAACTATTGATCTCTGTTCATAATCTTATCTTTGTTCCAAGCAAATTCTCTCTGTTTTGCATTCTTCAATCGCTCATTTTTCTTTGGCTTCTGAAGATGGCTAATGCTGCAATTGGATTTCTTACTGAGGCCGTGTTGACAAAGGCTCTTTCACTTGCTGCTGATGAGCTCAGTCTCGCATTTGGATTGGAGAAACAACTCGGAAAGCTTGCTGAGAAGCTGGAGATGATTCAAGAAGTGAAATGTGGAGTCTGCCCAGTTTTGGAGGTAATGGAGTTCTTTCTGCTATCAAGTTGAGTTATGATCACTTGCCGTTATTGTCAATAAAACAGTGTTTTGCATATTGTGCAATTTTTCAAAAGGACACACTCTTAGAAAAGGATAAGTTAGTACAACTTTGGATGGCGCAAGGGTTTCTTAATCCTCCCAAGGGAAGTCATAATTGGCAAATGGAAGACATTGGTGATATCTATTTCAACATTCTCTTGAAGAGTTCTTTATTGCAAGATCCTCAAAAGGATGAGCACAACAACATAACTCATTGCAAAATGCATGACCTTCTGCATGATGTTTCATTCCAACTATCAAAGAATTATCGCACTGACATGAAAGACTGGAAGGTTGTAAGCAGTGACATTGAAGCTGTGCATTTATCCATTGTTAATTCATATGAAAAAAGGATTGTGGAAGAGTTTGAAAGGTATTGTTCCATCTAAGTTGAGAACACTCCATTTGGAAGGCTTTCATGTGCTTGAAGATTGGTTTGTGAACTTTAGACGTCTCTCGGTTTTGATTGTTGAATACTGGGGTGCAAAAGAGTAACCAAATGCAGTCGGTAAGATTACAC
This sequence comes from Leptodermis oblonga, assembly GCA_016801395.1. Lineage (NCBI taxonomy): Eukaryota > Viridiplantae > Streptophyta > Magnoliopsida > Gentianales > Rubiaceae > Leptodermis > Leptodermis oblonga. The sequence goes on along the minus strand of CM028754.1, from coordinate 7,292,751 downwards.
ATTTAAGGTTTCTTGACATCCATCAAATCGGCATACATATGCTTCCAAAGTCCTTCACAGAATTATACTATCACCAGAGCCTAAGAGTTAATCAAATACCTTTGGGAATTTGATTAACTTGAGGCATCTATATGTAGACGACACTTGGTTAATTGATACCCCTGCATATTTGCTTCCGGGATTGAGCCAAATAACTAATCTTCAAACTCTACCTTTCTTTAAGGTGGACAAATCCAATGAATACCAAATTTCAGAGTTAGAGCACTAAGACAAACTTAAAAGGTGTTTTAAGGATATTCTGCCTTCAAAATGTGAGCAGCTAAGAATCTGCTTTAGGATCGAACTTGTCAAGGAAAACAAATATTCAAACTTTAGAGCTTCATTGGGATAAGAGGAAACATGATTGCAACCACACTGATGTTGTGGAGGGTCTCAAACCTTATTCTAATTTAAAAAGTTTGAAAATTGTTGGTTATCAAGTCCCAAAATTTCAATCCTGGATAGCGACGAAGAACAATTTTATGCTACTTCTTAATCTAGTGAAGTTCACCCTAGAGGGCTTGGATAAATGTCGACAACTCCCATCACTTGGGGACTTGCCTTGTCTTGGATATCTGGAGATAGGATCATTACCAAATGTGAAATTCATAGATAGAGAATTTTACGGTTGGTCAAATCTAGATCAGACAAGAAAAAACTGTTGTAGTAATGTGGCCACAGAAATTAATCTTTTTCCAGCATTAAGGGTACTTAAGTTTTGGGATATGAATAGTCTCAAGGAGTGGTCAGATGCAATTATTCCAACACATTCAACAGCTGAAGTGTTTCCTTTCTTAGAGGAAATGGGGATGAATGGGCTTCCAAACTTGAGTGGTTTTCCGAAATTGGGCAGTCTTCCACATCTTCGACGATTGCTTTTGAAGAACTGTTACAATTTGACCATTTCATCCAGTTGGAATTGCCTTATGTCCCATAAATTAGACAGTGATGAGATGTCAACCATGGTGCATTCATCTTCTGGAGCAGAGGGGACTTGGTCCTGTCCCAATTTTGTTACCAGTCCAAATATCGACTACCTCCAATCTCTACATCAACTAGATGTAGTTGGTTGTGACAAGTTTGTTGACCATTTTGCAACCTGATCGAAGATCTTGGTTCCACTTAAATCCTTGATTATTGTCTAAAATCCAAGTTTTTGGCCCAAAAATTTGCACAATCTAATCAGCCTTGAGGCACTAAATCTAAGAGGCAATTCTACAGAAATTGATTGCTTCTTTCCCTTTGCCGAACTCCATTTCTTCTTGTACCCATTCTCGATGGAACATCCAACATTCTATCTCCCTTGTCCCTCGTATTGCATGGATGGCAGGAAGTCACATCTCTCCCGGATCAAATTCATTATGTAACTACTTTGAAGAAATTAGTAATATGGAACTTTGACGGTTAGTCACTCTTCCGGAGTGGTTAGGTTTTTTAGAATATCTGAGGAATTTACAAATCTGGTCTGGCACAAATCTCAAGCAAATTCCCTCGGCAGAAGCATTTCAACGCCTTATGAACTTAGAGAATCTGGTGGTTTATAACTGTCATCTTCTAAAAGAGATGTGTCGAAGGAAGTGGACCAGAGTGGCTCAAAATTGCCCATATTCCTAACATCATGATATGAAAGATGGTAATTTCTATCCAATTAATTGTGAGTGATTATCTATTGAAATTTATTCTCCCCATTTATTTTTTTTAAAAAAGGCATTATGTCCGTATATGTCATCATACTCAAGCTCTTCTAACTATGCCTTGCCTTTGGTACAAAAGCTTTCAGGATGGCTTTCAGGGTATGGAGCAAAGGAGAGAAAACAAAGCTGGCCCTTCAGTTCGTTATGTTCTTGAGATCTTCCTGCATCCTTGTTGAAGAAATATTTATGTTTCATCAACAAACTTGTAGGAGTATCATACATGGTAGTACTCGTGGTTCTTTAATTTTCTGTTTTGATCATTATAGTTTGTCACCGTTTTCGTTTATGTTAATCAGATAGATGATGAGAAAGTAATGAAATGAGTAGTGATTGAAGCTCTTGTATGAATTTTCAGTTTTGTCACCAATCTTGTAACCGAGAAATTTTTTGCATCTCTACCATCTAATTTTGCAGACTTTATTAAGTTTCATGGGTTTCTGAGGTTCGTAGGCAAAGAGGATGCCAATGAAAATTTGAGTCAAGAAGAGAGAGGGAGATTTGCTATTAAGGTCCGTATCTTGATTCATTTCTTAATTTTCTATTTTATGTTCCTTCTTTTGGACTGTGGTTTGAGGATCGGAGAGTGCTTTTGGTTTATTGTATACTCCCTCCATCCCATTTGCAGAGTCAATTTTAGATATGTACATTATGATTCATAAACAGTTGTACTACTGGACTATTTTAGTGGGAACTTCTTCTGCTCGTGAATTGCATTATACTTATGATCATTTGCTGAAATTAATTACACAAAGAGAGGTTTTGAAACCAAGTACTCTCCCTCTGTTTCATTAGAATAGTCAATTTTAGAAAATTAAACAGTTTTAGAATGTGGATTTTTCTAATGAAATGGAGTGAGTGCAAGAGAATGGTATTTTACAAGTATGTCACTGATTTTCTATGCTCTGAAAATGATCCAAGAAATTTATGTGCTTCTCCCTTTTCTGGCCAATCTTAGCTGCTGCAGCCACAGTTTCGATGAAAGCTTTTGATTTTCTGTGACATAGTTCCAAGCAAATACAAAACTGATAGTGTTTGATCATTGATACTCACAAACTATAGTGGCATGCATAATTAATGATAGCTTTGTTTTGGCTTTTGAAAAATATAAAGGGTTTTTCAAGACTTAAAAAGAAATAAGAACACAAAGTAGGAAGCAATTTTGTAGGAATTTTACTAACAAATAAAGAAAGAAATGTAGAAGGGAGAAAGATTTGTTACAAGTCACAAATTGAAATCTAATGCATGTAATTACTTTCCTGAAAGTGTTTAATGCGCCCACCAGGTGTAATTACTTTTAGGCTACTATATAGAATTTTTGTAAACAACAAATAGATAGTGTTTTGATTGTTTAGACAAGAAAGATGATGAAAATTAGTTGAATTGATTCTTGGTCATTTGCTTTCTATTTATAGAGTTGAAAGGTTGCAAATTTGAGGTATGATCAGCCTATGAATGGATATAATACAATTATCTATTCTTTTGTTAGGATACAACACTTCAACTAAAGACGCATATTTCAGAAACAAAGAGTCGCTCGTTGTTTTTCTTGCACAAAATAAAACCTGCACCATGCACTTTAGTAAGTTTCTGGCATATGTGCGATCCACATGCGATTCGCTAGCTGTGTCGCACAACATCTTTCCTTTGTTTAATTTTTCTGATCTTTGTTTCAAATTCTTAACTCCATTATTTTATACTATAAACTATAAAATCCCTCAACAGTTTTTCTGTCTAGAAAATTTGACTTTAGTCACTCATGACAGACACGTTTTCTGATCGAAGAGATGCAAGGATGACAAGGTAGAAGAGGATATACTTTTTAACATTAATTTCGTATTCTTATGCCCGGCCGGCTGTTTTTATTAGTTTTGTTTGTATTTTGATTTTTGACTTTACAGTAAATTTTGTATTTATTATAATACTTTGTCATATTTTTAATAATTTTTTTTACTAATGCACTCCACTTTTTTCAGTAAAAACTTGTTTTCAAAAAACATATTTTCAATACCATCACAACAACAATAACCTCTGGAGTTGGTATCCTAATAGAAACCAACAAATCTTTTGGTACATTTTCTTTTAGTTTTGTGCAAATTATATTTACCTCCCTAAAATTTGGTCAAATTAAGTCCATATAGTTTTGAAAATTACAAATTTCTCCTTGTAATTTAGTCATAATTACAAAATTCATCTTTGTTAATTATGACTAAGAGCGAACACATATTTTATTCACTAAATTTGAAACTCGTATCTCAGAACATTGTTGTCGGAAGCTCTCACTAGGGCCTTTCATTTTTTTTTTTCCCAACAAGCAGGGATTGCTTCATATTCAATGGGTCCAGGGAATCCGAGAGTCACTCATATGAGCTTCGCTGATGACTTGAGTTTTTCACAATTTTTTTCCTATATATATATTTCCTTTAAAACTGAATTTGGGGAATTTGTTTTTCCTTGAAAACGAATCTCCCAAATCCGTTTTTCAATAAAAAAAAATTTGTATATCAATCTTTTGGGAAAACGAATTTGGCATATTCGTTTTTCCCTAAAAACGAATCTGCCGAATTCGTTTTCTATAGAATGGGAACAAGAAAAATATATTGTGTATTTTGGTAATTTTAGTCCCCAATATAAATATTGGGGGAAAAATCCGAGATTTCTGGTTGTAAGTCTTTATCAATTGTTTGATTTTTATCTAATCTCATTTTTAATTCTTGCCATGAGTTCATAGTGGTTAGATGCTCAATAGACGTTTCATGTTTCTTAAGCCATTCACTAAGATGTTTCAAATCTTTAAATCCATCATTTGCTAAAGAAATTTTATTGTTTTGAGATTTAGACAACTTACAACAAAAGCAATAAACGGGGTATGTGTACTGTATTCGGGTTCATGGATTTAAGTTATCGGATTCGCACATCGACATTCTTAACTCTAACGTTACCATTCTATACAAAAAATCTTCCGGCAAACTTTTAGGAAAGCGAAGTTAGCTCAATCTCTTTCTTTACGGATTGTGTTAAGAGAAAATGAAGGTGGTATCGTGCTTAATTTCCTTACAAAAAATGTTTCTGGCAACCTTCAAAGAAAGCTGATGCAATTAGTTGACCTAGGGCTTTCAGGATAAATTGGAGCAAATATTTCATTTCCTTTGATTAAATTCAGGCAATCTTGGAGCTTAATTGTTAGATTTTTGGAGGTACTTCAAGTCCAATAAAAGTGCAATTTCAAGTGAGAGAGCAGCCCTTATTTTTAGCCCAAGGAAGAAGAATTTGTACAGGATTTTTATGCTACTCTAGCATATTCCAAAGGTCAAAGACAAATATGAAACCTTTCGAGTGCAGCACTCGTAGTTCAGTCAAGTCACTACTAAACAAAAAAAAAAGGTTCTTAAATTTGGCCAAAGCATAAAAAGGTAGCCAAATTAAGTTCTTTTGATCAATTTCAAGACATGCAAGGCATTAGTTGATGACTTTTGGAAGTCTCTTTCGGGCTGCTCAAATTCAAGCATTCAAGATTTGTCAATTTTGGTCCAAGATATGAAGACATATTCTAGGAGCTTCCTAATTAAATATCGAAATTACCTTGTTACCCTCAATGATGCAGTAGCCTAGCTAGAATGTTCTTATTTTACCTATAAATATAAATAGGCCACCATGAATCTTGCAAGATAGAATTGGAGACCTGAAATATTTTTTGTAAGTTTTTTCAAGACTCTTAGTTCTTAATTAATTAAAATTGTAGAACTAATCAAAACTTTGTCTTGTGGCGGTCAACACTTATTGAACAATTTTTTGGTAAGTTGTTCGTGACGTGCTTATACTGAGATTCTCAACATTGTACACTTATGGGTCGAGACATCTATACCAAAGTTCCGTTTGTCCATTGTTGGCTGGTCGATAATTCACCAAAACAATCCTAACAACTAAAATTATCGGCTTTCGTTTTGTGATTAAGTCCTGCGAGGTGAGATTACATCAAAGTGAAGTTGCCAGTTTGACTTTCAAACTTATGAAGTAAGAGAAATAACAATAGTACTAAATTCAATTTTAAAAATCTAAAAGTAGTTTCCGTCTAGAAATATTGGAATCCTAATGTAGGCAAAAGATCGAGTGAATATAAAACTTCTGTTAAATACAAAGACAATGAAACTCTGCGTTTTCTTATTCATACAAAAATCAAAGGAAATTAAACAAACCAAATTGAATTACAAGAAAAAAAAATAAAAAAAAGAAAATATTGAAATCAACTAATTAGTTTTCGTAGCAGGGATTTGAGGCACAAGTTTCAAATCAGTTTTCTTAAACAGAGCGAAACCGGGAAAAGATTCAGTGTCGATATCTTCTTTGATCATCCCAAAAGGCAAATTCCAATCAAATGAGTGCAGAAGATTAGCAAGAAGAAGATGACCTATGGATAGCCCCATGGCATAACCAGGGCAGCCTCTTCTCCCAGATCCAAATCGAATCACTTGAAAATCTTGTCCTTTCAAATCTATCCTTGAATTCAAGAATCTTTCAGGGAAAAATTCATCGGGGTTTTCCCACACTTTTGGATCTCTCGCAATACCCCATGCGTTAACGTAAACCAAAGTCTTGGGCATAATATCGTACCCATCTAGGTTGCATTTTTGCAGTGTTTCTCTAGGCAATAGAAGTGGTTCGGTTGGGTACATTCTCAGGGTTTCTTTTACAGTTGCCTTTAGATAAGGAAGTTTTTCGATATCATCTTCGTCTAATATTTCTTTCTTTCCCATCACTTGTCTTATTTCTGTTTGCAACTTTTTCATGACGTTTGGGTTCTTCATCAGCGCTGTCATTGCCCAAATTAGTGTTACTGCAGTCGTGTCTGTCCCCGCAAGGAATATATTCTGCAATTAATTATAATTAGTAAACTAGTTAATAACCCAAAAGAGCGCATATATATATATATATATATATAGATGAGTTAAATATTTATCAGCATGATTCTTATATATGCATGCATGGATATATTATATATGCAACTAGTTGAATTAAAAATGTAAATAGGTGAAGTTAAGAAATGAATGTTTTTACGTAACATTAGGGGTGTTAAAAAAACCCACTAACCCAAAAACCGCCCAAACCCATTGGTTATTAACCCAATAAAAACCACTTTAAAAAATAATGGGTTGGGTGTGCTTGGGCTAAATATGTAATGGGCGGATTTAGGGTAGCCCATTGGGTACCCTAAAACCCGCCTATCATGGGTATCAAAAATACCCATATACAAATATCCTTAAAAGTATAAAAAAAAAAATTAAAAAAAAACCAACAATTCACATACTTTAGTGTGCCTATTTTATTTTTTTCTTTAAACTTATTTTTTCTTTTTCTTTATTTTTCGTGTCCTACAATTACTTTATGTTTTTTTCCATTTATTTTTTTATAATATTTTTAAATTACCTACTTATAATACTAATTCAAAATTCGTTCGGGTTTAGGGCCGGGTTTGGGTTTGGGCCGGGCCGGGCCGGCCCAGTTCGGACCCATTTTTTGACCAATTTCGGGGCGGGCCCAGTTTTGGGCCTCGGGATTAGTTTTGGGCCTCGGGTCCAGTTTCGGGCCTTGGGCCCAATTTCGATGTCGGGGCATGCACGGGTGTATATAAATATAAAAAAATTAAAAATTGTGTTTCGACAAAAAAATTACATACAATTAAATATAAAAGTATATAAAATTTAATATTTCAAATTTTAGAATATATTCAAAGAATTAAAATTCACTTTAAAAAAAATTAAAATGAAATTTTAAAAAAATTTTAAAATTTTTTTTATTGACCGGCGCAGCCAAATATAATGAAGCAGCAGCCGAAACTCCATGGAAATAAGAAAGAGAGGAAAACCGGAGGTAGAAAATGGAAGAAGGGCATGTCTCCAAATTGGCCACGCCTGAAACTCTTGGGCTGCTGAAGTTGATCGAAAAAGCTCCATGGATGAGAAGCAACAAGCTGGGGAATTAAATAAGCCTTACATTTTTGTATAATAGGTATTATGGGTACCCATGGGTACCCATAGTTACCCATTACCCATTTGAGTTAAAACCATTAATTTAGTGGATAATGGGTACCCATTACTCATTAATTTAACACCTATTTAATACCCGCCCAATACCCGCCCTACCCGCCCGTTTGACACCCCTACGTACCATGAGCACAGCTTTGATATGATCCACTGTTATTTCGAATGAGGTGGATCTGTCTCGTTGTAATTGAAGCATAAGATCAATAATGTCATCATCCATCGACTTTGGCCTGTTTGGATAATCAAGATGCTCATCAATAAGATTTTGATAAAATGAATCGAAGTTTTCAAATACGGTGTCGAGTCGAGATCGCATTCCAGTGAGTTTATCAATCCAACCAAGGCGAGGAAAATAATCGGCAAAAAAGAATCCCATGAACATTGCTTGAACTTCATGTAGAAGATCATCCAATTTTCTCTTTTCATGGCTTTCGTCGTCCAACCTCTTCCCGAACGCAACCCTACATATCATTGCGCTAGTGACGGACACCATCATCGCACTAAAATTCGTAACCGTCCCTCCTCCCAATTCAGCGTGTTTCCGAATTATTCCGAGCATTCTGGAGGATTCATCTTCGCGAATGGTGCGATACTGCTGGATTCTTTTCGCGCTCAAGAGATGAAGAACACAAATTTTCCTCGTTTCTCTCCACTCTTGGCTATGTCCAAACCGTTGTAGCTCAGCTGTTGTTGCCCTAGCATTTTAGGCCGACCGCAAAATATTAAATCTTTGGTTTTCAGCACTTGTTCGGCCAATCTCGGGGAAGAAACCACCAGGGTTGGAACAGAACCAACCTTCATTGACATCAAAGGACCGTATTGCAGAGAAAGTTTCCACAATTTTTCGTGAAGGAGTGACATATTTAGTAATTGGTGCAAGTTTCCAATGAATGGAAACCCAGGAGGACCTGGTGGATGAATATCATGAGTTTTTGAGGGTTTTGTGTTCTTGTTGTGATGATGAACAAGGAAAATTAGGAGGGAAAGAAGAAAGATTGGTAGCATAATAGGGAAGATCACTTCCATTGTGGTGAAAGTAATTACCCTATAATGTTTGTTTGGTTGGTTCAAAATTTGGGGGAAAATCAACTGCTTATATAGAAAGATTAAGACACGATTACTTCTTCCTTCCTATTTAAAACTAAATAAAAAATCAAAACAATATAGGTTAAATAACTCAATTGGTCTCATTTAATTTGATTTGATTTGTTTTCTTCATTTCGTCACACGTAACTTGAAAACGTTTTAGTTTAATTTGACGTTTAACTTCAAATATAGTTTTTTACATGGTCCCCAACTTAATTTTATCATTGGACAAGTTATGAAATAAACGAAGTCATTTAACATTTTTTTAAATTTCATTTAATGCCATTGCTAATTACGTGTGTCAATCTCACGCGCTAGTCAGGAATTGTTCAAATGTTGTAAAAAAAAAGTTAAGTGAGAGACCACAGAAGAACTATTTTTCAATTAATTGTTAGGAGTCCAAAACGTATAACCTTTTTAAGTTGAGAGACCAAAGGGAAATACATTATTCAAATTAAGAAACTAATAGAGTAATATTCAACCAAAACAGGAATAGATATATGAAATTTTTTTGTAGGAAGTGAAAATTATTGATTGTTACTTTTAGCAAGAAACATGACTATAATGATAAGAAGGGCTCAACTTGTTGTTGTTATTATTATTATTATTATTATTATTTTGAAAGCAGGAATACATATATGAAATTTTTTTTGTAGGAAGTGAAAATTATTGATTGTTACTTTTAGCAAGAAACATGACTATGATGATAAGAAGGGCTCAACTTGTTATTATTATTATTATTATTTTGAAAACCGGTTCTACTATATATATATATATATATATATTTCAGTCTTTGAAAAATGTTAATTGCACTAGAAGTAATACAAGCTAGGGTTTCACAATTAACCAGCTGTTTCATTGTACCAACTTGTCAAAAGGATATTCATTTATAAGTAATAATTAAGAGGAATGATAGATATCTCACAACTTTTGCATAACAACTCATGTGTGTCATATATTCATTGTCCAATGATTGCAAGCCACATGAATTACTATACAAAAGTTGTGATAAATCAGTTGAGATGCCTATCATTACTCAAATACTAATAATGTAACGTATCACAACTATTTTTTCTCTATCTTATCCTATCCAGTAAGAACAAACTAATGTTACTTTGTGATTCATTTATACTCGTTCTTTAAATAAGAATGAGTAGCAAAATAACGTTGTTTTACTCTTAGTGAATATGAGAAAATAGGAAAAAAAAAAATGAAAGAGGATCTACCGCGTACCAACTTGTCAAAAGGATATTCCAGTGATCCCTTGAAATATGCAGAACTGTGATAACAAACAATTTTTTGTCTTTTTAATTCCTCAATAAATTAATGATATGCAGAACTGTGCAACAAACCATTTTTTGTCTTGCTTCCTCAATAAACTAATGGCAAACACGATTGATTAGTTCTTACAAATTTTTGTTGGATTCGTTTTGAAAATATTAAAATGTGAAAAGTGTATTAAAAATATATTAAAAAAAAGTGTAATTAAAAAAATAAAAAATTGCATATATTAATAATGATATAGATTAGTATAAAATTAAAAATTTTAAAAATATACTTTTGAAAATATGAAAAGGAACAAGGCCTTTTTTTTTTTTCCCCTTCCTCAATCTAAACTAATGGCAAACAACAATAAATGAATAGTTCTTAGTTTGATCACTTTATTCTTAACTCTGTTCAAAATCTCAAAATAGTTTATACATAGTCCCAAATTTGAATTTATACAGCATCCAAACTAGTATGTAAAATTTATGCACATTATCAGGGACTATACATAACAAACAAAAGGTTAAAAACCTATTTTAATCCTTTAACTTGGTTTTCTCGTCTCGATTTGCTAAACGAAAATAGTTTAGATTGATGTAATCGGGGAGATCTCTCCGATAAGAGACCATTTAAGAACTATTTTTAAAATTAAATGATGAAATGAGACTTTTTAAAATTAAGGTACCCAATTAAAGTAAAATAACCGTCCGAGCTAAAGGAAGAATGGAGTGATTTAATCTAAAGTTAATTTTGCGAAGGCATTGAAGATATTCCATTCTTGAAATTGAAACCATTATTAATTGTCGGGTGTGTATATTTAATTAGTGATAAATTACCTGCTGGTTGTTAGGGTGTGTATGACTTATAATTTTATAATTGAAGGTTGTTTAGATCAATATTATTAGTATATTACATTCGGACTGGACCAGCCAGTTGACCCGATTCGACCGCAAACCAGTGGCCGGCCGGCCAGTCCGGTGCGGAAATGCTCTGACATCAGAGATCAATAGGACTAGGTCAAACTCCAATTTAACCCCCAATTTTTTTTTTTTTTTTTCTTTCCTAAGTAAAGAAATTTTTTTGCTTCGGCAGGGATCAAACCTAGGTCTCCTAGGTGACAAAGGAATACTCTCTACTACACTATATCAGATTTCTTATTATCTTTTGTGTAAAATATACTACAGCTCATCCAAGTTAGTGTTAACCTTATTGCCATTCCTTCCTAGGAACAACAAATTTATTAAAATATATGGGATGTTTTCTTAACAAATAATTCCTTAAACCTTCAAATAATACCACTTTCCATTTATTTATTTTAAAAAAATATCATACATCAACAACTAGATTCAATACATTAGAGGTTATATGAGATATTTCATCATCAACTACACTCATAACTGTGATCTATTAGAGATTTTACAAAATACGAGTGCTTTCATAATATACATAAGCTATCTTTTAGGCTAAAATCGGTACGCACTTAATCGGATCGAATACAAATTTTTGTGAAATTCAGCGGCCGTTCCGAAGGGAACCAGCCATTACGGTTCTTTTCGCAAACTGAGCCAGCTCATGGTCAGCAAACTAATCCAATACATACACTCTAGAGAGACAAATTAGCACATAATTCATTACGACTGAATAATAAAAAGTTGTTTCGAAAATGATGAAAACTAAAAACAAAGAAAACGAACATGGCCTAGCCTTAAACAACCATTGTTACGATCACGCATATTATTGAAGGAAGGAAGGTTTAATTCCAAACTGATCAATCTTCAAACTGAAGCTGCAGGAAGTATTGGCATGAGTTTCAAAGCGTTTTTCTTGGTCATGCTGATACCAGGTAAAGATTCAGTGTCGATGTCTTCTTTGTTCATCCCAAATGGTAAATCCCAATCGAAAAAGTTGACAAGATTGGCAAGAATAAGATGAACTGTTAATAGCCCCATTGTGTACCCAGGGCAGCTTCTTCTTCCCGAACCAAACGGAATCAACTCAAACTGCCCTTTTAATTCAACCTTAGAATTCAAAAATCTGTCTGGGCAAAATTCGTTTGGATTTTCCGACACTTTTGGATCTCTTGCAATGCCCCAAGCATTTACATACACTAATACAAATAATCTTGCTCTAATAGAAGAGTTATATTTTCATTTTTTTACTTTATACACTAATACAAAATGGGTCTTCAACACCGATTTCCCTAAAAACTGGTGTAAAAAAACACGAATCATTGACAACGAGTATGAGAAATTGGTATTAAAGTTAATTTAGAAATCCGGTATTAAATGTCCTCTTTAACACGGTTTTAGCTATAACCGGTGCTAAGTTAAGCATTGAAAAACCCACGCGAGAATTCGAAGGATCAAATCTTTGGCTATAACTTTAGCGCCACAACCCATTTTCAATATACAAATCTTACTTTTCACAAAATTGGAGATGCATGTTATCGTTTATCCTCACACTAAAAGAATGCCAGCCATCGCCATTCGAATCGAGTCCGATGAGGAGCAACCCACATTCATCAGTCACAGTAAGGTAAAATAATTTGCTTTCTAGTAATTTTAATGTAGTTTAATTTTTTAAATCGGGATTTTTTTTTCTTTTTAACATTTTTGTTATAATATTTTACAGGTTTCGATGGAGAAGAAGACGTCATATCTTCTTAAGGAGAAGTGGAGCAATATAAACCAATATTGCATTTTTTTTGTAAGGCTTAGTGTTTTGTGATGATATGTTTTCTTTTGGATCTGAAAGTAGTACTTTTTATCTGTTTAGATTGAAAACACACCTCTACAATCCAATTCGATCTAAACCATATTTTTTAATTTCGGTTGGGATTTATTTTTCTATTTTCTTTAGGATATGAAATCAGTGGATTTTATTTTAACTGTTTAGATCGAATCAGGACCCATGTAGTCCGATTCGATCTAAATCCTATTTTATTTAATTTGTGATTTATTTTTTTCACGTTATTTTGTGATCTGAAATAGTTATTGAGTTTTTAGAACCGTTTAAATCGAATAGGCACCCTTGTAGTTGGATTCGATTTGAACTATATTTTTTATGGTCGTCGTGATTTTATTGTTCTGTTTTCATTCAGCTATGATATTAGTGTTTTTTTTTAATTGTTTAGATGGAGTCGAGACCCTGCAGTCCGATTCTATCTAAATCCGGTTTTATTTAATTTGCGATAAATATTCTCATTTTTTGGTTCTGAAGTAATTTTAAAGTTTTTTTTAGATCTATATAGATTGAATCATCATCGGTGTAATCCGATTGGATGTAAATTGTATCCGTTTATCTTGGTTATGATTTATTTTTCTATTTTCTTTCGGATCTGAAATTTGTGCTTTTTTTTTTTTTTTTTCCTGTTTAGGTCGAATCGGGACCCCTGCAGTCCGATTCGATCAAAACTGAGTTTTGATTTATTTTATTTATTTATTTATTTATTTTTACTTTGTTTGAGTAAGGGCAATAATCAATATGGTGTTTGATATAATTTTATATTGTTGCTATGAAGTATATCTACTGTCATGGTCCAAACACCCAGAAAAATTGTACTTTTATGGCACTGGAGAATATACAAGATCATGTTCACTACCGCAAAAACTATATGATCATCCATTCTATGAAGAGATGGAGAGGGTAATTCTAGACTATGTAAAAAAAATTATATAATCAAGAATTGCACGCTCAACCTCATCATAGAAGAGCTCATAAGGAAAGTTTTCCAGTGAATTCTTTCACATGATTATGAGGATCTTCATTTGTTGTGAAGACAATGACGAGAAGGACAAGGATGAGCGAAGAGTACGCAACTAGAGCCAAAGAAGTACATCCACTAATAAAATTGGAGGATGGGGTTACTTTGGTAGAGGCTATTGAATATGAAGGATTTGACAATCAAGTAAAAGACGACGAGGAAGATAAATATATAAGTTAGCATTTAAATTGTAATAGTAATTTGACTTTCTAATATGCAATAAATAGTTGTTATTGAATTAATATATTGTTGCATTTTTTAAGTATTTATAAATTAGTTCAATATTTTTTTTAAATCAAGCTTGTAATTCAATATTTTTTTTAAATCAAGCTGGAAAATTTTTTGTTTTACAAAATTTTCTAATTTCACCGGTTCTAGTTAATAACCGGTGTTGAATATGTGGGACCTTTAACACCGATTTCAAGATAACCGGAGTAGATGAACCGAAATCATTGCAACCGCATCACATCGGCACCAAAAAAGAGGAAAACCAGTGCTAAAGTAGTCAAATAACTGGTGTTAAATACCTGATTTCTGGTAGTAATATACCGCTACAAATATAATTACATATGGTTCATCAATAATCCCCACTTCAAAAATTACAATATAAATAAAAGAAATTGTGGTAAATTAATTAATTTAGGTGCTTTACTTTAAACCTATAAAAACTTATATATTTTTTTAAACATGACCCTTCTAATGAGATTGAGGAAAATATATATAAAAGAAAATGTTATTTTAGGTATCTCCTCACACCAAACTGTACAGCTACTAATTTTCCTTCAATCAATTAATATTTTTGAGACTTTTTTACTGGAACAATAATATTTTTAAAATTAAATTTTTTAAATGAGATGGAAGAAGTATAAATTAGTCATGGGCGTAGCCGCCACTGTCTTCCTATTTGAAAAGGGGTCAACTTATATATGTATATATATATATATATATATACACATATATTGCAGTCTTTCAAAAGTGTTAATTTCAGTAAAATACAATACGGTGTCACATCAGCTGTTTCAGCTTACCAATTAACTTGTCATATAAAATCCCCATAATTGTCATAATTCATAACAAACATGTTTTTGTCTTTTTTGCTATGAAATATCAGGGCAAAAATCATTCACACCCCCACAAGGTTTCAAAAAATGGTAACCACACCCCCTCAAGTATTGATAAGTATCAACCACATCTCTTTTTATGAATTTTCCATTAACTTTCCTTCAAATTAAAGGGTAAAATTGTCATATTAATATATTATGTAAATAAAATTGAATGTTCTTGTATTTAATTTCAGTAAAGACATTCAAAATGAATAAAAGTCAGTCTCGATCTTTTATCTAATTTTTCTTACACTCATTTAGGATGGTGTAATTATTCTTCTATTTTTGTTTCCTCATGCTAATACACATATACACACACACACACATATATATTACATTATTTAGGTTTTTTTATTTGTTGCCATTAATAAAAGTCAGTCTCGATCTTTTATCTAATTTTTCTTACACTCATTTAGGATGGTGTAATTATTCCTCTATTTTTGTTTCCTCATGCTAATACACATATACACACACACATATATATTACATTATTTAGGTTTTTTTATTTGTTGCCTTTAATATTTGTTAGAGACAATTCAAACTTTTTTAATATTTATTTTTAGAACTATTATGGGGATTTCATATGACAAATTAATTGTTAGGCTGAAACAACTGATGTGACACCGTATTATTACTTCTACCGCAATTAACATTTGTTGAAAGACTGCAAAATATTGACCCCTTCCAAAATCTAAAGACAATTGCAGCTTACCATGACTGATTTGTATCACAAAAATCCACATTTCACCGTATGTTAATGATATCACAAAAATTTGGGTGAAACAAGATTATACAAGTGACGCAGCATCATTCAACCAAGCATCTTTTTAAGAGACTTTTTTTAAAAAATTTTATTTTTTGCAAAATTCAGGTATCACTATGCGACACAATGTCATTCATGCATACGTCTATCCCATATACAACAATTTTAAAATCTTCTTTAATTTTTTTGCAAAAATATTTGGGGTATCACGATACTCTTTGAATAGAATATTGAGTATCCACTTACTGTTGAAGAAATATCAGTCAACTCTTCAAGTGCTAACTAATACTCCTTTAAGAGTATAGTTGAAGTACTTAATCTACTCTCCTTAGAGTAACTTTTCTTTTTTTTTTTTCTCTATCAATTTCTTAGTGGTACTCATTAAGAGTACAAGTGTTACTCCAAGACTATACACGTGACTCTTTAAAGATATCACTCTTACTCTTCGTGAGTAGCAAGATTATTTTCGGAATTTTTTCTTTATTAATTGCTAATATATTAGTATAAAGTATAAAACTCGAAAAACATGTCCCCAAGGAAAAGCAGGCGAAATTATAAGTAGCCGCCTTTAAATAATATTTTCCCCGTCCTTCGGAAATTAGTAGACAAAGTAATACCAGTACTCCATGATATCATACAAATTCATCTAATTATATACTCCGTATTTAACATAAAGACACCGGCCACCATCTTGCTGATAAAAGAAGGGATCGACCCACTGATTTTAATTTCTAAAGCCACCAAAATATCCATATATAATTCCCTTCTGCTTTCAGCTACCTGCTTCACCTTCACTTTTATAAATACATCTAGGCAGCTTTGACAATCGGGGAGAAGGTATATTTAGCAATGTTTAACAAATTGGACCGGATAATAAACAGGCCGAACTCAGGGGTCAGGGGTCAATTGGGGTTCAGGGGTCCAACTAGAAGTCGGACCGGCAATGTCATTATGATGTCATACATATATTTAATAATTTGACTTTCATAATTAATATAAAATTAGTTTTTATAATACTTAGAAGGTAATTTTGAAGAGGGGCACTAATAATATAAACTCTCAAACGTCTAATTTTGCATATAAGCATGTTTAGCTTAACGTCTAAAGTAGGTTGCATAAGAATATTTCTTTTCTTGTAATGCAAGTTCAAATCCCTCTATGACACAATTAATTTTTACATCTATTTCAGGTCTCCCACATACCACATCCGTTGTGGAAAGAAATAAGTTTCTTTCTAAAAGGAGAAGGGTTGCAAATAAATTATAAAAGAAACTGGGTTGAAAAGAAAACTTGGTTAGTACCAGTTCTAGCAGTTCTTGGACAAATCCTAGTTTTGACCCTTTTAGCTAGGTTTTCACCAATTACCACTTTTTCAGCCAAGTCGGACCAGACACGTGGCTGGTTCCCAGTTAGCTCAGTCCGACCTGTCCGACTAATTAAACACTTGTATTTGGATACACATATGTATCTCGAGTTATTATTGAAAAATATGGTGTCAAGTTAACTTATTTTAGATGTTGTAGCTCATAACACATAATAAGTTATACATCTTTCAAAATGGATTCTTTGAGTGGAACCGAAAGAATATATGTTTTCTTTAGCCAACTACAGTAGAACCTCCATAAATTAATAATCTCTCTAAGATAATATTTTTCTCTGGTCTCGACTCAGGCCATTTCCAAAGATTACAAATTTGAATAAAATAATAAGATAATAATTTTTTACAAAGACCCATGTATAAATATATAGTCCAGCCAATATCATAAATTAATAATTTTCAAAAATTATGAATGTAACTAGAATAATTTGTTGAAATATAAATCTATTTTGTTTGTCTTTTCTTGAATAATCTTCATTTATGTGAATTCATCTCTAGTTTTTGAAATTGCATCCGAATGTTTCAATGTCAAATTCTCGAAGTGTAAAAAAAATTTTGAAGAGTCGTTGCGCTTTGAATGTTTCTTTTCGTGTGATTGATTCCAAATGTATTCAATCATCTTCAACTTCATCGCCAACATGATTTTCAATGGAAATATAGACAATTTCTTCTTTAACATTTGACCTTTGAATATTCAGCATTTTCATCCGAATAATCCAATAGGTTCATTCTATCGCAAAAATGGAGATCTTTAATCATATTTTCAATTCATAAGTGTCTTCTTTAAAAGTTATGTCATTTAAATCCCTTAGAACTGCTTCATCCCTTAAACAAATTTTGCAATTTCGAAAACTCTCTTTAAATTATTAATTTATCAATTAAATAATATCTTTCTAAATTAATAAAATTTTATGATCTCGAAATTATTAATTTATAGAAGTTTCACTGTACAATTCCCCCTGTCCCATAAAATTGGATTGAAAAATGTGTAAGACAAAATAATTAATATGACATCATATTTTACAATTATAGCCTTATTTTTAAAGTAAATATTAATCGTGGTCTACATATTATTATATTAATAAAGTTATGCTAGTTATGGAAACAAATTTAAATTAAACTTTTTTAGTATGACAAAAGATTTATTTTGAGACTCGACCTATATCGAACAGAGGGAGTACCGCCAGCAAGATGATGATCAGGAGGACTTCCATTGTCTACAATGGTTGTTTGTCAAGGAAAATTAGGAAGGGACACGTGGAAATTAATGGGAAAGGATGGTTGATTATTATAAACTCGCTTTTTGCCCCTTTGTGTTTTACGTTTAGTTTCGACTCTATTTATAATTTTTGACACACGTATTTTTATATTATCACTATTTACTATAAAATGATAATTTAACTTATTTTTTATGACATGCGATCAGCAATAATTTGTTAGGGTAAAAAGCTTATTTCATAGTGAATAATAACTGTAAAAGAATGAAGAATGTATTTTGAAAATTAATTGAAGAAAAAAAAGCATTAAATAAGCATTAATAGCTTTATCAAGAAATGGTTGTTTATGCACGTATATGTATGTCCACATCTGTATGTGTTTTCCGTTATTTAACGTATAATTAGGTAACGTATGGATTTGATTATTCCATTATGGTACGACAAATCAATCATATATTAAATCATGGGTGTGAAGTTGACTTCAGAAGACTTCCAAGTTATTAGTCTCAATAAAAAAAAAACTCACATTATAACAAATAATTTTATTCTAATAGAAGAGTTATATTTTAATTTTTTTTTTCTTTTACTTTATACACTAATACAAAATGAGTCTTCAACACCAATTTTCCTAAAAAAACAGTGTAAGCGACAAAAGACACGAATTATTGACAACGAGTATCAGAAATCAGTGTTAAAGTTATTTAGAACTCCGGTGTTAAAGGTGAGAAACTTTAAAACCGGTGCTAAACGTTTAACACCGGTTTTAACTATAACCAGTGTTAAGTTGTATTGGAAAACGCATGCGAGAATTCGAACAATAAGATCTTTGGATCTAACTTTATGGCCACGACTCATTTTCCACTTACAAAACCTATTTGTCACAAAATTGGAGATGCATTTTGTTTCTCCTCACACCAAAAGAATAGCAGTCATTGCCATCACCGTTCAGATCGAGTCCGGTGAGGAGCAACTCACATTCATCAGTCGCAGTAATGTAAAATAATTTGTTTTCCAGTAATTTCAATGTGTCATTTTGTTAATAGAAATTGATTATTTTTGTATTACTTTGGCTCATAAACTCTCTAAAACGTAATATGTTACCCATTTTTAAGTGATGAAATATTGAGTTTACCAGCTAAAGTATAGCAGATAGTTACTGAATTATCACAAATATATTAACATAACAAATACTGTTAAAAAAAGGCACATGTATATATCCAATTTAACTCTTGAAATGTCACACTGACCATCAGAGAGCCAGACCAGAAACTCCCTTTTCGGGAAATTGAAAAGATTGGTAATATTATGACAAAATTATTATACATCATTAACATACGATGAAATATGGATAGTTTGCAAGATGACACGACAAAGTAAGCAATCATATATACGCATGACTTGGTAATCAATCAATTAATATTTTCAAGACTCTTTTATTGAGATAATAATATTTTTTTAAAATTAAATTTTTTGAATGAGGTGGAGAAAGAGTAAATTAGTCATGGGCATAGCCGCCACTGTCTTCCAATTTTAAAAGGGGTCAACTTTTATATATATATATATATATATAATTTGGTTGCAGTCTTTCAAAAATGTTAATTGCAGAAGAAGTAACAACAGTACGGTATCACATCAGCTGTTTAAGCCTATCAATTAACTTTTCATATGAAATCCCCAGAAATGTCATTATTGATAACAAACAATTATTTGTCTTTTTTTGCTTCCTCAATAAATTAAGGCTTGATTACAGTACACTTTGCTAATAAATGACAATTATGGGGTTGTTAAATGCTATTCCACACTTTACTAAATGCAGTTCCAATTTATTATTAAAAAATTAAAGAAGACCAAAATGCCTCCTCTCCTCTGCACCCAAACAACCCCAATTTTCCTTTTTTTTCTTCTATTTTCCAGTTATCCTTCCCCCCCACCCCCCCCCCCCCCTTGCCCCCCATCAACAACCAAGCCCACCCAACAGTATCTTAAAGGATTTTTTATTTACATAAAACCCTTTTGGCATGGAGTTTTTTTTCTTTTCCCTTTTTTTATGTTTTTTTCAGTTTCATTAATTATAAAGTATTTTAAATTAATATTTTTTTATTTAGATATTTATGAATATTTTTTTATTAGAACATGAATAATTAATTATTATTAGTGTTAAAATATAACTAGTATGTAAAAATACTCATTTATCATAAAATACTTATTTTCTATTACATAAACCTTAAATTCTGAAAATTCATAAACCCTAAATGAAAAATATTCATAAATATCTAAATTAAAAAACACTAATTCAAAATGTGTTTAGAATTAAACAATTAAAAAAGAAAAAAAATTTTAAAAAGAGAGAAAAAACAACCCCAGGCAGCGGTGGCCTGGGGTGTTTTTTTGTTTTTTTCCCCTTTTTTAAACTTTTTTAATTATAAATGCATTTTAAATTCTTTTAATTTACACATTTATGAATATTTTTATTTAGAACAAGAATAATTAATTATTTTAGTGTTAAAATACAATTAGTACGTAAAAATACTCACTTATCATAAAATACACATTTTCTATTACATAAACCCTAAACTCAAAAAACTCATAAATCCTAAACAAAAAATATTCAGAAATGTCTACATTTAAAAAAAAAACACTAATTTAAAATGTATTTATGATTAAAAATTTTAAAAAACAAAAAAAAAAAGGAGAAAAAAAACAACCCCAGGCCACGGTGTCATGGGGTAATCCGTACCCCCCACGATGGCCTGGGTGTTTTCTTTTTCTTCTCTTTTTTATGTTTTTTTTTTCTGTTATAAATGCATTTCACATTAATATTTTTTTAAATTTTGATATTTATAAATATTTTTTATTTAGAACAAGAATAATTAATTATTATTAGTATTAAAATACAACTAGTATGTAAAAATACTTATTTTCTATTACATAAATGCTAAACTCTAAAAATTCTTAAAAAAAAACAAAATGAAGGAAAATTGGGGTTGTTTGGCTGCAGAGGGGCTGTTTGGTCATTATAATTTTTTAATATTAATACTTTGATTGTGTTTAGTAAATGCCAGACTGAATTTAACAGCTCTGCAAGTTAATTGGTAGGCTAAAACCGCTGATGTGACATCGTATTGTTTGTTACTTTTAGTGCAATTAACAGTATAAAAAGGCTGCAATATATTCAGATTGACCCCTTCCAATCCAAAGACAATTGCTGCATACCATGACTGATTTATATATGATTGATTAATTTGTCTTGCCATTTTGGAAATATCAAATCCACATTTCATCGTACGTTAATGATATCACAAAAATTTGGGTGAAATAAGATTATACATGTGACGAAATGCCATCCACACGCGATTCTTTTTCAACAATTATTTTTATTTATTTATTTATTTTTTGTGTTGCTAAGTTCGGGTATCACTATGCGGCACAGCATTATCCTTCAGCACGTCTATCCAATGTACAACAATTTTTTTAATTTTATTTATTTCTTTCTTGTAAAACTATTTGGTGCATCACTATATTCCCACTTACTGTTTAACAACTATCATGTATGGCTCTTCTAATCGGTACTCATTCAATAGAATATGAGTATTAGTTTACTATTGAAGAAATATTAGTTAACTCTTCAAATGGTAACTGATACTCTTTTAAGAGTATAATTTTAGTACTTAATGTACTTTTTTAAGAGTAACATTTTTTTATTTTATTAATTTTTTTGTGTTACTTGTTAAGAGTACAAGTGTGACTTATTTTATATATTATATCCCATAACCCTATTATTGTACATATTTCAATCTGGACCTTTCGAACCCCTATGTAGTCTTGCTCCTCTGTTCACACACGAGAGAGATTCCCTCACTATTGTTAATTTCTTTTAAAATTAGTTTCGTAGTTATTAATTTATTCTATTTTATGAAATGATAATTAATGTTTTTTTAAATATATACATATCCGTATATACGTCAAATCACAAAATTTGTTACTATTTTACTATTAATTTTTTAACCCAATCATACAAATGGTTATCAATACTTTGATGGACTTTTGTCGTTCTCGCCCTACAAATAGAAAAGAAACAGAATAGATTTTAACGTGGTTCAATCTCAACATATCTACTCCACACAACTACTCACTACTACTTCATTATATATTGAAAAATAAAAAATAGAAGAGTTTACAATGTATATCCTTAATATACAAAGCCTCTCGCCCTATATTCTATTATCACTCCCCCTTATTTCTATCTCGCCGTCGAAGGCATAAACATGAACACGCATCTCTTATGGCTTTCGAACAACCTACCAACAACAACATCAGAAGCCTAGGCAGGAACGCACATCTCCTATCATTCAGGACGACTCGTCAACGTCAATGTCGAAGACATAAGCAGGAACATGTATTATCTCTTATGATCCCAAAACGGCACCACATGTTTCACCTAGCGAAAGGCTTAGGCATCTATCTACATCCCAGATGGGTGGATGTTCTCTTTTTAGCATGCCCTAATGCTATTGCAAACATAACCTATTTATAATAAATAAGGTAAACCCTAATGGGCATAGAATTAGAATATTTGACCAAATACTAATTATATTAGTAATTTGAGGAGATACCTAACAAATCCTTCCATCATTCATCACCCCAACCCTTCCATAAATTCACCTTAATCACCTATAATTTCATGGTACAATAGTACATCAAATGAACTACAACTTGGGGGGAGGGTTGGGGTGGTAGTAATGGGAGGGCCTTGTAACCCCGAGATCATTGGTTCAATTTTTGAGATGCAATAATTAAAAAAATTAACTACAACTTTATATATAACCCTGTTCATAAACTAGCAGATTCGTTGTTGTCAATTTTCATATATAAAATAAATAACTTTGGAACCTTTGTATTTTCTTCCGTTTCAAAATTAATTTATATGGATATCAAGGTAAACAATATTTAAATAGCTAATTTAACATCATTTGTTATATTCATGTCCTTACTTTTTAAATGTCGATTAATTGTGCATCATACATAATTATATTAGTAAGGATAGGAGTAAAAAAAAAATTAAAACTAAACTCTTCTATTGATTAAAAAAGTATTTTGGAAGGTGGACTCTTTTAATGGATCAGATCGAGGGAATAATTGTTATTCCCTCCAGTCCAGAATAAAAGTCGATTTAGAGTTTTTCAAAAAGATTAAAAATCCATTAAAAATCTATTTTAAATGACAAAAAAAAAAGAAAACAAATAATTATTATAATTTAATACTACAAGGAATGTAGGGGTTGAAATCTAATTAATACTACTAGTTTGTTTATGCTAATCACTAACTCTTGGATATAGGGATGGCCACGGTTCCGGAACCACCGGTTACGGTTCCAAAACCGCCGGTTACGGTTCATAAATCAGTGGAACCGGAACCAGAACCTTGGGGGGACGGTTCCGTGCCGGTTTTAGAACCGCCGGTTCCGGTTCCAATTCCGGTTCTGTCACGGTTCCAGTTCTAATCTGTCACGGTTCTGTCAAGGTTCTCGTTCCGATTCCAATCTCTTCCGTTTATTTAACAATTTTTTTCGTTTATTTAAAAATTTTAACTTATAAATGTTATTTTATTTTGACTCAATTAATAACTCAATTATTTATAAATAATTAAAATTACAAAAATAAAATAAAATCTGTAGCGACAGTACATACATTTAGACAATTAAATGATTTATATAATAAAAGATACAAAAATAAATTGTGAAAAAAATATATATATATATATATACAGATGAATAATACCTCAATATATTATTTTAAAAAATCAAGAGAGTGATGCCTTGCTATAAATCGTGAGAAATCAGAGTTTCAACTTTGAAACATTGAAACTTTTACAAAATAAATACATCTTGAATATTTAATATAATTCATCTTCATCATTTGCAGAAGTTGCGGTTGGACTAATTTAATTTAATAATTAATTAATTTTAATTTAATTTAATGTTTATTTATATTATATTAATAATATATATAAAAAGTATACTATTAGTTTATATATTATTATAATATATATTTAAAAATAGTTTTTATATATTTTATGTTAAACATATAATATAATTATAATTATAAGAAAGAAGTTCAAAAAAAGTAAATAGTTGAAGTGGCTAATCAATTTTGCTTAAAGCCTTTCAATTTTAACAAAGCGTTGTGTGTTCGAATCTATGTAAGAGGAATGTATAAATTATTATTTTTATGGTTATCACATTAGAACCGGAGGGTTGGACCCTTTGGAACCGGGCCGGTTCCAACCCGCCGGTTCCCAGTTCTCAGACAAGAGGAATCGAAACCTTAACCGCCAAAGGCGAGTCCAGTTCCAGTTCTAGTTCCAAAACCTTCCGGGTCGGGTCCGGTTCCCGGTTGATTCCGGTTCGAACCGGAACCGTTGCCATCTCTACTTGGGTACATAAGTTAGGATAAAGGTAAGTTTAAAACAAAAAAAAAACTTCCTAAAATATCATTTAGTTTGAAGATTGTTAGTCGCACTAATACGACTTTTGTTCTGGTACGGAGGGCGTATTTTACATCTTTAATATTTTAAATTTTCTTAAGTCAGTTATTTCTTAGAAGCAGCAGTAACTCTAATATTTTTTATTTTTAGTTAGAGAGTGTCTTGCCCAAAATGTCACCTTACTTTCTCACATTGTTTCACTACTACAAAAAGGGGCTTTAATGACGGTTATTTAGCACATTTAATGGCGATTTTCGTCCATTTTGAACCGTCATCTATCAGGCAGCCATAGAAAGGTTATTGACTTTCTATGGCGTTTTTTTTCAAAACCGCCGTAGAAATGACTTTTTACAGTAAAAAAAATTTTAATATTTCATTTTTTTATCTCTGCATTCAAAAAATATATATAAAAAACAGCAAGAATAGCCGTAGAAAGTTTTTGATATATATATTTCAACTTTATTCAAAATATATATATATATCAAAAACTTCCATGCTAATAAACTGAACAACCCCCAAACTTCACAAAATTTTTGCGTGCATCCATCAAATTCTAATTAATTTAATCATTAACAGCAAGAACAATACAATAACAACATAATCCTGAAGTAAACAGCCAATATATATATACAAAAATCCAATCTCAGCCTAATCAGTTTTGAGAATAAATCAAACCAAAATCAGTAGAAACATTATAAAATGGAACATACAATAAACCGCCATTTAACACTAATCAAGCCCGAATTTAATTATCCATCATCACACCAAACCTGAATTTAACACTAATAATAAACCCTAGGCCAATCGCGATAATCAAGTAACAATAAAATTTGTAATGCTTAAATAAAGTTGAAACTATTCGATATAACCTTTTTTATGATTTGAAGCCCACAACAAGGACCAATTGTGGTGAAATTATGATGGGGACTAACTCCAAGTGGTGGGTGATGGCCGATTAAGAAACCATCTCAGGAGTTGGGTGACGGCGGATCTTGTTATCAACGCCGCCGGAAGAACGGCTTCAGGGGAAGACAAGAGAAAAAACCAGCGGTGAGAGAGAATGGGCGCCGGTGACGAGAAAACGACTTCGGTTTGCTAGAGATGGAAACAGGGGCAATCCGTGGTTGGCTGGAGATGGAAACGAAGGGAAACCCTTAAAATTCAAACAAAATCAAGTTTCTGTGGCGGTTTTAATAAAAACCGCTGTAGAAATGGACTTTCTACGGCAGTTGCAATTAAAACCGCCATAGAAACTTGATTTCTATGGCGGTTATGAAGAAACCGCCTTAGAAAGTTACTTTCTGTGGCACTCAGTTTTAATTACAACCGACCTAGAAAGCCCGTACTTGTGAATTCCTACCCGTTCCTCTATTCATATTAATTTATAGTTTTTCTTTTTTTGTAAATTAACCCCCAAATTTTTTTAAATTTAATAATAAATATGTAATTTACTCTTTATCAATTTTTATAGTAAAATTCATCATATTTATTAATTATATACAAACTCATGCCTTATGTTATGATAAACAATTTCAAAATTTTAGTTGACCAATCCATTATTTTAGGCCCTCAAAAAATTTTGAAGTATTGTTACATAATAATTATAAGAAAACTTCAAAAATAGCAATTTTCATTGAATTACTAATAAGATTTTTGAAAACATACTTTCTACGGCGCTTAGAAATAAAATCACCGCAGGGGACTTTCTATGGTGGTTTTCTTACAACCGCCGTAGAAAGTCTCTTTCTATGGCGGTTTTCGAATAACCGCCATAGAAAGTTACTTACTACGGTGGTTATCAAATAAACGCCGTAGATAATGGCGGTTTTGGTCTTTCCGCCGTTAAAAGTCTATTCTGTAATAGTGTTTGCTTTGCTAACTAAACATTTTTATGTCCCAAAATGTCACCTTACCTTCTTACCTTGTTTGCTTTGGTAAATAAACATTTTATTTCCCAAAAATGTCACCATACTTTTTAGAACGTGCCAAAAATGTCATATTTGGGATTTTGACCGTTAGTCTTGACGGAAAATGAATGACGGGCATTTGGCCTTGGTTTACTGAGGGTATTTTCATCATCCACCTAAACAATATTAGTAATGGGAATAATTTTCAATATAATACAAATACTTGAAACTTTTTCTCATCAAATATACAATTGGCCTACTCTATTTTTCTTTCTTTTCATTGCCTCTTGTCAACTTCTTCTTCTTTTGAAAATTAATAAAACTATTGACTGATTTCGATGTGTGTTATAAGTAGACACCAACAGAATGAGAATTTTCGTTGTCAAATGAAGTGAATATGGATACATATTTCGAATATTTTGATAGGGAAACCTTGTTTTTTTTATTGGAGTAGAATATGAACAAACCTGCAAATTTGAAGAAGAGATATGAGAAAAATGCATTTTAATATTTCTCTAAACAAAAATATATTAAAATGAATTTACATATATTACGAAATGTTGCACCGTTAATGTGAATTAAACATGCACATAGGATTCTGAAAAAGAAGAAAGTTGTCTTTGTTTTTAATGGATTGAAGATATATATAGATTTTAAAGTGTCTATTCATTTTCTTTTATATGAATTACCAAGAGTTTTCAAATAATTAATCATTTACTAATTGTAAATTAAATAAAGGAAGTTGATGTGAACAACGTAAATAATCATAATACAATCAATAGCCTTTACAGATATTGAAACTTATAGAACAAAAAAAGTCACAAAATTAAAAAAAAAAAATTAGTGAATGACAATAATAAAGAGTATAAGAAAAAAAAAAACAAAATTAAACAACTAATATTATATTTCACTCCACCCTTACATAAACACGAACATGCATTAAATAAAAATTTATTTATTAATAATAATATATTTATTGGTAACAAAATAAATTTATTTATCAATATAAACTTCTACTATTTTACAAATATGTCTAATCCAAATTTTACATATAGGTAAAATAGATATGTATACACACATACGTATTATATATATCTATATATAAGTGGAATACAAAGAGTCTAATGCTTACACAGTATGAAGGTTAATCTAAGATAAAATTTAAACAAAAAATAACTTAAGAAGTTAAAAAAGAGAAGGAAAAATGTTATTTAATTAAAAAAAAGGTTTATGCACTCAATAAATTTAAATGTTAATCTTTGTGTTATTCATATGGATGGTTAAATTAAAAGTCTAATATATTATAGACATAAAAAAGTGAAAATATTATGTGGCATTCCTATTCATAGTAAATTAAATTATCTTTGAATGTGGGAGGCATGTGTCATTTGGAAGTAATTATGTGATTATATGACAACCTTATCATCCTTAACATAATTAAATGTTAGGTACATGTGCCAATCTCACATGAAACCTATATTACATTCTTTTATATAAGGTAGATATATATAAAGGGCCTGTTCTTCTGCTAGTTCTGAGAACGGGTTTCAGAACCTGTTCTCAGTCAAACTAGGTCTCAACCCATTTTTAAGAAACACAGTTCTGAGAACTGGTTTGTACCCCAGTTCTCAGACCCAGCAGAAGAACATGGTTCTCAGCACAAATATTTCCAAAATGTCATTTTCCCTTTTCAAGCACCCTTATATTCACAACACCCCTAAAACTTGCGTTCAATTATTTTATAAAAAAACATATGCACAACCAATCGAATGATTTTTTTACCAATTATATTAAAAAATATATATAGAATCATCTGTCACGGTATAATAGTCGTGCGTAACCCATATTAAATTGGTTGTGATGGAAATATTCATTTCGCACAGGACCAGAAATATCCCATATTTTTGTCAGCCTAAAAACGTTCAACTTAACACAAAATTACCATAAATAACAAACTAAATTTCAGAACAGTTAACAACAGTACAAACACGCTAATAATCGTCACAGATTGCAGAAATCCAAAAAAAAAATTCTCGTCCAAAACCTACATCATTTATATTATAGTAGATACACTACATTGTAAAACTCTTGCCAATTGCTGCACAATATCCATTCACAGTGCCGACATCTGATCGATTCCAGCCTGTGATTGATTAACCTCCTCCGGTTCATTCCAACCGGTTTGATCATGAACCACTACATTCTCATTATCTTCATAGTTTTTAGCAAACTTTTCAAATATCGCGTCCCCTGAATTGTTATCCTTTATCAAATTATTTATAACACAACATGCCACCACAAACTGAGCTTGTGATCTTGGCTCATAGCTAAACATCGGACCAGAAAGAAAGTGAAAAACAAACCACAGCCGATAATCCAATATTAAAGAGGAGCACAATCAAACAATGAGATAGAAGCTAGCAACATGGTACGAAGCACAACAGCTGGAAGCTAGATTGTGAAAGCAACATAATAATTGATGCAGCCTGGGTGGATATTACCGAAGCTGTGTGTTCAGCTCAAGGTTTTTCCTAAATCGGCTTTCCCTACCATGCATGCTGTCAAAGAATGTAATTCTCGTAATAACCATGATGCAAATATGATAGGCAGTAGAGGCATTGCGAATTTCAGAACATAACCGAAAAGAAGCATGAGAATAAGGCATGAAGGGCAACATTCTGTTCTGATGTACGATGACCTTTGGCAAAATGTTTTCTGTCTAACTTCTGAAGAGGTGTATGCTGAAAAAGTGGGTATGAAATCAAATAGTATTTATTTCAGAAGCCGGAACTACATCAAAGAACAAAATTATTCGAAAGACTTATCTTCATCTTCCAGCACATCCATACAAGGTTAGTTCCTTTTTTATGATATTGTCATCAACATGACTAACAATCTAATTTCAAAGCATCTAACTTTTGCTTTGAAATTGACACACTACAGCAGGCTACACCATGTCATAATGACTTAGCAGAGTTACACGTGAAAATGGAAGTTTGGAATCAGTTAGGTTAACCACCTCAATGTTCAGAATATAATGTAAACCCATTCATGCATATAAGACTAGCAACAAAGAAGAACACTGATACCCTAGGTTCAGGAGCTGAAAAGCATCTAATGCACTGCACTCAAAGATATCATATTCAACAAACATTATTATTCACAATTAGTATAAATAAAGTTTTAGCCTTCTTGCTCTTCTTAGTGAATACAAAGCCATATAGACAAACAGACTGATAAATGCAGAGAAGGACATAGAATATCAAAAGGTAATGATGCTTATATTGCTTTATATACCATTCACGAAAAACAAAAGAAAGTTCTAAAAATTTTGTGCCATTCCGACCTTAGTAAGGA
Source organism: Leptodermis oblonga (assembly GCA_016801395.1). Taxonomy (NCBI): domain Eukaryota; kingdom Viridiplantae; phylum Streptophyta; class Magnoliopsida; order Gentianales; family Rubiaceae; genus Leptodermis; species Leptodermis oblonga. The sequence continues at coordinate 7,262,657 of CM028754.1, read as the reverse complement.
AAAGCCTCTCTGCACGCTGCTGAACTGTACTTCCTGTCTTTAGACCCAAAGCAGCTAAGGCATACAGGAAGTTAAAATCATAATCATTTCGAGCTTCTACAGAACATGCAATCAAGATTGTATATATTATAAAGCAGAAACAAAGAAAAGTACAAGTCTTATCCATAAGTAGGTTATGGAATAAAATCGTGCTCCATAAAATCAATCTACAACACTGCCTGCCAATTAATTAACCCAGTTCACCACAAGAAATTGGAGCGTAAGTTCATTAAAAAATGTCACCAATCGTGCGGAACTATTTTTCATAACAACCGATTGAATTACCTTTTAAGAGGACAAGGTTGGAAATTTGGTGACCGTGGCTGACAATGTCACCGTGATCCTCCGGTTCAATTGCAGAGCTGTGCGTCTTCAAAAACAACCGACTTCACCTGCGTTTGTGAAGTTGACTGATTCAAGAGGAAATGGGCTCGGCCGTAACTCCTTCTCTACAGCCCAAGCAATCGGTTGCCACAAATTTGTGTGCTCCAATTTCTCCCTGAACCCTAGACCCCTAAATTGGGATGAAAAGCTTCTGAACAGGGGACACGATTCACCGACTGTTTAGCGGAGAGGAACACGGATCGACGTCACCAGCCGCAGAAACTTCGACTCCATATCGCGGTCGCCGATAACCCGGGAAGGATTGGGGAGGAAACGGAAGAGAAGAGGCCGATCTTGGAGGAACTGGTTTGAGCTAGACGCAGAACCACGAAGGATTGAGGGAAATCGTGTTACAGTCGCAGGTGTGGTTTGTGTTCTAAGACCAGGAGTAAGACCCAGTGCAAAGATGGACCGAAAAGAAACATTGGACTGAGTCCAATTTGAGAGATTTTTGGGACTCAGATCCAAAAACCTGCTAAACCCAGGTCTGAGGCACAGCAAAAGAAGAGGCCCAAAGACATACATTATCTAAATTATTGGCAGGTGGCATCTTACTCAGCATCATGTATTTTGAACCCCTAACACACACACACACACACACAGCGATTCTTTGTCTCCCCTCCCCTTCTGCGCTTGACATCATCCGCCGCCGATGCATTTCGTGATCTCCCATCTCTGTATTAGTTAATTTTTCCTGCACACTTATCACCTAATGAAATTGTATTTATTATATTCATTTTCAGTGATGAAGAAAAATTTGCGATTTCTTTATTTTGTTGGTACGGAACTCGAACGTCAACTACAGTACACGGGTGAGATTATGTTTTCTTCTGTTTTCATTATATTTGATGAGGAATTAGAATTACACCTTAGTTGTTGTTAATTTCGAGTATTTTTCTGTTTCACTCAATTTCACTGATTCCTTTCGATATTAATCTGTTCTTCTGGGGTGTTGATTTTTGAGTTTGAATAAAATAAGGATCTCATCTTACAGAAATGGATATGATATTAAGTATGTATCATTGTAGAGATGATGCCCGAAGCTGCAAGGGAATCCTCTTCGCCCAAGGATAGAGCTTTGAATGGACAGAGAGTGGTCAAATGATCTCCGGTATCTTTAGGTAATTAAAATCAGTATTATCTTCTTAAATTTTTATATATGTTTGCTAATTTTCCATCAGTGGTAGAATGTTTATCGCTGGTATTGCAAACTCTAGAGAACTTTTTGTATAGATATTACGATTAATACTTGTATGTCAATGATGTGTTTGATTATTTGTCAATTAGATTAATCTAGCTCATCAGTTTCACTATCTTCTCTATCATATTGCTTTTGCTTGGAGTGGCAATAATAGCCAAGTCATTACTGGGACTGTGAAAAGGATTGCGGATTATCATCTCCAGGTCCGATGTTTGTGTAATGTAGGAAGGGGAATGGATACCATCGATTATTTCTTGCTTTTGGTAAATGAGTTTAGCAAAAAGATGCACGTATCAGTGCATTGTGAACTCCAAATCCTTATACACCATTTTTATTGCTACAGAATTATGGTGGTCGCTAGGCATCTGCTCTAAAATTTGCAAGAGGTTTCAAAGGAACCCGACCTAGGAGTTTTGGGAGATCTTGACTTCAGAAGCTGAACCTTCTCCGGTAAATCAGTAAGCTCCGATTCTATATCTTGACACCCTGTTCTTTGACTCTGTTCGCTGGACTCGAGTTACAGATAGATATTACTCCGGCTGCTATTTCAAATTCTACCAGCATCAGCCTCTCATCTTTTGTAATTGTATCCTCCTCCGGCAGATTGAAGTTATCAAGAAGATGCACACTTCACAAAGAATTCCAATAAGAGCACCACGGCCTTGAAGAGCATGACCTGACCTAAGAACTTATAAAGTATGTATGTTTCCTATTTCAATATCTTCTTTCCCCACCAGCTCTTTCTTTTTTATGATGGTTTTAAACACAGATGAAAAGTTACGGTATTCTTATTTTTGCTGTTAAAGATGCTTGGCTACCTTGCAATAACGTTAATTATATACAGTTGGTTTCTCATTTTTTATTTTTATTTTTTGTTGGTTTTGCAGGCAATGACCAGAGTATAATGATATACTACCCAAGTTGTGCAGGTGGAGGGATGAAAATGTTGTTCCAGAAGGATAATAATATCATTGGAGAATGGAGTTTTGTAACATTGGTATCTTTTAGCATGCCTTTCTATGAAGTCATGTTCAGATTTAGGCTATGTTATCGTAGTACTATGGATAAGAAATTTTTTGGTTAGGAAATAATTTTATTTTGGAAGAAATTTCTTTTGGAAATTTGTGTAGGAAAGAGAAGGAAAAGTGTAATAATTATGTTTTTTGTCAATTTATGTGAGTGAAGATTTAGAGAGAATTTTTAAATTTGAATTGTGAATTTTGTAAAAATAATATTGTTTTTTTGTGTAATATTTTTGAGAAAAAAATGATTTCTTTTCCTGATTATGTTAGGAAAATAACATAGCCTTAATGTGTTGAAATGTTTTCATACATATGAGTGACATCAGGACCACTCAGGCCTTGTATTTAGTTTAATTTATTTAGCTTACACTCATCAAGAAATGGCTAGATTCAATATTCCTTCCCCCTCATCTGAAAAAAATTGGTGCGGTTTGAGGATCATTTCTATTCTACAATAATTAATCTGTTAGTGATTACAGTCCTATGAAACAGACTCATAGTTGGTTCTTAAGACTGAATTTAGTTCTTGGCTTGGCTAGAGTTAGGCTTGTTCTTTATTATGTTTTAAAACTTGATTTGAAAACATGTTTTTGAAAATTAGTTTTATGATATAAAAAATGTAAAAATATATAGCTAAAATGATGAAAAATGATTATAATCTATAACATTTACTGTACAAGTCAAAAATAAAACCAAAATAAAAACGAAAACAACATGCATGTATATTAATTGTAAATCACACATATAAAATTCAACAGTGCTACTATTATGTGTCATATTCATTCTTACCATTAGATCTGTGAACAGGGAATTTGATCTTCTTAATGAGCATTTTCAATAAGCTTTCATATTCTGAAGTTTGTAGAGATATTTTAAGACATTTGGAGACATTTCCTCTTTTTCATAGCATTGCTACTTCTAAATTTTAGATTCCCCCCACCCACAAATAAATGTTGTTATTTATGCTTAATGTCAATTTATGAGATTTGAATTCATCTAAAATCTTGCATTTGTTTCTTATATTCACTTTAGTTTGCATTTGTTATTATTTACGGATAATATTGAGTAGAATGAATAAACGATACCATATTATCATTTATATTTCAGTGAACTGTCAAAAATATCACTTTACTTTTTGAGATTCTGCGGTTTAGTTACTAAACCTTTTTTTTTTTCCCAAAAATGTAATCATACTTTTAAAAACGGGGCAAGAGTGTCACTCTGCGGTTTGGCTCCATTAACACTAACGAAATGTCTATCACATGCATGTCATGTGCCCTTTTTAAAGGGTATTTTTGCCCTATCAAATAATATAGAATTACAAAACCATAAAAAGTTTGATTCTCCAAACTACGTATTTTAAACAAAATATGTTTTAAATTTTCTTCAAATGGAGGGTAAGTTTTCTTCATTTGAATTTTAATTTCGTACGTTTGATTTTGATCTCTTATTCAATTTTCTTGTTTCTTTTTATAATTTTTGGAGGTCTCTTCTTATTCATCGCCTTTTAATTCATTCATGTTGCTGTGTTTCAGTGGTTTTTGCAGTTCTGTTTTGAAGTAGTTTTTGATATTTTATCCCCAAACTAGTTTCTTGTATCTTATTTGTGAAAGAATAACATAAGCGTTCAACTTTTGAGTTTGAAGAGGTGGTAGAAATGAAGATAGTGGTCGGCTTGAGTTTGAAGGGAAAACTCATTATATTGAGTCTCTAGGAGGAATAGCCGTAGCTGATTGAAAATTTATATGGTATTCATTATGTTTGTTTCTTTTTGATTAATGAATGTAATGTTTTTTAGCTGTATTGCACAAATTTTTAGTAGAGATTAGGATTAATTTTTCTATGTCAATAATGAGTTTGATTATTTGCCAATTAGATATTGAAGTTTCAGAAGTAGTTTAGCTCTCCACTTTCTCCTTTTACTCTAGGTCAAGTCCCTTACATAGAAAGATCAATTGGTGTTATAGCAGATGGAGTCGATACTAAAAAGATTAATAAAACTCAGCTAAAGCCAATATAAAGATTAGGGCAGAAAGTTTAACATTGTTTAATTACCAAATCTTAAACATGCACTAGTACAAAATGATCAAAGAAGGCGCCCCTTTGGAGGCGGGTGTACGAAAACCCGCCTCCAAAGGGGCCGAAAAAGTCTTTGGAGGCGGGTGCAACATCCACCCGCCTCCAATAACTAATTATTGGAGGCGGGTGGATGTTGCACCCGCCTCCAAAGAGATTTGGAGGCGGGTGGATGTTGCACCCGCCTCCAAAGAGATTTGGAGGCGGGTGCAACATGCATCCGCATCCAATAATTAAATTGGATGTGGGTGCATGTTGCACCCGCCTCCAAATCTTTTTTGGATAGCGCAATGGAGGCGGGTGAAGCCAAAACCCGCCTCCAAAGTGTTTTGCAAATTTTCCAATTTCATTATATGAAAAGGAGACAGGTGCATTTTTGCAAAATTTTTAATAGTAGTTTAAATTTTTTTTTTTTTGGATTGTTGAAAATAATTTTAATAATTTTTCGGAATTCTAGTGAGGCAAAAAATTAGTAAGTAATAAAAATTACAATTTTTAGAAGGAAATATAAAAATATATATTTTCTATTTTAATATGAAATACATAAATATATGTAACCTAGTGGTAAATTTAATATGCAAGAGTCAAGTGAATCTGAATACGCGAGTTCGATTCCTATCAAAGCCATAAGGTGCAAAAAAAGAAATAAATTTTTTTTCGGAGGGTTATTGGAGGCGGGTGCAGCTCTAATAACCATTATTGAAGGCGGGTGCAGTTTTTGCACCCGCCTCCTAAGGGGCATTTTGTGGTAGTGATGATTATATGCAATTACATACAATGTGTATATTAACAACGTTTCTATCTCGAAATATAAAATATTACTTAATTATAAGATAAAATTTAATTCAAGAAAAATAATTTGTTCTTCATATATATATAATACTTGAAACAAGAATTTTAGTCCATGTCTAATTACCAACATAATCAGACATGCACCTTAATGTTTCAAAGATAAACTATTACAATTGAATTACCTAGCTAGGATGGAAACAATATTTGATTCTTTCTACAGAAAAAAGTTGAGCACGCCACAGATCGTTTATGGATTGCGTTGAAGGACAATCTATCCGAGTTGCTCCGCTAGGGTCGTAACAAAGCCTTATTTCAAGTAATTGACAAAATTTGAACTGTTTATAAATAGTGCAAGCAATATCTGGCTCCTTTCCAAATGCATTTTTAATTGCTAGATTTATTTGATTGAAATCATATTTGTTTCCCGGTGTTATTTGAGCGCGTCGAAGAGAATTCATGATGTCCCTCTTCAATTGAACAGTAAGAGCGAAGTATTGTTTTTGATTATGCGGGTTTGTGGAACATGTGCCGTGTTTTAACCACTCGCGTCTCCAAAAATCTTGATTTATTATATTAGATCTGGGTGACGTCAACAGGTTCGGCCAAACTTGGTCCAATTGAGCAGCGTAGTTATTATCCTGTAGCAAAACAAAATCATCACGTCATTAGTCACTTTGGAAAATTTAACGTTAAAATATAGTCAGAGTATTATAAAAATAGACAATTATATATGTACGAACATACCAAGTTAATATAGGGGATATTACTGCAATTTTCTAGTACTGAATTGAAATCATCTGGCCATAGTCCATGTATGGTAAAATATGGGGGCTTCCGGGAACATTGTTTCTGAAAGCAATATGCTACAGGCCACGATTGGGCTAGCTTCAACAATTGTAAAGATGAGCAAAGTAAAATATGATCACTGAAATTAAGCAATATGAAAAAGATGGTTGCGCTCAATTTTTGAGTGGTATTCACCATCAGCTTTGTATGACCTGAGTAAAAGTGCTTCTCAGCCTAGTCTTGATGAAATGTCGATATAGAAACTGAACAAATAAAATAAACTTTGGATTGTTGTATGTATAAGATGAATACTATGGATATATATATACATATATATATATATAATAACATGGATCTGGAATGGGAGAGGCCGGAGACTTGCACACAGATGAGTAATAGTAGCCGATCCCGACCAGTTCTAACAAACTCGCGGAAGCAATTAATGGGTTGGGTTGTTAATGATGAATTAATATTTCCCAACTGTTTGGCTTAAATCTTGGGGTTGATGTTTAGAATTCTTCTATATACTTGTGTTTCCGTACACTTAATATCTTGGCTGGTTAAGTTTTTAGTCTAACTAAGTATGTAACACCACAGGTTTAGTATAAGACCATAACAATAATGAGCATTTATAATTTTTAAAATTTTCATAAAGGAATTAACAAAGTAAAATGAGTAATAGGTACATACTTTTGATACATTAAAGGGTTAATTACGCAAAAACCCCTGTAGTTTGTGAAATTATAAGATGACCCCCCATAATTTTAAAAAGCTATGCAAAATCCCCCTATGACTTCAAAACCCTGTAAAGTAGACGAAAATATTAATTTGTTATCAAATTGCCCTTATTCAGTCTGACTGAACAAGTGCAAACCCTTTGGCTGAATAAGGGCAATTTGGTCACAAATTAATATTTTTGTCTACTTTACAGGTTTTGAAACCACAGGGGGGTTTTGCGTAACTTTTTAAAGTATCGGGGGATCATCCTGTACTTTCGCAAACCACAGGGGGTTTTGCGTAAGTAATCCTACATTAAAATAGTTCTAATCAAACCACATTTAGACATATAGTTCGCGTACAAATTTTACTTCATGTGTTGCTCATGTGCAATAATTATTATATTAACTCAAATTTTTTGTGAAATTCACATGCAATTTTTATTGAAAGTAATTTTTAATACAATTTCAAAAAGTATCAAACTTCCGTTCCTTCTATTACTATAAACTTTAAACTACTTATACTCGTGGCTCCATATTCCAGCTTATAGCATTTACCTTTGTTTTGTGGTTTTCAAACCAGGTTATGCCTTTAGTTGACCTAGTTTGGATTGGGTATAGAGTAGGTTTCCTTGTTCATGTGATTCTTACTATATGTTCGGAGTTAACCCCCAAACACATAGATAGGCATTTGATACCCTATTTGGATACCAAGTCTTAAGAGCCACTATAGCTTCCGTAGTAAATTTCATTGCTTCATGCATTCTAGTGAGGTTGGAGAGTCCCTTCTGCCGTTCTTGGCATGCATTTTCCTAGTCACCATGTTTGGAGTTTCATTATTTATCAATGAAACTTTTAATTTTAGTATTATTATTATTATTATTTTGAAATACTAAGAATGAATACTTAAAGACCTCACTCCATAAACAAAAAGTAATCTTTTAGTCCTTCTTTTAAAATTTTTCTTTAGTCCTTCTTTTATTGATCATTTGAAAAATCCTGGCGAGGAAAGTTTCCTTGCAATACTATGGAAGAACACTCTGTCATGCTTGCCTGAATTGCCAAAAAATCAGCCGCTGCATTGGCTCCTCTTTCTGCAGATCATCAGGAGGTGAAAACTATTCATTGGATCGTCCGTGGGGATCCAAGTTTCACAGGTGAGTTACTATACCATCTGAAATTTTATTTTCTGTAAATAATTACTTTCGTTATAAAATTTAACAAACATTTTATTCATATTGTGGGTTATATTTTCTTTTTTCATGACCCCATTGACTGACCTTGGGAGATTATACAGGAATTACTATTATGACGAATCTACATGGGTGGATTGATACGTCATTGGGTATTGGAGGAGAAATAGGTGGAAATTTAGTAAGTAGTTGCACTTTTTTATAATCATACTAATTAGACATATATATACTCAGTCATTTATTTGTCTAATTAGTGGCTGGATTTTTTTTTTATTTGATAGACATTGGTTTTGTCATTATTAGTTTTATTTTTGTTATTATTTTGTATCTAAGAATATATGGGTTCTTAGTGCTAACACAGTTAGATACATTTGGAAACCCCATTGGTTCGGATAAAAATTTGTACCAATGGGAGATTTGCATCTTTAATAGTAGAGGAATTGTTATTGTAATCCAAAATGGTGTAAGCTTATTTTATGTTATACTAGTTATTTTCATATAAAAATAATTGTTCCAATGTGATGCCCAATGTCAAAAAACTTTCGGAATAATTCCTTTACAATTTGAATAAAGGTCCTGCCCAATATTCAATTAGTAACATTTAGATATATATATAGTTGGTGTGCAATAATTATTATACTAATCTAAAGTTTATGTGCGTTTTGCGTGCAATTTTAAATATCATTTTTAAATGTATTAAAATTTTATTCCTTCTATTATTGTAAAATTTTAAACTACTCTTACTTAATAACATCGTTTTCATGAATTATTTAAAAAATTATTACGTGGAGCATTAAGCGATAAGCAATAAATTGACTTTTTCTGCTTAATTTTTTTGTAAAGGAAATAAACAATGCTTAAACGATTAAGATGTTTGACTTTCCGTTATAAAAAACACTAAAAGTCATTATCTCTTAATTAAATAATTTTAAGCATTAAGTTGGGTTATCAAACAAGTCCTTAGTAAATTGCTACCTACAAATAACAGTTCCCTTTAAACATCCTAAACTTAGTCACCTTACTTTACAAAACACATATTTCTTGCCGTCAAATTCCACTGTTAACCCACTAATGGAAACAACCTTTTTGAAGACATTTTAGTCCCAACTCCCAAAAATTTGACAAACTTTTTAATATGACTAATAAGTCTGTCGCTAAATGCAATTATTATTTTAACATAACCTTACCAATGGCGTTACCAATGGTTGCTAAGTTCGGGTATCACTATGCGGCAGAGCATTATCCTTGAGCACGTCTATCCAATGTACAACAATTTTTTAATTTTATTTATTTCTTTCTTGTAAAAATATTTGGTGCATCACTCTATTCCCACTTACTGTTTAACAAGTATCATGTATGGCTCTTCTAATCGGTACTCATTCAATAGAATATGAGTATTAGTTTATTATTGAAGAAATATTAGTTAACTCTTCAAATGCTAACGGATACTCTTTTAAGAGTATAATTTTAGTACTTAATGTACTTTTTAAAGAGTAAAAATTTTTTATTTTATTAATTTTTTTGTGTTACTTGTTAAGAGTACAAGTGTTACTTATTTTATATATTATACCCCACAACCCTACTATTATACATATTTCAATCTGGATCTTTCGAATCCTATGTAGTCTTGCTCCTCTGTTCACACACGAGAGAGATTCCTTCACTATTGTTAATTTTTTTTAAAATTAGTTTCGTAGTTATTAATTTATTCTATTTTAAAATATGTTACTATTTTACTATTAATTTTTTAACCCAATCATACAAATGGTTATCAATACTTTGATGGACTTTTGTCGTTCTCGCCCTACAAAAATCCACTTTTTGTCTTTCGTTTTTTAACCATGAGCTCGTGGCTCCTAATCTTCCCATTATCCAGCACCCTAACTCTTTCATGAATTCAAATTCGTTATTTATAATTTCATGGTACAATAGTTCATCAAATTAACCATAACCTTATATAGGTTAGGAAAAATTCTTCTCTCAGAATTTTTAAACAACTTGTTGGAAAATATCTCATCAAGAGCACTGTATTGGAATTAAAAATAGAAAAGAAACAAAATAGAGTTTAACGTGGTTCAATCTCAACATATCTACTCCACACAACTACTCACTACTACTTCATTATATATTGAAAAATCATATCCTTAATATACAAAGTCTCTCGCCCTATATTCTATTATCACTCCCCCTTATTTCTATCTCGCCGTCGAAGGCATAAACATGAACACGCATCTCTTATGGCTTTCGAACAACCTACCAACAACAACATCAGAAGCCTAGGCAGGAACGTACATCTCCTATCACTTCAGGACGACTCGTCAACGTCAATGTCGAAGACTTAAGCAGGAACATGTATTATCTCTTATGATCCCTAAACAGCACCACATGTTTCACCTAGCAAAAGGCTTAGGCATCTATCTACATCCCAGATGGGTGGATGCTCTCTTTTTAGCATGCCCTAATGCTATTGCAAACATCAACTATTTATAATAAATAAGGTAAACCCTAATGGGCATAGAATTAGAATATTTGACCAAATACTAATTATATTAGTAATTTGAAGAGATACCTAAAAAATCCTTCCATCATTCATCACCCAACCCTTCCATAAACTGACCTTAATCACTTATAATTTCATGGTACAATAGTACATCAAATTAACTACAACTTGGGGGGAGGGTTGGGGTGCTAGTAATAGGAGGGCCTTATAACCCCGAGATCATTGGTTCAATTTTTGGGGATGCAATAATTAAAAAAATTAACTACAACTTTATATATAACCCTGTTCATAAACTAGTAGTTTCGTTGTTCTCAATTTTCATATATAAAATAAATAACTTTGGAACATTCCTTTCTATTTTCTTCCGTTTCAAAATTAATTTATATGGATATCAAGGTAAACAATATTTAAATAGCTAATTTAACATCATTTGTTATATTCATGTCCTTATTTTTTAAATGTCGATTAATTGTGCATCATACATAATTATATTAGTAAGGATAGAAGGAGTAAAAAAAAATTGAAACTAAACTCTTCTATTGATTAAAAAAGTATTTTGGAAGGTGGACTCTTTTAATGGATCAAATCGAGGGAGTAATTGTTATTCCCTCCAGTCCAGAATAAAAGTCGATTTAGAGTTTTTCAAACAGATTAAAAATCCATTAAAAATCTATTTTAAATGACAAAAAAAAGAAAATAAATAATTATTATAATTTAATACTACAAGGAATGTAGGGGTTGAAATCTAATTAATACAACTAGCTTGTTTATGCTAATCACTAACTCTTGGATATAGGGATGGCCACGGTTCCGGAACAGCCGGTTACGGTTCCAAAACCGCTGGTTACGGTTCATAAATCAGTGGAACCGGAACCTTGGGGGGACAGTTCCGTGCCGGTTTTAGAACAGCTGGTTGCGGTTCTGTCACGGTTCCAGTTCTAATCTGTCACGGTTCTGTCAAGGTTCCCGTTCCGATTCCAATCTCTTCCGTTTATTTAACAATTTTTTTCGTTTATTTAAAAATTTTAACTTATAAATGTTATTTTATTTTGACTCAATTAATAACTCAATTATTTATAAATAATTAAAATTACAAAAATAAAATAAAATATGTAGTGACGGTACATACATTTAAACAATTAAATTATTTATATAATAAAAGATACAAAAATAAATTGTGAAAAAATATATATATATATACAGATGAATAATACCTCAATATATTATTTTAAAAAAATCAAGAGAGTGATGCCTTGTTATAAATCGTGAAAAATCAAAGTTTCAACTTTGAAACATTGAAACTTTTACAAAATAAATACATCTTGAATATTTAATATAATTCATCTTCATCATTTGCGGAAGTTGCGGTTGGACTAATTTAATTTAATAATTAATTAATTTTAATTTAATTTAATGCTTATTTATATTATATTAATAATATATATATAAAAAGTATACTATTAGTTTATATATTATTATAATATATATTTAAAAATAGTTTTATATATTTTATGTTAAACATATAATATAATTATAATTATAAAAAAGAAGTTCAAAAAAAGTAAATAGTTGAAGTGGTTAATCAATTTTGCTTAAAGCCTTTCAATTTTAAGAAAGGGTTGTGTGTTCGAATCTGTGCAAGAGGAATGTAAAAATTATTATTTTTATTGTTATCACATTAGAACCGGAGGGTTGGACCCTTTGGAACCGGGCCGGTTCCAACCCGTCGGTTCCCGGTTCTCAGACAAGAGGAACCAAAACCTTAACCGCCAGAGGCGTGTCCGGTTCCGGTTCTAAAACCGGGGGCCACGGTTCCGGTTCCGGTTCCAAAACCTTCCGGGTTGGTTCTGGTTCGAACCGGAACCGTTGCCATCTCTACTTGGGTACATAAGTTAGGATAAAGGTAAGTTCAAAACAAAAAAAACTTCCTAAAATATCATTTAGTTTGAAGATTGTTAGTCGCACTAATACGGCTTTTGTTCTGGTACGGAGGGTGTATTTTACATCTTTAATATTTTAAATTTTCTTAAGTCAGTTATTTCTTACAAGCAGCAGAATATTTTTTATTTTTAGTTAGAGAGTGTCTTGCCCAAAATGTCACCTTACTTTCTTAACTTGTTTCACTACTACAAAAATGGGCTTTAATGGCGGTTATTAAGCACATTTAACGACGATTTTCGTCCATTTTGAAATGCTATCTATCAGGAAGCCATAGAAAGGTTATGAGCTTTCTACGGCGGTTCGCTATGGCTGTTTCTAAGCGAACCGCCGTAGAAAGTCCGAATTTTCTATGGCGTTTTTTTTCAAAACCGCCGTAGAAAGGACTTTCTACAGTAAAAAAAAATTTAATATTTCATTTTTTTATCTCTGCATTCAAAATATATATATAAAAAACAGCAAGAACAGCCGTAGAAAGTTTTTGATATATATATTTCAACTTTATTCAAAATATATATATATCAAAAACTTCCATGCTAATAAACTGAACAACCACCAAACTTCACAAAATTTTTGCTTGCATCCATGAAATTCTAATTAATTTAATCATTAACAACAAGAACAATACAATAGCAACATAATCCTGAAGTAAACAGCCAATATATATATACAAAAATCCAATCTCAGCCTAATCAGTTTTGAGAATAAATCAAACCAAAATCAGTAGAAAATTTATAAAATGGAACATACAATAAACCACCAATTTAACACTAATCAAGCCCGAATTTAACACTAATAATAAACCCTAGGCCAATCGCAATAATCAAGTAACAATAAAATTTGTAAAGCTTAAATAAAGTTGAAACTATTCGATATAATATTTTTATGATTTGAAGCCCACAACAAGGACCAATTGTGGTGAAATTATGATGGGGGACTAACTCCAAGTGGTGGATGATGGCCGATTAAGAAACCATCTCAGGAGCTGGGTGACGGCGGATCTTGTTATCATTGCCGCCAGAAGAACGGCTTCGGGGGAAGACAAGAGAAAAAACCAGCGGTGAGAGAATGGGCGCCAGCGAAGAGAGAACGACTTCGGTTTACTGGAGATGGAAACAGGGGGAAGCCGCGGTTGGCTGGAGATGGAAACAAAGGGAAACCCTTAAAATTCAAACAAAATCAAGTTTCTATGGCGGTTTTAAAAAAAACCGCTGTAGAAATTGACTTTCTACGGCAGTTGCAATTAAAACCGCCATAGAAACTTGATTTCTATGGCGGTTATGAAGAAACCGCCTTAGAAAGTTACTTTCTGTGGCAGTCAATTTTAATTACAACCGCCCTAGAAAGCCCGTAATTGTGAATTCCTGCCCGTTCCTCTATTCATATTAATTTCTAGTTTTTCTTTTTTTGTAAATTAACCCCCAATTTTTTTAAATTTAATAATAAATATGTAATTTACTATTTATCAATTTTTATAGTAAAATTCATCATATTTATTAATTATATACAAACTCATGCCTTATGTTATAATAAACAATAATGAATTTCAAAATTTAGTTGACCAATCCATTATTATAGGCCCTCAAAATTTTTTGAAGTATTGTTACATAATAATTATAAGAAAACTTCAAAAATAGCAATTTTCATTGAATTACTAATAAGATTTTTGAAAACATACTTTCTACGGCGGTTTTTTTAAAACCGCCGTAGAAATATACTTTCTACGACGGTTAGAAATAAAACCGCTGTAGGGGACTTTCTATGGCGGTTTTCTTACAACCGCCGTAGAAAGTCCCTTTCTATGGCGGTTTTCGAATAACTGCAGTAGAAAGTTACTTACTACGGTGGTTATCAAATAAACGCCGTAGATAATGTCTTTCTACGGTGGTTCTATATAGAACCGCCGTAAAAAGTCCGTACTTTCTTTTTAATGGCGGTTTTGGTCTTTCCGCAGTTAAAGCATAGCCGTTAAAAGTCCATTCTGTGATAGTGTTTGCTTTGGTAACTAAACATTTTTATGTCCCAAAATGTCACCTTACCTTCTTACCTTGTTTGCTTTAGTAACTAAACATTTTATGTCGTAAAAATGTCACCATACTTTTTAGAACGTGCCAAAAATGTCATATTTGGGGTTTTGACCGTTAGTCTTGACGGAAAATGAATGACGGGCATTTGGCCTTGGTTTACTGAGGGTATTTTCATCATCCACCTAAACAATATTAGTAATGGGAATAATTGACTAGTTTTTTAAGAAAAAATTTTAGAAAGAAAGATGTTTTGTTTAATAATTCTTTTCTTCAAAAAAACAATTAAATTATTCATTACTAATATTATAAGTCATTTAAAAAATAAGACAATTATTTCATTCCCCTTCTGCGGCCACCTTCAGCTTCTTCCTTCCATAGCACCGCCAACTTTATCCATGAATTCCGGCGACCCTGGGCTACAGACCAGTGCCACCGCCTCCTTCGTATTTTTCGACGGCTATGGGGTTCTTTTCTGTTTCTTAGTTTCTCCATTTTGCAGGTTTCAGTCCGGCGATGTAACAGTAGCCACCGAAGGCTTCTTCTTCACGTAGTTGACTCCGCTGTTGCCCATTTTTCCATCGCCGTCGCCACGTTTCTCCTCAGTCCAGTACCTCCGATGTCCTTCAATAAAATTTTGGGTATCACTTTGATGTTAAAATAGTAGCAACTAGCTCCTGAATGAGCTAAGTGTTAGTCCTTCAAGAGAACTTCAGGTATCGCTTTGCTCTTAAATGGGTATAAGTTAGCTAATTAGCTCTAACTTATAAGGGTGTGCTTCAAGATAATTTTTTGGGTATCACTATGTTGTTGAAGGAGTGGCAGTTATCTCATGTAAAAGCAAATTCATACTCTTTCAAGAGAACTCTAAATATCAATTAACTCTTATTAGCAGTAGCTTTTTATTATTTATTATTTTTAACTCTACTCATGAAGCAGTATCACCCTTTAACGATTGAGTATTACTTGTAATCTTCAAGAGTATCATTAAGGAGAGGAGGCAGTGTGGGGAATTGAATCTAGGTCGATTGGGTGACACATGAACAAGTTTACCAACAACTTAGGATTACGTTT
Source organism: Leptodermis oblonga (assembly GCA_016801395.1). Lineage (NCBI taxonomy): Eukaryota > Viridiplantae > Streptophyta > Magnoliopsida > Gentianales > Rubiaceae > Leptodermis > Leptodermis oblonga. The sequence continues at coordinate 7,246,912 of CM028754.1, read as the reverse complement.
GTTTACTCTGAAGAGATCACTGCTACTCTTATTGAGTAAGACTTTCAATTTTTTTTTTTTTTAAACTTATTTGTCTTCTTAGTGTTATTCTTTTAAGAGTAAGTGAAGCAGTTGTACTCTTCATGAGTATACTGAGTAGCATATTTTTTTTATTTTTTCTTTCTTTCTTTCTTCTTACAAAGTTATACTTGTAGAAAGAATTATTTTTGTCTGTTTTTTTATGCATTATTTTTTTATTTTCTAAACTATAAAGTTTTGTGTGCATTCATGAAATTTATGATTTTTCTTACGCTTATACTAATTAGTTGAGTTTCATTTAAACAATACACAGCAAAATAAGAATTTAAAAAAAGCCAAAAAAAAATTCTTTAAATTGTACATTTAAATATTGATTGGCCTCTCTAATCATTTAATTCAAGCTCTACTATTGATTGCAGGTATTGAATTTAGGTACGAAAGTATCGCATGCCGTTTTTACGGGCTGAATTATTGACTTTAGCATTTGAATTATCTCATGTTTGTTAAATAAAAAAGAAATGAGCGTTTTCATAACTTACACCCCGTTTTTAAGTGATTAAATATTGAGTTTACTAGCTGAAGTATGACAAATAGTTACTGAATTATCACAAATATATTAATATAACAAATATTGTTAAAACAGACACATGTACATATCAAATTTAACTATTGAAGCATCACATGTTCGGGCCGTCAAAGAGCCAGGCAAGAGACTCCCTTTATATATGTATTTTTGGGAAATTGAAATATATATCATTAACATACGATGAAGTATGGATATGATTTTTCCAAGATGACACGACAGATTAGGTTTTCTTGTTTGATATGATAATTAACGTATCTGAATCACAACAGTTTATCTAATGTACTAAACTACAAATCTATACATAATATAGATCTAACCATAGTAGAATTATATCGTTGAACAAATCTCGTACCGATAGTCACGGATCTGCCACTAATTGCTGATGAAATTTTTTAGACTGCATCTTCAACTGAGTATTCATACACCATGACCAAGAATGGAATCACCATATGTGACACCCCTCGACCTCCCTATTTGGGAGGGAGCCGCGGCCGAGATGCCTGCCTGGTTCGCACCAGGACCCACTTATGATATACAGAGTAATTAGTGATACATTTAATTACTAAAATGAATTATCAAAATTTAAACTCTATTATACTTCTAAAGGATACACACACTAATTCACACTATTACAACAATACTGCACCATGCTAAAGCTAGATTCTTAAGTACTATTACAATACTAATGTTTCCAAAACCTAATCCAAGAGTCCTTCGTCAGCATCTCACTAATAGCGATTACTTCCAAAAATTTGTTACATGCAAAGTGTCTAAGGGGTGAGCTTCCATAAAGTCAGTGAGGTCACACTATTAAACATTACCAAATAAACATTTACTTGCACATAACACATATTTCCTAAGCAAGTAAGGGGAAACACGTAAGGGATAGAGTATAATCAAGAAGTTATAACGAAAATCTAAGTGATCCTTCGAAAAGCACTACCGATTATATTTTACCTTCCTTGGAACACTGCAGCTTCTTGATCACTCATGCCGACACTGCTAACACTGAACTCTGAACACTGTGACATACCTCGAGATAATACCGGACACTAACGCTCCAGTCATTTAGTCAGGCACTCCATCCCAATACTGACATACCCGATTTTAACAACTGGATACGCTTTGGGGACCCCCAAATAGATATGCAGTAACATTTAACATTGAACACTATACACTAAACACTTGACACTTAACATTTAACATTGAACAGTAACATTGTAACACATGCATACGATAACTTAAACATTTCACTTATACATATAATTCAACATTGGAGAACATTTACATGCATATAACACATTTTTATATATATATATATATATGTATATACAGTTTGTACACTCAAATAGCACAATCATATATCTCACTTACGAAGTATGTATTTCAGTAGATATATCAAAATAAAGCATGCTAACTCATTTATTTTCTCAATTAAAACATTTGCCCCTTTAGTGAGAACACTCACTTCGTATATCGCTAATATTTTGTAAGCAAATCTGCACTTCATAAATATCATATTTTAGACTTTATTCATAAATCTAAATAAATCTCTAAATTCTAGGTTCTTATAAAAATAACTTATATTTTATTAAGTAATTTTATCAGGAAATAATATAAGTTTTATGCCGTAAAACTATTTTACTTATTCCTATTTTTAAAAGGATTTTATAACCTTTAAACTTTATTTCTAATTTATTCCGGAAATACCCAACAAATACACAAAAATTATAATAACACATAATTTAAGAAAATAGGGATTTAAAATCCTTTAAACGGTTGTTAGAATAATTTAAGTGAGGATTTATAAAAGGATTTATAAAGAAATAACCAAAATAATTAAAATTACACAAAAATCAATTTTCCAGCATCTAATTGGTTTTACCCGATTTGCTTGAGCATGAATCGGTTTTACCCGATTCCCAATCGGTGGAAACCGATTCGTGCTCAGAAAACTTGATTTCCAAGTTTTGCTTCGGGGTTTTGCCAAATCTTTCATAAAATCGTTTTTCTCCAATTCTCTTTGCTAAAATCATTTCTACAGCATCCCTACAATGTTTATATCAATGCATAACACTTTAATCTACATTAAAACATAAAGATTTGGATCAAAAAACCTTAAGAAAACTAAAAACCTTTTTTCTTCCATTTTCATGAATTTTTCTAAAATTCCTAACATAATTATCTTGAATTTTTATATTTTTTCATTTTTGGTATAGAATCGATTTTTCCCGATTTGTAATCGGTTATAACCAGTCCAAATCGGTTTTCCCCGATTTAGAATTGGTAAAACCATTGTCTTATCCAATGCATCGGTTTTACCCATTTCCGAATCGGGTAAAACCAGTTGTGAGTCGGTGAAATTTTTTCTTTACTTTTTAAATCGGTTTTACCCATTTAGAAATTGCGTAAAACCGTTTCGAGCTACCGATTGCCTTATCTTACCAATCGGTTTTAGGTAAAACCGATTGGTCACTATTTTTCTCATTTTTCACTTATTTTTTAATTTCTTTATTTTTATTCCAAAATTCTTAAAATTAAACTAATATATTTATTTTCATATATCCTTAAACATAATCCTATACTTAAATTAATGCCTTAATTCTAAATTAAACATCCAAATTTCTAAATTAAAATCCAAAACATAAAAATCTAAACCATTAGATTTTATAATCAAAAATTATTTTAAGAAAATTTTCAAACTTTGTAATTACACCTAATTAAGTTTAAAAGCTAAAAGTATGATAAAATATAAATTATAAAAGTTAATCTAGGGTGAGAAACTATATGATCTTACAACATAGTCAGGGAGAAAATTACTATAGATGAGAGTAAAACACCATATATGAAAACAGAAACTCCATAAATAGAGAGAAAAATAACAAAAATATAGATAAAATTAAAATTAAAGTAAACTAAATAAAATATAGATAAAACAAAGATAGAACGACCCTCATCCTTCAGAAGATAATGGAATTTTGGATTTGGAGAGAGATGAAGAATATGACAGGCGGCCGCTCATTTTTTTTAGTTTTCTTAAACTCATTATTTCCATATACGTCAGCCTAGGGTAGGATGATTACGACATAAACACAAAATATTATACTATTAATTTTTGACATAAACACAAAATATTATACTATTAATTTTTTAACCCAATTATTGATGAACTTTTGTCGTTCTCGCCCCCAACAATCCACTTTTTGTACTGTAATATACTGCCATTTGAGCCCCTCCTCACCCCCAATCCCAACCCAGAAAATTTTCCCTTCTGTCAAAAACGTAAAGTTCACAAGCTTCTTCCTCCATCTCTCCTGGAAGGTGGGGGAAGCAGTTTTTCTTTCATTTCATATTATCTGTTATTTAGTTTCTGTTTGATTGAGAGTTTTTTTTTAATTTTATCGTTATTTATTGTATTTTTTTTCATAATTGGCTATGGAGAATTTTGTGTATGGCTATAGTGATTTTCTGTCCGCCTATGGTATTCATCATAGCTATAGTGTTTAAGTTCTTGGTTATGATTTTGTTTATGGCCTTGTGTATGAAGATTTGGTTGAAAATTTAGTCTTGAAGAAGCTTTCATTGGTAGTTAATGGCATATTCGTAACCGTCAGCACGAGATTTGTTCAGTTTAATATTTCTACAATGTTTATATTTATATTTGGTATAGATTTACAGTTTAGTAGATAAAATACACTGGCGTGGTGGTTCACATTTCATAAAAATCACATCAAATCTATTATAATTAGTTGTATTATTGTTTTTTGATCTTCTATTGGCAATCACTGTTGAACGATTTCTAACACTATTAATGAAAATTTTATTTTATTTTAAAAAAAAACCACTTTTTGTTTTTTTTTATTTTTACACATGACTTCATGCCACCTAAATCCTCCCATTATCTATCACTGTTGGAGTATTTTAATAAAATATTAATAATTAATATAATTATTATTATAGTAAATGTGTGAGTTACAAATTATTTTGTAGTGTGAATGCTAATAAAGGGGAGAAGTTAATATTGATAAGAAAATGCTGTTTTGCTCCTTAAATATGGTGTAACTCTTTTCTTATTGTGGCATCCGTTTTCCTTAATAATTGTTAATGTGTGAATGATATTTTAAAAGCAATATTAAATCAGCTTTCCAAAATGTATTTCAACGGTAGCAAACTTTGAGGAAATGATTTAATATTATGAATTAATTATTTGATGGCTGGTAAGTTATTAGCCAACATTATATAAGGTGTGGCATGCATGGGATGCTTAGATATTAGAGAGGTTATTCTTTGCTAAATTAATTCATATATTATTTGGAGAAATTTACTTTACATATTTGAGATATGTATAGAAGTGTAAATCTACGGCATTTTAGAGATATCGCAAGACGACATGGTGTATATCCGAATTACCATCTATTAGCGGTGCAGGCTGATGAGTGGTGTACAGCTAGTGTGCTGGGCTGTTGAATCCTGGGATGACAAGCTAAAATAAGAGTGATCTGCTGCACCGGATTCTTCCACAGAGGCGCTTGAATCACCTAAGAATAGCGATTAAGCGCCTCAGCCCATGCCGCACTAGTTTTATCTAAATTATTGTTTTTACTTTAATTTATTTTATATTATTATTTCTACTAATATTTTGATTTTTGTTCGAGCAAGAACAACAATCACTCTAGCCCTTCCTCCCTCACGTAAATCCACCTTGATTACTTATAATTTCATGGTAAAGTAGAACATCAAATTAACCATAACTTTATAGATAACCCTGTTCATAAACTAACAGTTTCGTTGTCAATTTTTAATCTATAAAAATAAAGAAATTTGGAACATTCCTTTCTATTTTCTTCGATCCGTTTCAAATTAATTTTTACATTCTTGGTTTTACTAAAAGAATTTGATTTCATATATAAATAATATTTTATGAATATCAAGGTAAATAATATTTAAATAGCTAATTTAACCTCATTTGTTTCATTCATGTTCTTATTTTTTAAATGTCAATTAATTGTGCACCATAATAATTATATTAATTATATTAGTAAGGGTATGAGAAGTAAAAAATTTTGAAACTAAACTTTTCAATTGAAACAAAACGTATTTCGGAAAACCCCTTTAGTAGGTAAAGATATTAGTGAAAACAATTGTACAATTTACTTATTTTATATGTTGTACTTTTTAATTCATATAGAATTTTTTTTTTTTTAAACCGAACCCTCCACTGAAACGAGTGGAGTAGTATCATTATAAATAGGAAACCCCCCACATAAACATCCTGCACCTCAAGCTAGCCTTCTCATATTTAATTATTAATCACTTGTTCAACAATGCAGAAAATGGAGTCGTCATTGTTTTCTCTACTTCCTCTTTTGTTCTCTATAGTTTTGTTGATCAAATGGTTCTATTCTTTGTCGAAACCCCAAAAGAACCTTCTACCTTCTCCTCCAAAACTACCAATAATTGGAAATCTCCACCAGCTTGGCTCACTTCCCCACCGTTCACTCCAATCTCTATCCCAGAAATACGGTCGGCTGATGCTGCTTCACTTCGGAAGAAAGCCAATACTTGTGGTCTCTTCCGCTGATGCAGCTTCCGAAATCATGAAAACCACGACATAGTTTTCTCCGACAGGCCGGAATCTTTAGCTCAGAAGCTTTTCTATAACTCCAAGGATGTCGCGTTTTCCCCTTACGGCGAGTATTGGAGACAAATGAGAAGCATATGCGTGCTTCAGCTTCTGAGCAATCAAAGGGTTCACTCATTTCAAGGTTTAAGGGAGGAAGAAACGTCACTGATGATCGAAAACATCAACACAAGATGCTCCGGAGGAGCCCCTTCTTCTTCTTCTTCTTCTGGGTTGGTAAATTTGACTGATATTCTTATCACTCTCACAAATGATGTAATTTGCAGGGTTGCCTTGGGAAGGAAATATGGGAACGAGGAAAATGGAAGGAAAGTTAAGAATCTTTTAGGGGAATTTATGGAATTTTCTGGGGTTTTGATGTGGGAATCTATATTCCCTGGCTGGGATGGGTTAACCGTTTCACTGGTTTGAATGCTAGAGTTGAGAAAATAGTTACAGCCATTGACAATTTTACAGAAGGGGTAATCCTCGAGCATGAGAATAAGGCTACAATTGATAGGACAGATTCAGACTTTGTGGATATTTTGCTTCAAACTCAGAGGGAAAACCTTGGTGGTTCTGATCCTATGGAGCGTGATTCCCTCAAAGCTCTCATTCTGGTACGTACTACGACTTCAGATCCTCGTATTATTTGTTATGTATTACTCTTTCTGTTTCGTTAGAAGAATCAACTTTATAATACTAAAAATAAAATTACAAAATGAACTCTTATAATAGACTGTTAACCATGTATAAATACGGTAAGATAAAGAGCGTTCTAAGATCAAAATATAATATGAACATAAAAATACCATCATATTTAAGTTGTAGAATAAAAATTAGTGCTTGGTAGGACAGTAAAATATATATATATATATATATATTAAATTTTGTGGTTGACGTGAAACTATTGTCACAATTTCCATATATATATATATATATATATATCGCGTATAAGTTTAATGGTATATAGCTCACCATAAGTTTAATTAGTCATAGTTCAGTTCCACATGTTTTGACTATTTTGTCCTCAATCCATTACTCATTTATATAACTACAGCTAGCGTACGTGAGCTGATTTGATGATGATTTAAATTAAATATTCTAAAGATAAAGGACAAAGTGATGTTAGTTAAAAGGTACTATTCCCTTCGTTGGCTCGAGTAGAAGAGTCAAATTTGAAAATTTTATAACTTTTGATTAATGCGAACGTACAACACATACACCTAAAATAGCTAATTTGGTATTATTTGTTTCATTCATGTTCTTATTTTTTCAGTACAGGTTAATTTTGCATTACACATTATTATATTAGTAAGAGTAAAAAATTTGAAAATGAACTATTCTTTTGGAACAAAAATAATTTTGAAAGTGGAATGTTCTAATGAAGCTAGGAAATATATATATATATATATATATTTGAATGATTTACTATAAAATATTTATCTTACTAAAGATAATTAATCTTCGATCTTACACTGATTAATACAATTAGGACATGTTTGCGGGTGGAACTGACACAACATACACAGCCATGGAGTGGGCAATGGCAGAACTATTAAAGCACCCCAAGATCTTGGAAGTTTTACAAACTGAGGTAAGAAAAGCAAAAAGAAAACCAGGTGAAATCAGGGAGGATGATGTAGACAAAATGCCCTACCTAAAAGCAGTCATAAAGGAAACCCTAAGGCTTCACCCTCCCCTACCATTGCTTGTCCCTCGGCAATCGACTCGACTTGTGACAGTGTCGGGGCACGAAATTCCTGGAGGAACACAGGTGATTGTGAATGCTTGGGCAATTCACAGAGACCCCAAGCTGTGGGAGAGTCCAGAGGAATTTCGGCCTGAGAGATTCTTGAATTCGGAGATCGACTTTCGAGGTTTGAACTTCGAATTGATTCCATTCGGAGCTGGAAGAAGGGGTTGTCCTGGTATTAACTTTGCCAAGGCTACTACTGAGCTTGCATTAGCTAAACTTGTGCACAAATTTGACTTTGCATTGCCTCATGGTTCAAAACCTGAGGATTTGGACATGTCCGAGGCCAGCGGGATTGCTGTCCACAAGAAAATTCCTCTGTTTGCTGTTGCAACCCTTCATGCTGATTAAAGAATGTAAAATTCTTTCTTTCTGTTAAATCACTCAATTTATTGGATTGTACCTTGTCTGTTTCTTTGATCCGTTAACATGAATTTTTTTTAAGGGCGAAATACAAAAACAACCCCGAGATTTGTATTTAATAACAAAATAAACCCTCAGTTTTTAAAAAGTACAACTTAAACTTTTAATTAAAAACTTTACATTTTTCAGGGAAAAAAAAAAAAAAAACCCTTTTAAAACTACAACAAAACCCTTTCAAATGCCCAGCTCGGTACAAATCACTGAACTCTTTGAGGGATGCGATTCCAAGCCAGGCCATGCTTAGAGGCAATAAGCCTCTTGAAGCCCGTTGACTTCAAGAGGCCACCCCTACAAATCCACCAACTCATGCTCCATCAACGTTGGGCCGATTCATCAGCATCCAACCTTCACAAGTCGACCCAACACAATTGTAGCACGCAGGCCACGACTCAAAGGATTGCAACCGCAGGCTTCCAGCCCACGATAGCAGCCCGCAGGCTTCCAGCCCACGATAGCAGCCCGCAGGCTTCTCGGATTACGCACGCGTCCCAGAGCCCAATTCGCAGGCTTCCTATGTAAATTGCGCAGTCCAAGAATCATAGAAGGAATTGGTTTGCATGTTACCTATTTCCTTTTTTAATAACAATTCTAGTTAAATTAAGTTACCTAATTTGATTCCAACTTAATTTAATCTAGTAGTTTCTTTTTTTGATTCTAATTTCCTTTTTCTTTTTCAACTTGAATTTGGATTTACTTCTAGTTACCAAATTCAAGGTTTCCTCTTTTATAATAATAAGGAAATTCGGGTACCCCTTACAAGTTACAACCGAATTACCTTTTCTTGAGTTCATGTTCTTTTTGAATTCAAGTTGTAATAAGGAACTAACTCTCGTTAGTTTCCCATTAGTTTTTATTCCTTTTGTAATTCTTTAAGTTCTAGAATTCGCACCTCTCACCTATAAATAGAGGGTTCGATTTCTGAGTTTCAGGAGAGTTAATGAATTGAGTTATTATCGGTATATCCTTGCTTTAATATTCCATCTTTTTTTATTGTTGAGCTTGTTAATATTTTGTATGATTTATTATGCAAGTTCCGAATTTAGAAGTTTTATAGGCTATTGCTCCACCTATAATCCTGTTATTCACCCTCTTAAAATTAATCTAGTTAGGAATAAACGTAGCTAGTCTAGCCTACGTTAGGGGATTATTTTTCGAGTTCAAAGAGAGTAATTGGGATCCTCATTGTTCGACGTTCCTTGGCACTACAAGTCTTCCGCTTTGCGAGTTCTCAAGAACTGCTCACATCATATATACTTTCAATTTTAACTTTAAATACATGAGTATATGTAGCCTAGTGGTAAATTTAATATGTAAAAGTCAAGTAATTCTGCAAGCGCGGGTTCGATTTCTACTAAAGCTATAAATTAAAGAAACGAAAATTAAATTTTGTACATGACCATTTAGTGTTGCACCCGCCTCCAATAACTATTATTGGAGGCGGGTTCAACATGCACCGGGCTCCAATAACTGGTAAAGACGGTGGGTTTCAACCCTTAAAGGAGGCGGGTGTTTCCATCTAATTGAGGCGCCCGCACTTCCTTTAAGTGTTAACACCCACCTCCAGTAGGTGATTTGCGGGTAGTGTTAGTCAAAAAAAAAGTATGCTGTAAAATAAAACAATCAATACACTACTGCAAAATTATACATTGGAGGCTGGTCTTGCGTTTGTGCACCCGCCTCCTTTGATGGAGGTTTCTTTCTTCAATTCACGGCTTGAGTAGAAATCGAACTCGCGCCTGCATAATCACTCAGTGATAGTAAAAAATTAATTAAAAATAACAAATACAATTTCTTATTATAATATAATGACACATTGAAAATGTAACATAAATTCATTCAATACGAAAAAATCACCAGTAGAAATAGAACAGCTATGAATTATGTGATGCACAAGGCTTCTGCAATTTCCATTAATCGACAAATTATTTTTGGGATGTCAGAACTCATATTAGTGAATGGGTTATAAAATCCTATCCTCTTGCAATATTTAAGGCAAAAGTCAGGAGAAGTTAAAAAAATACTTCTTGATCGATTTGGAATGATGTAGAAAAGATTACGTCTCTACTAAGCTTCCGTTTCATAAAATTTAATGTTTATAACTGAATGTTTAATGTTGAATTGATTAAACACTTAACATATTAATGTTGAAATTTATTTTTTAAAATGAGAATCAGAATGCTTAATCACGCCACTTGTTTGATAAATATGTTGATCAAAATGCTGAAATTTTAAAAATGTACAATTTTACCCTTCTATTGAATTTTTTATATTTATATATGCAAAATATAAAAATTTATGGCCTCTTCGCAAACCGACCCCGTGAGAAGCCTGAAGAATACGCTCCTTGAAACAGAGGCAACTCCAGTATTTCCAAGTCTTGTATTTTTTTACTATGTTGTGAAGGATACTGCCAAGGGTGCCATGGATGCCTTCCATAACTGCTGCTGTTATTCAACTATTATCTTTTTAAATTAAAACATTTGTTAAACTATTATTTGCCACTGGTGGTGCCATTTCCCGAATTAGCGAGTCATAAGACTCATAACTCATTTGACCCATTTCTTGAGTTAGTGTGTCCTGTTATATAATAGTATTAAAATCTTCTTATGGCTCATAAGTTTTACTCTCTCCGTCCCACTTAAAGAGTTTACTTTCAAAAAAAAAATTTCCCATTTAAAAAGTCCACTTTGAATTTATTTACATTACATACTTTTACTAATATTACAATATGTGGTTAACCCTTAAGTGTTGTACTCCACAATCCATAATAAGTTGTACACATTTCAAAGTGGACTATTTGATTGGGACGGAGGGAGTAATAATTTTAGTAAAGCATCCTACTAAATTGGAAATTTTACCGCATAAATTTGAATAGTTTTCATGTAGCAATACGTAACTCATAAAAGAATATAAATTTTAAGATGTACTAAGTAATCCATAATTTGCTGCAATCTCAATGTGCACTAATTCTTTTCTTGAATGAGAGTTCATAGGACAGTTTGCTATCGAAAACATGTTTATGGTTAACTCTTATTTTAAGTCTTCATTAGTGTCGAATTTCATACTAAACAAAATGTAATTGATAAATATTCACAAATTTTCCTAATTTTTAAAACCTAACAAATCCTTCGTAATTTTTAATTTCAATTGTAACCATGATCGATAAACCAAACTAATGTCCAATTTCTCCTTTTTTAAAATCGTGATCATGTTTACAATTATTAATTATTCCCCAGTCGTAGTATTAATTTCAATTTTCCATATTTTTCACTTTTAAAGTATTTTTTATAATGTGAGACATTTGGTTTTTAACTAATTAAAATGCATAATTTTATTTTGGTGGGGGGAGTTCATGAGGAGATTGAGAACCCAGCGGAAGATACAAAAAATGAGGATCATGGGAGTAAGATATTGTCGATTTTGGGCGTCATTAGCATTGATTACGCAACAATTGTTTTTTTTTTTTTTTCAATATAAGTCTTTTATAAAGAACTCTTTTAGTTATATTTGTTATTGGAAAAAGTGCAAAAGTAATTCACAATCTTTACCCATATTTTAAATGTAGTCCAAATCTTTAATATGTATCAAATATAATTCACAATGTATCCGGCCGGTTTGTATCAATTTCAGTCCAAATAACGAAAATTACACGAAATTAACGGTCAACTTGTTTGACCGTCAGTCTAACCCAGGTATGACCCTCCTAAAACCACCCCACCCCTTTCTTCCAATTACATTTTACATTTAATATCAATGATGAGCATTTATAATTTTTAAAAATTTTCATAATGGAATTAACAAAGTAAATTGAGTTATAGGTACGCACTTTTGATACTTTGAAATAGTTCTAATCAAACCACATTTAGCGTGCAAGTTTTACTTCATGTGTTTCAAGAGTGCAATAGTTATTATATTAACCCAACATTTATATGAGATTCACGTGCAATTTTTATTGAAAATAATTTTAAATACAATTTTAAAATGTCTCAATCTTCCATTCTTTCTATTACTATAAACTTTAAACTACTTAAACTCGTGGCTCCATACTTCAGAGTATAGGGTTTACCTTTGTTTTGTGGTTTTTGAATCACCTTACGCCTTAGTTGGCCTAGTTTTGATTGGGTGTGGAGTAGGTTTTCTTGTTCAAGTGATTGCTACTATATGTTCGGAGTTAGCCCACAAACACATAGATAGGCATTTGGGTAACCTATTTGGCTATGAATTCTTCAGAACCTCCATCGCTTCCATAGCAAATTTCGTTACTTCATTAATCTAGTGTGGGGTTGGAGAGTCCCTTTTCCGTTCTTGGCATTTCCTAGTCATCTTTTCTAGAGTTTCATTATTTATCAATGAAAATTCAAAATATTTCATTGAGTAAAATAGGAAGGGGAGAGCTCTAGAAGTATTGAAAAAATGAGACCAAAGAGCATAGCCAGAGACAAAATTTGAGTGGGACGAGCTAGTAGATAGTAAGAGGCAGAATGAGGGAAAGAACAAATTGAATGAATTAGTGGATAGAGATAGCTTGCTTACATTACTCATTCAGTTGCTAGGTGTTTGGTACCACAGTTAGTGACTACTAGGGCAATAAATGAGGGCCCGTGCTCGACTAGAAAAAGAATAGTTGAGATCAAATTCAATCGAGTCTAAATATTTGGGTTTGAGTTCGGCTTCACAAATTTTATAGGAATTACTATTATGACGAATCCATGTGGGTGGATTACTAGGTCATTGGTTATTGGAGGAAAAATAGGTGAAAATTTAGTAAATAATTGCACTTTTTTAATCATAGTAATTAGAAATATATATTCAATTAAATTTATTTGTCAAATTAGTGGGTGAATTTTTATGATAGATAGTGGATTTTCCATCTTTTTGTTTATTATTTTGTATCTGAAAATACATGGGTTATTAGTGCTAACACGGTTAGATACATTTGAGAACCCATTGGTTCTGAAAATAATTTGTGCCAATGGGAGATTTGCATGTTTAATTATAGATGAATTGTTACTGTAATCCAAAATGTTGTAAGCTTATATTTTATGTTATACTCCCTCCGTCTCACTCAAATAGTCTACTTTGAAATGTGTATAATTTATTATGGGTTGTGAGGTAGAACACCTAAACTAAGTAATTTGCTACCATATTTTTCACTTATATTCTTACTTTAGAAGTAATGGTTAATTGTGAATCACACATTGTTAGTAAGGGTATGCAATGTAAATAAATTCAAAATGGACTCTTTAAACGAGACACTATTTTTTTCTAGAAGTGGACTCTTTGAGTGGGACGGAAGAGTACTAGTTTATGAAAATATATAAATATTTGTTCCAATGTGATGCAGTGCACAATGCCAAAAACTTTCCTTCACAATTTGAATAAAGCTCCTGCCCAATATTCAGTTAGTAACATTTAGATACAACACCGGATATTGAGAAACTCGGTATAACTAGTTGCCGTTCAAACTGGTTTTCTATATCCAGTGTCAATAATACGTGTTTTTTCCCACTTACACCATATTATACAGTAACTATAGTACGACTCTTTAAGAATGACACTCGTACTATTCTATCCTTCTAAAATAACACAGTTTTTATTTAATTATTTTTAAATTTTCTATTTTTATTAAGTGCTACTCTTCTATTCTTTTGAAGTAGCACTTTTCAAGTTTCCTTGACCTTTTCAAGTTTATTTGCATGCATATTGATTTTATTTGTCTTTAAGTTTCTTATTTATCTACACTACGAATTCAGACTCACCTTGAGATTCTAAAATTACCACGAACATTGAGAAAATATGGCGGCAGCGATTCATGGTGGCTGATGCTCTTCAAGTTTCTTTATTTAAGTGTTTTTTTAATTAAGTGTACGTGGGGTTGGTTACCCATTTTATTGATTGCAAAAAAAAAAAAAATTAAAAAGGAAACAAACTGGATGGTTTACATTTTGTGGCCTATTTTGTTTAATTTTCTATAATCTCCTTTAAGGCTGCTTCCGAAATCGATGGTAAAAGTAAGTGTTCACTGGCTTGTGCTTGTTAGGCCCTATAATGTAGTTCTCTATTTAGTCCACAGTTTCCCAAGAGCCATAACCTGCTTCCCCTTCATCTTCTTCGTTGTCGTTACTAGGTCCTTTAGTGAGTGCGACACAGATGATGTAGTTGGAATATGTGGCTTCGTCGGCATGTGATTGATGAGTTAAGTATCTGTAGGCATCCTATGTGCTTCAACGAGAGTAAAAATTGTCTGTAGTGGCTTCAATTTAGGCACTGTGAGAGACTTGTGGGCTTTTGAATAATTATGTTGAGTCACTTCAGGTGCTCCATGGACTACATCGAACCACATAGGTGTGGTAGCTATTTTTTAGTAAATTCTTCTACAATACATTTCATCGTGGCTTGGATTGTTTTTGGAGATGGGATTGAAGGAGGCGGAATATCATTAGTTTTTTTGTCAATTTTCTTTTATCCTTAAAATGATACTTGAACAAAGTATTAATGATATTTGTGAACATAATTACTAGTACTGTTCACAAGTATAAGTCTTATTTTGATCAAATATCAGTTAAACAAATGTGTATACTATTCTCGTGAATAGTACTGCATTAATAAATCCACTTCATAAGAGACCAACTTGTTTGTTTTGCAGGAACGGAGAAAAATTTTCAGTCAATATATTTCCGTAATTTGCCATTGAAAATGCATTATTAAACTACATGACTTATTCATAAACTTTCTATTATTATTATTACCATTTTAACTTTACAACCTCTAAATTTCGAATGTATGATCTCAAGATTCCAAGTTATCCTTTTAACTACTTCCCAAATCCTCCTCTATCTATTTGAAGTCATACAATAAATGTAATTTACCTTAATTTGTTGAGAGAAGGCTCATGTCATTCCGAGTGCATTTATAATTTTTTTTAATCTTTTATGCCATGAATATTACTCCTTCCGTCCTACTCAAAGACTCCCTTTCAAAACAAATTTTTGTCACATTTAAAAAGTCTATTTTGAATTTATTTACATTACATATCCTTATTAATATAATAATGTGTGGTTCACAATGGAGTATTTTAATTGGATTAGGTAACTATAAATTTGAGTGGGACGGAGGGAGTATTTTAATTGGATTAGGTAACTATAAATCTATTTTATAAAATAGAAAAAAAGATAAAGCAAACCTAACCTTTGCAATTTGCAAATTTTCTTAAAATTAAATTGCCGCTCAAAGACACACACGACGAGAGATCATGAAATCATCCCACGATGACATCACGAATGATGACCAGCAGTAATGATTATCAATGATTTTTGAAATATACCTACATACACTACGGACACGATGTACAAATTTCTCCCGCTAGTACGTAATTAGCTTTATCATTTAAGAAAACATAAATAAGATTTGTCCTTTGATTAGCATGTCCATGGTGAAATATTGCATGTTAGACCGTTAGAGGATAGACGTAAAGATTTTTGGTTTTATCATTTTAAAAGAAAGTCTCTTGTCCGACGTACATGGAGGTCGGCGTTGCCTGTATTAATTTCTTTATTGTTTTTGCGCTTTCCATCCTTCATGGAAAATAACTTCATAATACTATTTCAACCAAGTTTCATCTGCTTTTAATTACCCATATGCTATTGTAATATGGGGTTTGGTTGATCTTATTCTTGCTGCTGAAAAATTGGATGCAAGATATTGTAATGAATGCTTCAAATCAGGTAGTTGCAATTACCCTTTTGGTCCGTATTTTAAAGTTAGGCTTAAGATTTTTGGACAGATGTTAGGCTTCATTGTCATGGCGGCGACCCCTATAGTTGTATATCAATCGTACGTGGCTGATAGAATTTCAGAAACTTTAATGAAATTATTACCTTTGTTTTCAAAAAAGAGTAATGATATACATTTCAACAATTATTACAACTTTTTCATATATAGCAAGTCATAGGCATGCATTCCTTTGTTAATAATAATGTAATATTAATAATTATTTTATAAAAATGTAGTCAATGTATGTATGCCAATGTAATATTAATAATTATTTTATAAAAAAATTTTGAGCCGGTACGCTGCCCCTTTTTTTCTTTTCAAATCAAAAAAAAAAAATTTTTTTTCAATTCCTCACATTTTCAAAGCATGCATGAGGATAAGAATATCTATCACCAAAAACTTTTTTTTTTAATTTTTAAACAGCACATCTATGGCAATTAATGTGCATAGGCCCAATATTTTAAAAAAATATTCATAGGTCTAATATTTATTTCTGAATTTTGAAAAAAACACATACTATAATGAAAACTGATTTTTTTTTTTTTTTTTTGTGAAAACAGCACATACTATTTTTTTTAAAAAAATATTCATAGGCCCAATTTGTTGTAATGATAATCATCCAAATCTGTAGAGACCCAAGCCTTTTCCATTTTTTTTTTTCAATCCTCAAATCAAGGTTTTCTTTTGTTTTTGTACAAGCGGGTTTTTACTTTTGTCTCCTTCCTTTCCTTCTCCATTGCAGTACTCCAACTCTCCTCCTACAATGGCTTCTTACTTATTAATATTAACTTTCCTTTTTCACTTTCTAATTTTTTTTTTCCTCTTTACTTTCTAGTCTACTTTAATTTACTATTTTAACATTAATTCTTTACTATTTTCAGCCAATCTCTTTTTAGAAATTTGTTTAGACTTTAATTTTTCTTTTGTTCTACTAATTATTTCTCCTTATTTTTCTATTTTCTATCTAATATTGATACTAAATTTTCTTTTATTTTGTTTAATTTGTTCTCCTTTTATTCTGAAAGTTTCTTCAATCCAAAATAATTATGAAAATATTAAAACTTGTAAATAATAGACTATTTTTCTTATGAACAGTTTTAAAATTCCATCATATTCTATAAATATTATTTTATCTTATTAAAAAAGAATTAGGACCTATTTTCATAATTTTGCTTTTGGGGTCTTTAAAATTTAAGGACCAGGGCTGTCTGCAAGTCGCAAAACTCATTCCCCATGCCCGAGCCATCGAAATTCACTTTGGCCTCGGGAACCGCGGCAAGTTCTCTATTAAAAGGTTGAGATTTTGTGTGTGTGTGTGTGTGATATGTTTTTATAAGGTTGAAATGATGTGGTTATTACTATATTTTTTTAAAATAAACATGGGTGGTGCCTTTATTAGAGACCAATAGAATCCGTGGCAAAAATTACAAATCTTGCAAAGAGATTAAAGGCGTAAAAAATAGAATGTTAACCAGGTCAGATGCAATTAACCTCGCCAAAGGAGTTGGGAGAGCTTCAGGATCTAAGGTGACGCTCAGGCATGTTGTGGAGGCCAGCAGGCCCAGCCCTAGGGCCTGGGAAATCTGGGCGCTGGCCCAGGACCCTTGTACATTTGGAGCCCAAATTTGTATATGTTATTGAATTATGATAGTATGTTGAGTTTGGATAAGGCTCAAACTTATTTTAATTTTGCATTAGAAAATTCTGGGCCCAAATGCTCAGTTTTTTTTGTTATTTTTTTTTTCAACGCATTAGAAAATTATTTTTTTGCTTACCGTTAATTAAGGAGGAGAAAGTGGCTCATTGCTTTATGAGCTGTCATGATGAGTTGTAGAGTTTCTTTAGAAAAGATTATTGTTTAGCAGTATATGTTTGCCAATGAGATTGTAGGAGAAGGCATCAATTTTTTAATTTTTTACTGTAAAGATATTTGGAAAAAATGACAGTTTTGGTCCCTTACGTTTAATCTTATGGCGATCTTTTTTCTTTTTCTCTCAACAGTTTTGTCCCTTATGTTTGCTTATTTGGCAATTTTGGTTCTTTTATCGAGAATTATAGGTAATACCAGTAATCTAGGGAATTTAAAAATATTTCGAAATTTTGAGGCAAATTTTTAAAATCTAAATTCTGGGGCAAATTAATTGGAGGTAAAACCCTTCCTCCCTTGTTTTCTCTATTTCCTTCCCCTGTTTCATTCTCTGTCCAAAGCTTTCATTTCCAAATCAAAAGTTGGAAATCCGATTACTGGATTCCCTCAATATAATTCATCAAAGGAGGGGAGAAAGGGAAAGTTGAACACATGGACGACAGAGATGTTAACGAAGATGGAAAAGGATCAGAAGAAAACAGTAGCAGCAAAGTTGTTGGGAAGGAAGGAATCAGATTCGGTAAAGAAGAGAGAAATGGTCAAGCCGGGGGGTTGCCCCCTGCCCTCTGCCTTCTGCAAAAACACAAACAGACACACACACATTGGTGATGTGGGTGAGTGTCAAGAAAAGAAAGGGGAGAAAGCTTGATAATTCTGGAAATGAAAGCTTTGGCCAGAGAATAAAATGGGGGAAGGAAATAGAGAAAACAGGGGAAGAAATTAATTTGCCCCAGAATTTGAAAATATTTTTAAATGTTGCAGATTACTAGTTTTACCTCCAATTTCCGGTAAAATGACCAAAATTGCCAGAGAAACAAACATAAAGGACTAAAACTGCCGAAAGAAAAAGAAAAAAAAGACTAAAATTGCCAAAGGGCCAAACGTAAGGAACCAAAACTGCCATTTTTCCAAAGATATTTCTGAAATCTGAATCCTACCCTCTTTTCCTCCCTCCTGAGATCTTTCTCTCCTTCTACATATTTACGGTCCCTTTCAATTATGGTTACTAATTTCTATATTAATTAGGGTGGTGGGAGTGGTGGGAGTGGTGGGTTTTTGCTGGGTTTAAACCAGCAAAACCCAGCAAAATCCAAAACCCACCACTCCATTTGTCCATGTCATAAATTCAGCTTCTGATTTCAAAACCTGAGTTTATGCAATTCGGTGGGTCCCACATGCGAAGAGAGTGCAGCTCAAACTGCACTCTCTTCGCGAGTTCCTCCCACGCAGGATTTGCCACCAGCAAACGACTTTCTTTTTTTTTCTTTTTTTTTTCTTCCCTTCTTTTATAGCCGTTCAACGGCTTGTTTCATTTTAAATTTTTTTAAATAAATTTGACCGTTTTAGTTTTTCCGTTGCATTGTTTTTCTTTTTTTCTTACTATTTATTTTGTTATAAATAGCTATTCATTCTAAAATTTCTCTACACTTCATCCAAATCATTCATCTCTCTAATCAAGTTTTTATATTTCTTTTTCACATTAGAAAATTTTATTTTCATATTTCTTTTTTTTTTTACTATTTATTTTGTTATAATTACCTTCTTTTTTTTTTTCTAAAAGTGCCGTTAAGCTTTTAGATTCTTTTTTTAAAATTTTTTTCCTTTTTTTTTTTTTTTTGCCTTCCATTGGATCTATTTAATTTATTTGTTTTAAATTCTTTTTTTTACTATTTGTTTTTCTATAAATACCTGTCAATTCTAATATTTCTCTACTCCTCATCCAAATCATACATTTTTCCAATCAATTTTTATATTTGATTTTCACAATAGAAAATTCCAGTTTTTTAATTTTTTAACTATGTAATTTTTTTTTATTTTTTAATTATGTAAAATCTATTTTAATTAAAATTTAAAATGTTTTACAACTATTGATTTTAGTTTGACCTATGTAATTTTAGCTGTTGTAAACTAGACATTAAGAACTAGCCGTTGGAAAATAGCCGTTACACAAGTAGCCGTTGAAAAATAGCCGTTACACAAGTAGCCGTTGGAAACTAGCCATTACATGATAAGCCGTTTCAACTTTGGCTATATATAGTACTCCAATTTGTGAAACATTGCACAACTCTTAATTCTGAAAATCCAATTGTCTCAGTTCCCAATTCTCAAATCTCCACAAAAAATGTCTGGTCGTCTGACTGGCAAGCTACTAAAGGAAGTGTGGAAGAATTTCATAAGGGAAGCAGCACAAGACGATGAAATCGAGCGGGAGATGGTTGCTCTACTTGATAAGAAAGAGCGTCGAGCAGCCAAAAGTTCTTCAACAAGAAGCAATTGGAGAAAATATGTGAATCGTAGACGTGAGAACGGCCATGAGCAGCTTGTGGCTGATTACTTCTCCTACAATCCCACATATGATGGTGAAATATTTTGGTCGATTTCGAATTGACAGGGAATTATTTCTTCGCATCATTGATGCCTTGGAAAATCACTCTAATTATTTCAAATTGAGACCCGACACAACTGGAAGAAAGGGGTTATCACCACTTCAGAAGTGCATAGCAGCCATTCGTCAATTGGCCTATTCTTCCATTGCTGACTCACTCGATGAGTACCTACGGATGGCTGAGAGAACTACGAGGGAATGTCTCCGCAACTTTTGCCAATGTGTCATCGACGTATTCGG
This sequence comes from Leptodermis oblonga, assembly GCA_016801395.1. Classification (NCBI taxonomy): domain Eukaryota; kingdom Viridiplantae; phylum Streptophyta; class Magnoliopsida; order Gentianales; family Rubiaceae; genus Leptodermis; species Leptodermis oblonga. The sequence goes on along the minus strand of CM028754.1, from coordinate 7,226,243 downwards.
AGAGCGGTACTTGAGAAAGCCAAATGTTGCAGATACTCAACACTTGATTCAAATGCACGAGCACAGACATGGATCTCCTGGAATGCTGGGGAGTCTCAACTGCATGCACTGGGAGTGGAGGAATTGCCCTGTCGCTTGGAAAGGCCAATATACGCAAGGTGATTACGGCGTCCCGATGATAATTCTTGAAGCAGTTGCATTTGCGGACTTGTGGATATGGCATGCTTTTTTTGGTGTCGCGGGCTCCAATAATGATATAAACGTTCTACATGGATCACCATTGTTCAACGTTTTCTTGCAAGGTAATTCCCCAAATGTAAATTTCATGGTGAACGGCATAACCTACCATAACGAATACTATTTGACCGATGGAATCTATCCGGAATGGGCTGCATTCATCAAGAGTTTTCCATCTCCTATGGATGAGAAGCGGAAGAAATTCAAGGAGAGACAAGAGGCAGCAAGAAAAGATGTGGATCGAGCATTTGGCCCTACAAGCTCGTTGGGGGATAGTTAGAGGTCCTGCACGACCTTATCACAAGGAAGAATGAACAAATATCATGTATACATGCATTATTTTGCACAACATGATTATTGAGCACGAGGGAGATGAAGCTGTCAATTGGTCCGATGGAGACGGGTCTCTGTCGACAACAATTCATTTGGGTACTACTCAAGAGTTCCAAACCTATCTTTAAGGTATTCAAGAGCTTCGTGATAGGGATACACATCATCAACTTCAGGCAAATTTGGTTGAGCATATCTGGACACATTATGAAAGCAATTAGTACAAGATAACCCTTTTTATTAATGTAATGTTGTGTTTGTTTGATTAACTTTTTTATTTCAACAATAGTGTATGTTTTTCATAACTTTTTATTTATTTAATGTAACGTACTTTATATAATATTTTACTAATTATCTAATTTTTTCCTTGTGGTTTATTGAATTATGTAATTTACGAAATTAAATATTTTAATAAATTAAAATAAATTTATAATTAAATATAGTTGATAAATTATAATTAAAAAGGTATAAATGAATGTGTGTAGAGTTGTTTATTAGTGGGACCCGTGATGAAGTTGCTTTTCTGAGTTTATTGTTACTGGGGGTAAGTTTATAAAAGTGGATGGGTTTTTGCTTTTGATGTGACGTGATAAACCTGCTTTTCTGGGTTTATCACTCCCACCACCCTTAGGGTCTTAAATTTTGGGTCCCCCAAACTTATTACTAATTTTGCAAGGCTTTTGATTCTTTTGAATACATGTATGATTTGGCTCTGTTCTCTTGTGACTTGTGTAAGGGAAATTTTGTTGGAGGAAAATTTTTTGTTAGAATTTTTTTGGAGGAAATTTTTTTTAGAAATTGTGTAGGTAAGAGATAAAAAAAAGTGTAATAATTGTGTTATTTTTTAAATTTATGTGAGTAGGTATTTAGAGGGAATTTAAAATTTTAATTTTGAATTATTGAAAAAGTAAAGTTGTTTCTTTGTGTAAAGTTTTGAAAAAGAAAGTGATAATTCTTGAAAAATTGCCACAAGAGAATAGAGCCTTAATTTTGATTGATTTATACTTTTTCATTTGATTTAAATTTTAATAGCAATCCAAAGCGCAATTTTCGTTTGGCAATTCTGCATCAAATCCCATTATCCCAATATATTTTTGTGTAAAATGAAAGAGAGAGGGAGTGGACGGTCACATGGGCAGAGGCCAGACCGCCAGAGGGGAGATGTTTCTGTTCTTGGCTTGGCTGATGTTACTTTAATTTTGCTGAACAGGTACTTGAAGTCTTGAAGAACAAGAACAAATATATCTTGGTATTGGAAATTACTTGCTATTCCAGGTGTTGTTGTTCCTTTTATAATAAATTTATTTAAATATCACTGTTTTAATAATTATTTAATTTTGTATTTTTGCACGTTATAATTATAGTGATATTGTGCTAGCGTGCATTATATATAGGTATGGCCTATAGGTGTTGTGCATTTGTGCATTTGTGCTTTTGTGTTTTTGTGTTGTGTACTACTATAATGCCTAAACATCTTTCTGGATGTGAAAAGAGGAAGAAAAGAAAAAGACAAAATGAATTGGTTGAATCACAAAAAGGTGCTATTAATAAATTTTTAGTTAAAAAAACAAGGGGTCCGAAAATGAAGAAAATTTATATGAGCAGAATGTAAATGACTCCAATGAAATTGATCCTGTTAGTAAAGAGGAAAATAACTTGAGTGAGCATGAAAAAGATCATAAGAAAAATCTTAATACTGATAATATTATAAATGATTTTGCCTCTAAAAAGGCTCGAAGAAGTCAATATAGATGAATTTTAAATTTTTGAAAAAAAAAAATTAGAGCCCTCTTTTTAACATTTGCCCCTGGGCCTTTTAAGGGTTAGGAACGGCCCTGGAGGCCAGCTTAGCAAAATAGTCTTCCATTGCATTTCAGTCTCTGTAGTAATGTCGCACTGTTAATCCCGTATGATCTGAAAACATGCTGCAAATCCCATTGGTTTGCCGATCTTCTATGAACTGCTTCAACCAGCGGCGAACGCAGAGCTAAATTCCCGGGGGGGCGAGCGTAATAGGAATTTTTTTCGCAAGTCATTAAATAAAATACATACCAGTAAAGTATCAAAATAAACATAACAATAAATGTCCAAAAATTAAAACATTAATGAGAAATTTAAAAACAAAAAAATACTAGTAAAACACTTTGAAAGCATCTAGAATTCTGACCATATTGTTTTCGGGGATAATTATGACCAATTGGTTGACAAGGACCTCTAACCAAATACTCTCTTCGAACTTGATCTCTAATACACATATCATACTCTATGATTGGTTTCCGTAGGCCTGGGTCCATGACAATATCATTTAGATTGAATTCCACACGAGAATGTTTTTCCTTACTTTCATCCTCATGAGAGTTCTTAGAAACTTCTATACCTCGTTTCAAAAATTTATCCATAACCTATCAAAATTTATCAACCTTAACAAATTAAAATTATACCCTTCAAAGTATATATTAACGAAATAACATCAAACTACAAAAAAAAAAAAAAAAAAAACAAGCATCACACAAATTATTAAATAATTACATACTCAAAATTAATTAATCAATAATAAACACAATACGAAATTAATAATCACAATTCCATATATGAATATTAAATTCTAAATTAATAAAAATTCTAAAATTTAAAACAACATTGCTATAGTATATAATCATTCATCCCATTTATAATAAATTATAAAATTAAACTACTAACAATAAAAAACTACACAAAAATTAGAATTAAAAAAAAATTAAAACTTACAAACGCTGATGCTGTGAAGCTGAAGCTATAAAGGCCAAAGGCAGCGACAACCGAAGAAAGAGGCAGCCTGCAGTGGACGCCGGACGGGACGGACGGCGGCGGAGGCGTTGCGCGGTGGACGCAGGCGGCTGAGCCTTGACTGGCTGCAGCTCTGTTTTCCAGCAGCAAACAAAGAGGAGAGGAAAGAAAAGGAAATGTTAGGTATGAATTGGGGGAAATAATTGTTGACCGTAAGTTCAAAATGGGGGGAGGGATTAATTTGCAAAATTCCATTTTCAGTTAGACCCTAAATGTTAATTTGTTTTTGCTTTTTCCCCCTTAGTAAAACGACGTCGTTTTACTAAGGGGGCATAAATAAATAAAAAAACAAAAAGAAAAGAACAAAAGCTGCAGCCTGCAATTCATCTTCTTCAGCTGGAGCCTGGAGGGGCAGCGGTTAGGCTCCTTCAGCCGTTCAGCGCCGCTGCCGGGGCCAGCTCGAAGGGTAGTAATACTACTACCCTTCGCTCCCGGATAAAGGAGGGGCAGTGGCACCCCCCTGCCCCCCCCCCCCCCCCCCCCCCCCTCTCTCCGCCGCTGGCTTCAACCGGGTATTTCAAGTCCTTTTCAATTAGCACTTGCATGTCCATTTTCTGCAACATCGCGTGTTTTTTTTTTTTCTTCCAAAAGTAGCATTAATGACTTATTATTTATAGCAACTTATTTATTGAGTTTTGTTACTCATGTATTGTCTGTCTCTAAGAAAATAAATAAGTATTGTTTTTAGTGAAAAACAAGAATATCGATTTTAAGAGTTGAAATATCTTGTATAACCTCTGATATATCGAGTTTAGTTATTGATGTATCACCTATTTCTAAAAAAAAAAGAAGATATTATCGTTTGTAGTTAAATAAAATTATCGATTTTGAAGTGTTGAAGTATAACTTATTTAAAAATGTACAATCACTTATAAAAAAATAAAAAAAAACTTTAAAAATCACATGTTTATAAATAATAATAGGGAAAATTGTACTTTTGGTCTCACTTCTTTACCGTCGTTACACTTTTGGTTCTTCTTCTATGCAAACTCATACTTTTGGTCACTCTTCTTTCACATTTTAGTATTTTTTGTCCCTCTTATCGGAAACCAACTGGTTGACCAATCATTTGGGGTCAGAATGGAATTTTTTAAAAATTATGACCCGTCTTTAGTAAATTGCAAAAAAGTAAACCATTTAGAAGTCTTAAAATAGTCACTCACACACTTGTTTTTCAAATGGCAACATCGACTTTTCTGGGGGGATTTTGAACCGGTTCAAATTGCGAAAAATTGCGAAAAATCTTGGGGGAATTCATACAAGGTACCTTTTATAAATTGCGAAAAATTAAATCTTTTAAAGGATTGAGTATTTATTATTTGGGCCAAAAAATTTCTAATTTTTTTCAAAACAGTTTAAATTACGGTTGACTTCATAGGTCAACCGGCTAGAGGGACTAAAAATGCCAAAATGTGAAAGAAGAGTAAACAAAAGTGCGAGTTTGGATGGAAGAATGATAAAAAATGCAACGAATGTAAAGAAGAGGGACCAAAAGTATGATTTTTCCAATAATAATAATAAACAACGCGTAAACTGTATAACAAATTATTTTTTAAAAAAATTAAAAAAAAAAAACTGTATTTTATAATTAACACATGGGCATGAAATGTTTAGGACGACCTTGCTAGTACCATCATTGGAGCAGACATGGTAGATTCCAAAACGGAATCAAACAGATGGACGATACCCTAAGGGTGAAGACGAACGGCGCTCTCCCCAGAACCATGGCGTTTTTATGTTTGGTAAGAGAATCATATGCGTTGGAAGTCATTACTATAAATCTATTTTAATAAATTATAAAAGAAGATAAAGCAAACCTAACCTTTGCAATTTGCAAATTTTCTTATAATCAAACTGCCGCTCAAAGACACACACACACACACACAAGAGAGCATGACATCATCCTACGTGACATCACCAATATTCATGATGACTAATATAATGATTACCAATGAATTTTGAAATATACCTACAAACAGTATGCAGTGATGGGGTTAAATATTTATTTTAGTAAGGGCACAATATATATTATATGATCAAAAAATTATATTTTAAAGTAAGGTTAAAGAAAAAAGTTACAAAAAACAATAAAAGTGAAATAAAAATAAATTTATTGAGTAATTTTGTACGTTTTTTTATTTTTGCTTTGAATGAGTTCTAATCAATGTGAATCTTACTAATACTCTTAAAAAGAATAAATCATAACCTTAATACAATTTGGTTTTATGCTGTAAATCTTATTCATACTCTAAAACAATAATCATAACATTACTACAATTTAACTATGTACATTGAAATATTTATATTTAATGTAGGTGAAATCCACAACTCGTCACTTAACTATGGACTTTCGCAAAAATTAACATTTTCTTTAAAATGCTCTTTTTTGGACACTGGACTTTCAAGACCGGCAAAACATACCATTTTGTTAGCCTCCACCAACGGAAAGTTTTTTAGGCGTAAAACAGTCCTTTCCGGCTGCCACTGTTCATCTTCTCCAAAAAAAAATTTATTTTAAAAAAAAACTATCTCTTCTCTGGCGCAAAAGCGCCAGAGGTTTCCCTTGGCCAGAACCACGAATAGGTGGGGTTGCTTGACTAGGTGAAGGGATCGGAGGAGAAGACAGGAGCGGCACTGCAGATATGGGCGGATGTACCAGATCTGGGCTGCTCGACCGACGAAAACGATCCGACATTGTGGCGTGAGCGTCTCCGATTCGGCCTGGCGAGCCGAGTATCTGATGGGTGAGAGGAAGATAGCTAGATAAGATGACAGATGTGCTCGCACAAAAAGAAGGTCAGAAAAAATGGTGGCGGCGGCGGCGGCAACACTTCCGTTCTGGCTAAGGGAAACCTCCGGTGCTTTTGCCACGAGAAAGAAATATATATATATACTAGGTATGAACACCGTGCGTATGCACGGTGAATGCCCAATAATATTATTATGTGATAATATAAAAATTAGAGTTATAAATAATAATCAGTTTATTATAAATATATAGTTAAAAACAAGAAACATGGGTTAACTATAACACAAATACTTGTGACTTTTCGTCAAATATAGAATTGGCATGCCTATTCTCTTCCCTTTCCTCACCTTTTTACATTTTCTCTTGTCAACTTCTTTAGTCTTCTTCTTCTTCTAAAAATTAACAAAGTTGTTGAATGAATATGATGCGCGTTGTAAATAGACGACTGCATGAGAAACTCTGTTGTCAAATGAGGTGAACCTGAAAATATATTTTCTAGCTTTGAATAGAGGAACTTTGTTTTTCATTGGAGTTAAACCAGCATAAACCTGCAAATTTGAAGAAAGATTGAGAAAAATAAATAATAAATTTTTTTAGAATTTCTCTAAACGAAAAATAGGTTCTAAATGGACGTATATATTACGAAAAGTTGCACTATTAGCGTGAATTAGGCATACACATAAGGATTATAAACAATAAAAAGTTGTTTTTCTTTTGAATGGACGGAAGATATATATAGATTGTGAGTGTCTATTCATATTTTTTTTATGGATTACCAAGAGTCTTCTTATAATTAATAGAAAGTAATAATGGTATATTAAATAAAGGAGTTTAAGTAAAAAAATAAACGAATTTGATGTGAAGAAAAAAAAAAGAAAAATTATGTGAACAATGTAAATAACCATAATATAATTAATAGCCTTTACAGATATTTAAAACTTATAGTATATGAAAAAACAAAAAAAAGAAAAGAGTAAATGAAAATAATAAAAAGTATATAATATATTTATTTGTAACAAAATCAACTTATTTATCATGATAAATGGTTAATATTTTACAAATATGACTAATTAATATTCTACATTAAATCATATTGATAAAATATGAAAGATATATGCATATATATATATATATGTTTATATTTATATTTAAATAAGTTGAATATGAAGGGTTAAATATGAACGTTAATTTTTAATATAGAAATTTGAAAAATAACTTAAAGAAGCTAAATATACAAAAGAAAATGTTATCCAATTAAAATAGAGAAAATAAAATTTATGTTTTTAATAAACAACTATTAAATGTTCCTCTTATATTGCCTTTATATGGAAATTTTATTAAATTATGTGCTAATGTGGCAACCATGTGGCATTATTTAGAGGTAAGTTACATAGTGATAAGGTATATTATATTAAATGCTAGACTTATGTGGCGCTTATGTGGCATCCAAGTGGCAGATTGAGGTGAAACCTATATTGCTTTCTATTATATAGGGTAGATATATATATACATATATATATATATATATATATTGGAGAAGATGAACAGTGGTGGCGGGAAAGGAAACTCTAGGTTTTTCAAAATTTTAAAATTGCAAAAGTGCCCATTTACTTTGTTTTATTATAAATGTTCTATGGAAAGAAAATATAAAGAAAAGGAAATTGATGATTTTGCCCTAAAAAATTCCATCCTTTAGCCACTTGATGGAGTGGTATGCTTCGAGCAAAACTGATAGTTGCATGATGTAAAAAACAAAAAACATTCATTAAAAGAAAGTGTCATTTTTTGCAAAAAGCCATAGTTACATGATGTTCTATATATTTCACCCTTTAATTAATGATTCAAAAAAAATAGTGGAGACGTACAAGGTATTTTAATATAAATTTTAAGTACTTGTTTTTTAACATAAACACGATATTTCAGAGTATAAACTCAAAATTTTAACTCGTAAAAGCGTTATGCGTATTTTCAAAATGCGCTATACTTGTTGTTTTAACATACTCGTACATTGCAAAGGCTAAATTCAACACTACATAAAAATGGTATGTGTGTTTTGAAAATACACAATACTTGGTTTAACATATACGTTTTCATATGTTAAATTCAATATTTCAACACTTCAAAACAATTCGTGTTTTATTTTACAAGCACTTATATACTCTTAAAATCAAAATGTTTTATTATTATTATTACTATTTTTATAGGTTATATCCCTTAACTTAAATTGGTGTCTCTGATTGATTCGTTAACTTAAAACATTTCCTGTTTACCTATTAAAGTCAAAATTTGTTTCAAAATGGTTTTGAGTCCAAACTTAAATCATATTTGAGCAATTTTCGTCTCACAAATTAAGGAGCAAACTGTGAAAACTGAATTTTAAATCACTTTGTTTACTCCTTAATTTAACATTTAAAAATACTCACGTGTTAATCGAAAATAGTTAAAAAATTGTCAAAATTTGGACTCGGGACCATTTTGGAATAACTTTTCGAGTAAAGGGACAAAAATGAAACAATTTAAAACTCAAAGACCAAAATGAGAGAACATCTCAAGTTAAGGAACCAACGGAGTGATTTAATCTTTTTTATATTACATGAACTACTTTCTTAAAGAGACAATGCTTCTACCTCTAAAATTGATACTTTTAATCATGCAATACTTATATGTACCCTTAAATCGAAACATTATATTATTAGCGTTAGGTACCAATAACCCTATGCAGTTTAAAAAATATACAAATAACTCTCCTATAGTTCAAAAAACTACCAATAATTTCCATGTAATTTAAAAAAATGTACCAATAACCCCTATGGTTTAAAAGTAAAACAAAGACCCCCTTATGGCTAATTGATGCCATACCCCTGCACAATTTGCAGTACAAGCACATTATCAGTTTTTGGACATATTTAACAATCTTTTAATTAATACTTTCTCCATTCTTAAATAAAAGCATTTAAGCTAAACAAATTTGTTTCCTGAAGAACAAGTGTTATTTTACAAATTTTATTAATACATTAAATGAATTTGATATTTTATCCTTCATTTTATTTCTCCAAAACTAGTGTATTAGTGGCAGTTTTTATTTTCCTAAAATGCAAAAGTTGTATCTGATGCAGTGTCGAACGGTCTAAAGGTGCTTATTGAGTTTAACATATGAAGTATCATGGTTATGTTATGAAAATACGCATATCGAATTTAACCTCTTATAGATCGCGTATTGAGTTTGGACTCTGGAGCATCGTGTTTAGTTGTTGATTTTACAGTTATGAGTTTAAATGTTGAAGCATAGCGATTACCAATTTAACTTCTGGAGTATCGTGCATCGATTTTCCTTTATGATGTATCAGGTGCTGAGTTTAGTCAATAGATGGTATATCTTACCTATGATGTATCGCAATTATGAGTGTTGTTGAAGTAATATTGTGTATCGAATTTAACTTTTGATATAGTACATTGAATTTAGCTTTTGATATAGTGCATTGAATTTAGCTTTTGGTCTATGAAATATAACTTCTAATGTATCGCGATTACATTAAAGCAACACATATTGCCTATTTGAAAGAAACAAAACAAAAAAAAATTAAATAAATAAAACCAAATTTAAGTCCAACAGTAAGATAGTCAAACAAAAGACTTCCTCCTCCCAAAAGAGTACTACAACATTAACCAATGAAAAATTTCTCAATTTAATTACTTTTCAAAATTTTAAATACTTTTATTTAGAGCTGGCAATTGGGAGGGAAAGAGAAGAAATTGGGAGGGAGTTTATTAGGTGGGAAATTATTGAGCAATGTAGTTAATTACCCATTTAATTTGAAGTTCGGGAGAAATTGGGATGGAATGAGATTTAAAATTCCCATGTCCTATTGGGAACTTAATAATAAGGATCCCAATAGGATCCCATTAAGCTCCCATTTTAATACCCATTAATTACCCAAATAATAATAATTTTGTTATAAAATTACTACTACGATTAGTAGTATTATATTATATCACCACAATTGTACCAATACTATAAAGTAGAAATACAATATTATAAGATTATGAGAAATGTAGAGAAGTAAAAAAGAGAGAAGAAAAGTAGATAAGTAGAGAACAAAGTAGAGATAATATTTCTTTCTTTTCCTCATCTTATTCATCCATACATCTATTTATAGGTGTAAGTCTATAGGTTACAAGACTTCAAAGGTTCATGGAGTAAAGGGAATAATAGAATTAAAGTTGAAGATCATGAGAAGATGTAAAGACATGGAAGATATGAATGGGCATCCATCAATATTCATAACACTCCCTCTTGGATGACCATCATTAAAATAAATGCCTCGTTAAAACCTTACTAGGAAAATCCAATGGAAAAACACCTAGTGGAGGGAAAAAAAAGGTACATTTTCTTAGTATAACACTGCCTTGTTAAAAAACTTTACTAATAAAAATCCAGTGGAAAAAAAAAACTAGGTTAAGAAAAAAGAGTACAGTGGGTAACTCCCCCTCTTGTGCACATCATTTGATATAGTTCCATCGTTGCTATCTGATCTTCATAAATCTTTGATATACCATTTTTTCAACTATGCAATATAGTATTCTCTTCAAACAAAACAGTGGGAACTCTCCAAAAATCTGAGAGCAAATCACTTTATTCCCGAAACTAATGGATTACTGATCTTCGCCAAAAATGCTCTTGGAGTGCATTATAAGAAGTAGTAGCTATGGTTTCCTTAATGAATTTAGCGCCCAAAAATAGTTGTACCACTGCACGGAAGAATGTAGCTCGCTTGATTGAGCATTATAAAGGATCATAATTAACATCTGCATAATGTGTAAGATCATCCTTATATATTTTGAAAAAATAAAGACTCATATTTATTGTTCTTTCACGCCAAAGAAACATATGTGGTTCATGAATTGCAAGCATATTTAAAACATGTGAATGGCTTGCAAGATACAATATTTTTGTTTCGATAGCCTTAAAAACATGGTACTTCTGGACCAAGCAAATTTTCATCACCCTCACGATGACAAAATGGATCTTTATGCACATCAAGTGATCTTACAATCATAACTATACTCAAAGTATATACTTTATTCATATAAAAGTGTTTTAACACCTTAGTGGTACTAGAAGATTGATGCAAAGAGATGTCATTTTCTAAGTGCTCAAATTTGAAGCCAAGACAAAAAAAAATTTGTCTTTTCTAAAATATTTTTTTTCAAACTTATATTTCAAATATTAAATAACATTTTGATTCTCTTCAGGTGTTTCAATCCAAAAATAATACTTTAAATAATCAATAATAGTTTGAGTCTCTTTAGGAGATATAAGTAAAATAACCATTATAAATTTGGGATCCGGATCTCTCAATAAAACATAGATATAGAGTTTTACACAATTTAATATAATAAATATTGCAATAAATTGTATCGTGCCTTCAGGGCAATTAAAATCTTTCAGAGAATTTTATTAGCCATTCTAATAGACTTGTCATGACACCCATAAGATACATTTTAAATTGTTCAGTTGCTGCTAGATTAAGCAAGTAATGAAAAATTGTTCCATCCACTTCCTAGTGCTTGGGAAAAATATTGTACGACAAAATGTATATTATATGAATTCATGTTTCATTCTGCTTTCGCACATATACTCTTTTATGACCCCGCAAATTACACATCTTTAGGTGTGTGGATTATTCGCCCAAAGACTTCTCTTTGTGGATTTTTAATTCAATTCTACTAGAATTGCGTCTTTTTATTTATTTCTTTTTTTCTTGGGCAATAATTTCGTGTACGACATTTATTCATAAGCCCAGATTGATGATCCCCGTTTTCTTTCATAATGACAATTGCTGCAGCATAAACAATTTTATCATCGATGTCGATTGTTCATAACTAGGTTCTATATTTAGCTATCAGACATGACATAGTAGAGATCTCATTATTATTAAAACTTTTTAGGTACCTGATATTCTTCCAAAAGTTTATTATCTGTCATACTGAAAAATCACTTCAAGAGCTTTTCAATCTTGAAAATTCTTTTAGAATATCAAACACCTCGATCTTGCCATATTTACATTTGCTCCGTTTATCTCGAGGATTTTATTTTGGAACCGATTGGTCTCCCACACATTGATGTTGCCTTTAGTTATTTATTAGTGGTAGGAAGTCCTTAGGGACATCAAATATAACTGGAGCACTAGTAGACAATATATGTGTGATTCAGTTATACCTTTTAAGGTCAGAGAAAAAAATATCTGGCAAATGCAAGTTGTAAATGAATTCTGTTTTGAACTTCAGGTTCCTATAATTTTATGCGATGATCATTGATAATTCACTCAAAGTAATTTTCATAATTGGCTACTTCTTTTTTCTTCTCCCCTTGATGTTGGAAAAACTGACTTATCAAAATGACATTCAGTAAAACGAGTAGTGTACAAATCTCCAACTTTATCCTCAAGATATTTTATAGTGGAGATTCATGCCAACATCTATTTCTAACCTCCTTTGAGGTCTCATCTTTCTGCCTTGTGGTGGAGCCATAATATAAACTGCACATTCAAAAAATTATAAGATGAGAAATATTTTGATTTCTGACGAAGACCATTTGTTGGGGGAGAGAGTTCATTAAAATTTAGTGGCCTGATGCGAACGAATGTTGCAACATGCAATATAGCATGCCCCCAAATATATATTGGGAGTTCCATTCTCAAAAACAATTGTCATGTAAGTAAGTTAATACATATAATGTAACGATTCTACTAGATCGTTTCTTATGTGAATACAAATAACAGGATATTCCACACTTATCCCAAAGGCATGCAACAATTATTTATATAGTAAGAAAACTCATAACCGAATTATCTCCACAAGTAATTTTGCAAACTCTAAGTTGCGATTTGTAATAATAAACATAATGTGACTATTTGGTTGATACATCGATCAAAATTATAAAATACCAAAATGGTCTATACGGTGGGTGAAAAAGCCCGTAAATATTTCACCATATATATGTTCTATTAGTGCAGGAGATTTGGTATGAATTTTCACAGGAGGTAAAATGACTTTACAATCAGTTTTACTTGAGAACAAGCATTGCAGGAGAATTCATTGGATTGAAGAATCTTTCGGCCCTTCAATGAATTCTCTATTTTATTCGCATCATTATAGAACCGGGATGACCTAACCGGTCATGCCATAATAAACACATTAGTAAACGTCTAGTTTACTGTTGCATAAATTTCAGTTGCAGTAATATATGTGTAGTACAACATGGAGGAATTAGAAGGTAACTTTTTCAATCAAAGTTTCTTTTCATAAATAGTACTTGTAATATACAACTAATTTTTATCACATTTTTTTTATTAGTAATATGATATCCATTTCGGTGACTATCTTTGAAAATCTCAATAGATTTCTTTGGAACTTTTGGAAAAATAATGCATCATCCGGTGCAATATTTTGTTCGTCCAGGTAAAGTGATCGATAGTTACTCTTCTGGAGCTATCAATAATTTGCACAAACAAATACAGTACTAACAATAGTTTATGTCATTATTAGATAAAAACATTATTTCTTATCCCTATCTGCAATGTGTTGTAGCACTGTTTTCTGGACATAATGCTTTGTGATTGACCATTGAAATATTTATTTTCATCACAAAATTAAAATTTCAAATGTTGTATATATTTCAGTATAATAACATAAATCATAACAAATATTAAAACCATAAATTAACAATAAATATAATATTCGTAAAAATCAAATTTAAAATTAATTAATCAAAATAAATGAAGTAAGAAATTTATTTTTAAACATTTTTACAATATTATCACCTTCAGGGTCCAAAATTGAAAATTAATTCTACAATATTATTACAGATAAAAGTTGTCTTTATCTTTTAGCTTTTTTCTACGATTCTTGATAGTCAATAGCTATATATTTTCGTACATCCATAACCAATGGTCTTTCATGCCACAACGATAACATTTGTTATCTAAATTTATTCTTTTACTTTCATCTTTCTTGTCACAACTCTTCTATTTATGGTGATATCATGATTTTGCACTTCTGGTGTATGAGTATTCATTATTCTTTCACTTCTGGTGATGAATTCAACACATTTGAATAATCTTGATTACAATAGTTATCATAAAATTCGCACACATGACTACGATTTTGTTCATTATATGAATGCAAAACGATCACATTTACTTCAAGAAATGAGATCTTTATATATTATAGGGGATTTATGATTACAATATTTACTTCGGGAAATGGATTATTTCACGCGTAATAGGGGTGCATAACATTCACATTTACTTTAGGAATTTGAGTAGCTTTATTGAACAAAACTCGTGAGTTTTCAAAAAAAAAAAAAACTCACTATCAAATATAATAATCAAAATAATCTCTATTTCAAATTTGTCGAGGGGACAAATTGATACTTTGCAATCAAGTGGTCATATATCTATCTTTCAAATTTGTCAATAGGACAAATTGATATTTTTCACTCATATCACTTTTAAATTTGTCAACGGGACAAATTGATATTTTGGATTAAAGTGCTCAAATTTAAACACTACTATTTCAATTGTATTTTTCAACTATGTGAGAAAATACATACATATGTAAAATATCAAAATATGTATTACAAATAAATTCTTAGGATAATGAAACAAGCATATAAAATATCATAATAGTATATCCAATTACGGTTGGGACTTTAACAAGTAAAATCATTGCAGTACTTAGTCTATGAACATGTTCATACAATTCTCTCCAAATAATAAAATTTTCAAAAAGGAAAATTAAAAATATTACACAAAACTATAATATTTTATAGCTCGTTGTTGTGTGACTCATGTAGATATATATAGATGTATATTATTCAAATTAATACATACCGGATCATAAGTTTAAGCCTTGAAATGATCTCATACCGGATTATAGGTCCAAGCCTTCGGTGATTCCATATCGGTACAAATTCTCCTCAACGACCAACCGACCTCAATTGGGTAGAGTCTCTTGCTGATAACATATTATAAAATTACTACTAGGATTAGTAGTATTATATTATATCACCACAATTGCACCAATACTATAAAGTAGAAAGTAGAAATACAATATTATAAGACTACGAGAAATGTAGAAAGTATAAAAGAGAGAAGAAAAGTAGATAAGTAGAGAACAAAGTAGAGATAATATTTCTTTCTTCTCCTCATCTTATTCATCCATACATCTATTTATAGGTGTAAGTCTATGGGTTACAAGACTTCAAAAGTTCATGGAGTAAAGGGAATAATGGAATTAAGGTTGAAGATCATGAGAAGATGTAAAGACATGGAAGAAATGAATGGGCATCCATCAATATTCATAACACTCTTAAATGTTTTAGGGCAAATGACATGAGAGACCACTCAACTATCACCATTGTTCATTTTTAGTCACTCTTCTTTTCTTTGTGTCAATTAACCCACTCAACTCTTTTAAAAGAATTTTTTTTTGTCATTCTGTTAATTTTGGGTGTTAAATCTAACATAATTTCACTTTTTTTTTTTATTTTTTATTCTTTTATAACAGAATTTATCTTTTGTGCCTTCCACTTACATTTCTAAAGTGAAAATGTTGTCTAAGTAATCCAAATTCGATTCCAGATCTTACTAGTATAGGAGAGCAAAGTTATAATCGACGGATCAATTATTTAGTTTGAATTATATTAAGTGGGTCAGCTGATTGGATTGTTAAGCAAAATCATACTGAAAATGTTTGTCACTGGGTTGAGGTTACAGCAATATTTTTTGATGGATCACCATTACAATTGGAGTTTAAACCTTGTTTATGCAATCCAAAATACAATTGATTTCACTATTCTGATGTTTCTTTTCTTTCAATCACCAAGAAATCCTGGCTCCTATAGACCGCATAGGTGATTTAGCAAGCGAATATTTAAAGTTGTAATTTGACAAATGATGTATTTACAGAAGATGTTTTAGAAGGTGGGGGGGTGGGGGGGGGGGGGGGGGGGGGGAGGGAAGAAGAAGAAAAGGTCATTGGACTAGATTAATACTGGATCAGAGCATGGAATGCTATATTATATAAAGTGAACTGTCCAAAATGTACTTTTACTTTCCTATCATGTCCGGTTTGGTAATTAAACTTTTTTATTTTTCAAAAATATCACCACACTTATTGAAGTGTACTAAAAATGTCATATTTGGCATTTCTCCGTTAACTTTGACAGAATGTCCAATGTGTGTTAAATTTTAAGAGTATTTTTGTCAATTCATTATTTAAAAAAAATTAAACCTTCTTTCTGCCCCTCTCTTTCCCCCTTCCCTTTCAACACTCCTCCACCTTTACTCCTCCCTCCTCCGACTCCGACGCTGTCAGCCTCTGTCCTCCTCTTCCTCCTCCAATTGAACCAAAAGGGGGTACAAAGTATGTCCACAGAAACAAAGGACTTGCGGTTGACTCGGAGAAGAAGCCGTGGCTGAAACCCAAAGAGATGGCCACCATTTCCGTCATCGCCGCCACCAAAAAAGAGAGTACAACAAATGGATCAAAAAAAAAAATTTGTGGGCTTTCGGAACCGAATAATTTTCTTTGGCAGAGGAGAGCCACACTCACAACAACAGCATCACCGATGGGATTCCGGAACAATTCTCCAGCTAGCCCCGCTCTTCTGAGACCAAGCAAAAAATGAAGGCCCTCTGAAGATAAAACTCCCACCGATAAAATAGATAAAGGCAACATCCACTGCACAATCGGCGTCCATCAAAATTGATCAAAGAAAAAGATTGGATCTAACATCAAAATTGATGGGTCCGAGAAGAACCAAAACTTTGATCAAATTGATCAAGGTTTTCCTATGGTGGGGCTGCAAAAGATTAACATCAAAGAAAATTGATTCCAAATCAATGGTTCACGCCCAATTGGAGTCTAGATCAAGGCTTGATCAACCCGCGTTAAATTAACAACGTAGAAGGATTTATACCCCCAAAATCAGTAAACCTCTCCATGTAAGTCGAAAGAAACGGAAGTGTCGACTCCGCCGTTTCCTAAATTTTTTGAAGGGAGTGCGAGGCTATTGCAGAAACCACCTAAAGGAAGCACTTACAAGCAGAGCTTACGTACACGCCTCGATTGATTTAGCGTCTCCTTCGGTTCAGCAGCTTGTTTACCAAGTTAATTCAAGAGGCCATTCTCCTCAGCAATTGGAGGAGGAGGAGGAGGAGGAGGAGGGAGGCGGATGAGTGTTCAAAGGGAAGGGGGGAAGGAAAGAAGGGAGAAAATAATACTTAAAAAATGTTTTAATGATGAATGGACAAAAATGTCCTTAAAATTTGACACACAAGTCAAGGTTAATGGATAAAACTCCAAATATGACATTTTTGGTACGTTTAAATAAGTATAGTGACATTTTTGGCACGTTTAAATATGTATAGTGACATTTTTGAGAAATAAAAAAGTTTTGTTACCAAACTGGACAGGATAAGAAAGTAAAGGTACATTTTAGACAGTTCACTCTATTATATGCATCATGATAAAAGAGGAGGGAGAGGAGGGGGAATTGACACATACAAAAGAAGAGTGACTGAAAATGACAATGGCGAAAGTTGAGTGATCTTTAGCGTCTACCCAAAATTTTACTATATTTTAATGTCATATATTTATTATTTAATTAATAATTACTTTTAGTTATTGATTACTATTAACATTAAACTTTTGGATTAAACTGCACTATGCTCAGTGCTCTATAATATGAAAAATATATTATTAACACACGTTGGTATCAGTGTAAACCAAACGTAAATTTGTCATTAGAAACTAAAGTATAAAATTTTCATTGTAGCATTACAATGTTTCAATGGCTACTTATTTACAATATTCACAAAACATAACGAAAATACTAACTACACCAAAATTCAGAGGTAAAAAAATATAATAAATTATTCTAAATCAAATAAGTACTAACAATAACAAAGTTTATCTTTTGTATCTAAAAGAAGCAATAGAATATGGGTGTAAATGGCATGCTCTACCATATTTATCTTGAGGTCTCTAAACTGTATCCATATATAAAATGTTAAAAAAAAAAAAAAAAGAAGCAAAATCTGTATATTTTTAGTGGAGAAGAAGCACAATCATTGATATAAGAGAGTACGACCACTTAATCTGAACCCTTCAATTTCCCCACATCCCATCCTTGTGTCATAGCTGTCGGATGATAAAAAGATGACCATCAAATGAATATGAACGCTTAGATTTCTTCAGATTCCCCAATTATGTCATCATATAGATGAAAAAAAGATGTCTCGTCCCTTCATTCTACAAGGAAAAATGTCTCCATTGTGTTGGTTTTGTAGGCCAACCATAGTAAGAAGCAAGCACAACTATTGGATGTGAAGGACGACCACCAAACGATATGTACCTTGAATTTTTCACATCCTCCAATTATGTCATCATATAGATAACTCAATTTTATTATTTATTATTTTTTCTTTTTTTAAAATATAATATTTAAAATTTATTTTGTCATTTCTATCCTTTTTTTTCTCATTTATGTTTCACTTATATGGTTATGACTAATAATTAATTACGATATAATTATTTTTCCTTCATAAAAAACTTAATAACTAAACTTTGCATATATATCGCATGCATGTACTCTGTATATATCGCATGCATATATATATTATATGTATACACATGCGTGCTTCAAAAAAAAAAAAAAAGGTGTACACACACACACACATATATATATATACAGTACACGAATATATATATATTGTTTTTTTTTAAAACAAAAATTATTGTTACTTTTATTTTGAAATAGTTTGTTAAATTAATTAGTGTAACTTTTATTGTAAAATATATCCTACATTAATCTTATATGGCTAGATTTGTGTCCCTTCGGAAACATGTGGTATAAACTGATTTGTAAAACAAGCACACATATATGTATACACATGCGTGCTTCAAAAAAAAAAAAAAAAAAAAGGTGTACACACACACACATATATATATATATATACAGTACACGAATATATATATATATATTGTTTTTTTTTAAAACAAAAATTATTGTTACTTTTATTTTGAAATAGTTTGTTAAATTAATTAGTGTAACTTTTATTGTAAAATATATCCTACATTAATCTTATATGGCTAGATTTGTGTCCCTTCGGAAACATGCGGTATAAACTGATTTGTAAAACACGCACACATAATATAAATTTATAACTTGCAGGTCAACTAAAAAATAAATTGCGTATAACCCAAATTCCGTGCAATCCAATCTAACTAGTTAAATTAGATTATATATATGTATATGTATATGTATATGTATATGTATATATATATATATATGTATATGTGTATATATATATATACAATAAATCGGATAACTGAATAAAAAAATTAAAATAAAATGAGAAAAATAAGTAAAAGAAATAATTTTACTTATTATTAATAAAAAAGTGAAGATATTTTACTTATTATTAATATAAAAAATTCTTATCTTTTAAAAACTGAAGAAATAATTTTACTTATTATTAAAATAAAATAATTCTTGTTCTTAATGAGGAACAAGAATATATTATTAATAATAGTTACAGTAGTAAGAATATTTATGAATGGAATATAGATGGTTATACTGAAAAAAAATTTATAATATTTTTCATAGAATGTTAATGTATAGCACTATTTGTAAGAGTAATGGTAACTCTGATAGTAATATTGCAAAAATGATAGTTGCAGGTTTTACTGGCCAATTAAAAGGTTAGTGGGATAATTATTTATCCCCATTAGCTAAAGAAGAAGTTTATAGAACTGTGAAACAAGAAGGTAACCAATTGGTTGAAAATTCTGTTTATACACTAATTGTTACAATTCTTGAGCATTTTACGGGTAGAATTTCAGATAATAGTGAAAATATCCGTACTTTACTTTAGAATCTTAGGTGTAAAACACTTTCTGAATTTAGATGGTATAAAGATGCATTCCTTAATAGAGTCATGGAATTGCCTGAAAGTAATAATAGTCATTGGAAGTCTAAATTCATCGTCTTCCCAGCTTATTTGCTGAAAGACTAAGAAAAGCTTTAAGAAAGGATAGAATAACTATCCCATATAATGAATATACATATGGTAGACTGATCACAACTTGCGTTCAAGAAGGTTTATCATTATGCAATGAAATAAAATTAAGTCAAGAGTCAAAGATTAACAGAAAGAAGTCAATTAGGACATTTATGTAGTCAATTTGGAATGGAAATTCCATTTCCAAATAAAATGTCTCATACGACTGAAAAACCTGAAAAATTTTTCAGAAAAAGAAGAAACTCTAAAAAGAATAAAAAAAAGAAATTAGAAAGAAAAAATGCTAGAATAGCTAGAAAAAAGGATAAGCAAAATATTAAATGTTATAAATTTGGAAAAATAGGTCATTTTGCAAATAAATGCAAATTAAAAAAGAAAATAAGTTCTTTAGAAATAGATGAAGAACTAAAAGATAAGATTTCTAAAATATTATTAGAAATAAGTTCTAGTTCAGAATCTTCTGAATCTTCAAATGAAGAGAATGAAATAAATTTTTCAGAAAATAATTTATCAAATGAGTCAGACTATGATTGTGCTTGTAGCACTAAAGGATCTTGTTTAAAACAATTACATGATAATTCTGTAAATGAAGAATTTTATAAAATTATATCTCAATTTAAAGACATAAATGTATTAACAGACAATAGTCTGTTAGAATTTTTAAAACAAATAAAAAATTTTGATTTAAGATAAAAAATAATAGATGATATTCAGAATATTCCTTCTACTAGTAGGAATAATGAAAATGATTTTGAAAATAAAATTTATAATGAACCATATTCTATGATAGAAGTTCAGAAATTAATGAAAGAAAGAAGTAATAGTTTAACTTCTAATACTTCAATAAATGATTTAAATAATGAAGTTAAAAATCTTCAAAAAGAAATTCAATTTCTAAAAATAAAAAATATTGGTTTTGAAGAAAGAATTTCTAATTTAGAAAAAGGAAAAGAAATAATTACTTTTCAAGAGGAAAAATCACCAAATGGTGAGGATCAATTTTTAACTTCATTAGATATCATTACTACTCAAAAGTGGTATACAAAAATTACTCTTTTAATAGATAATAATTTTCAACTTGAATTAACTGCATTAATTGATAGTGGTGCGAACATTAGTGTTATACAAGAAGGTATAATACTTACCAAATATTTTCAAAAAACTACTCATAGTCTAAGACATGCATGCTGGAGGAGAAAAATTAGATATTCAGTTAAACTCCCCAAAGCATATATTTGCAAAAATAAAGTTTGTATTCCAAAAAGTTTTTTATTGGTTAAAAACATTACCAATCAAGTTATACTTGAAACACCTTTTTTGAAAAAATTATATCCTATTTATCATATTGATTCGAAAGGATTAAAAGGGACTTATGAAAATAATCAAATAAATTTCCAGTTTATAATGGAGCCATTTTCAAAAGTATTAAATACTATAAAAGAAAATATTCTTAGAAAAAAGAATCAATTGATGTTTTAAAACATGAAATAAGTATTTTGACAATTGAAGAAAAACTTCAAAATCCTAGATTACAGGATAAGATAAAATTAATAATTAATAATTTTTCATTAGAAATATGTAATGATCATCCAAATGCTTTTTGGGATAGGAAAAAGCATATTGTTAGTCTTCCATATGAAGATGATTTTGATGAAAAGAAAATTCCGACAAAGGCTAGGCCTTGTCAAATGAATTCTGAATACTTAGAATTATGTAAAAAAGAAATACAATCTCTTTTACAAAAAGAATTAATACAACCTTCAAATTCTCCGTGGTCATGTACTGCATTTTATGTTAATAAACACAGTGAAATTGAAAGAGGTATACCCAGGATGATAATAAATTATAAACCTCTTAATAAAGTTTTAAAATGGATTAGGCATCATATTCTAAATAAAAAGGATCTACTAGATAGATTATATGATTCAATAATATTTTTAAATTTTGATTTAAAATCAGGATATTGGCAAATACAGATTAATAATAAGGATCAATATAAAACAGCATTTACTGTTCCAATAGGACACTATGAATGGAAGTTTATGCTTTTTGGTCTGAAGAATGCTCCTTCAGAATTTTAACAAATAATGAATGATATTTTTATTCCTTATAGTGAATTTATTATTGTTTATATTGATGATATCTTAGTATTTTCTAAAGATATTGAAACTCATTTTAAACACTTAAATATTTTCAAGAATTTAATTATTCAAAATGGTTTAGTCATATCTAAATAAAAAATGAGTTTGTTTCTAACAAAAATCACATTTTTAGGTCATAATACTGAAAAAGGAAATATTATTCCTAGTAATAGAAGTATAGATTTTGCTTCAAAATTCCCAGATGAAATAATTGATAAAACTCAATTACAAAGATTTTTAGGAAGCTTAAATTATATTTCTTCCTATTATAAAAATCTTAATGAAGATACTGCAATTCTTTATGATAGGTCACTAACTTGTTTGATGATTGCAAATCCTAATTTGGAGAAAATAATAGAGACTGATGCCTCAAATATAGGCTATGGTGGAATTTTTTTAAAAAAAATCTAAAGATAGTAAACAAGAATTCCTTGTTAGATATTATTCAGGTAAATGGTCTGATAGCCAGAAAAATTATGCTACCATAGCTAAAGAGATCTTAGCTATTGTTAAATGTGTATTAAAATTTCAAGGTGATTTATACAATCAAAAGTTTATTATAAGAACTGATTGCAAATCTGCAAAATATATGTTTAATAAAGATTTTAAGCATGATGTCTCTAAGCAAATGTTTGCTAGATGGCAGGCTCATTTAGCCCCATTTGATTTTGAAATTCAATATAAAAAGGGAAAAGATAATAGTCTTCCAGATTTCTTGACTAGAGAATTTTTGAATAATGGCTGATCATAATTTTTATGATTGCAGGGTGATCTTCCCCAGGGGGAGGGCCTCTGGCCCTTACCGTGGTCACGGAGGACAAGGAAATATCCTTGCCCAGCATGGTGGAAGAAAGCTTGTAGTAGAAAATATTTCTGCCAGAAGGAGTATGTTTCTTGAGGATCCTTTATATGAAGAATTCAAGGAGTTCATATCACAAAAGCAGGGTAATACTGCTTCATGATCATCCTCCTTTTCAAAAATTGTAGGAGAAGAAGAAAATGAAGATCATATGTCTTCATATCACCAGAACAATTACAAAGAGGTAATAATCCTCTTAGAAGGTAAAGATTTACAATGGGTCAATGATCAATGGATGCTAATGCAAAGATATTTGGACAGTTCATCATATGCTGAATTGGCTTATAAGGCCAGATCTTACTTTGAAAATATTTTGAAGTTTTCAGGAAACTATGAAATAACACATTTTACAGGTGCTGGTAGCTCCCAAAATGTTTATAACTTCAGCAAAATCATTATTAAGCAGATTATGTCCGCTGAAGAATGGGGTTTATCAACCATGAAGGATAGAGAATATCTCCATCCTGAACAGAAAGTTTTGATCAAATTCAAATATTGGGATTATATTGAATCCCTCACTAAAGTATTTCTTTACGAAAATCCAAGAAGGAAGCACTCTTGGTTTATAAAGATCTGTGCTGATGTTTACAACAGGCAAATACCAAATTGGTTTGTTAAATGGTGACTTAATTTTGGTCCATCAGTCCAGGTTCTACCTGAGCCCTTTAAAGCTTTATATGCTGATTGGGTGAAAATTTCACCTAAAATCATGAATTTGGATAATAGTCATCCCTGGAACGATAATATCGCTCTAATGTATTTCTTTATTGAATTCTCAATTCCTTGGATCTGGAAATGGGTTCCAAAAGTGGGATACACTCCAGAAAAAATCCCATGTTTAAAAAGAGTTGGTTATACCAAGTTCTGGGATAAATTAATCAAAGCAGATGCTAATGGAGTAATACAAGGCCAAGAATTAATTGATCAAATCAAGACAAAGCTGCAGGAATATCAGCAGAAGAAGGAGATATCTCCAAGGGATGAAACTAGTCCATTCCAGCAGATTCAAAGGATGCTTCAAAGGCGGAACGGCATTGTTTCCCGTGAAGAAATCATATCTTCTTACATGGATCTTTTGAAAAAATATTTAGCCCAGAACCTGCACTACTACAAAATCCCCCTTAGGAGGCGGGTCCTAAGGGGGATTGGAGTGCAGCACCCGCCTCAGCTGCGGGCGCCTCCATTTGGAGGTGCCCGCACCCGCCTCTATAAATTAGATCATTGGAGGCGGGTGCAACATGCACCCGCCTCCAATAGAGGAGCATTGGAGGCGGATGCACTCCAATGCTTCTCTATTTAAGGTGGGTGCATGTTGCACCCGCCTCCATTAAGTCTTATTCGAGGTGGGTGCAATTTTGCACTCGCCTCCAATAACCCTTCGTAAAAAAATTTAATTTCTTTTTCTTGTACTTTATGGCTTTAGTAGGAATCGAACTCGCGCCTAGAGTTTCACTTAACTCTTGCACATTAAATTTACCACTACGCTGCATATACTTATGTATTTAATATTAAAATCAAAATTATATATTTCTTCTAAAACTTGTGATTTTTATTATCTACTAATTTTTCGCTTCGCTAGAATCTCGATAAATTTTCAAAATTATTTTCAACAGTCCAAAATAAAGACAATTTTTGATCTAGTATTGAAAATTAAAAAAAATCATTTTCGTATTTTGAAATTGGAGGCGGGTGAAGGTATCACCCGCCTCCAATTATGAGGTAATTGGAGGCGGGTGATACCTTCACCGGCCTCCAGTAAGCAGGCCCTTCACCCGCCTCCAAATTTTATTTAGCCTCCTTTGGAGGTGGGTATTTGTACACCCACCTCCAAAGGGGCGCCTCCTTTGAGCATTTCTGTAGTAGTGCTGGAAGATTCAAAATTGGAGGTTTCAATGTCTAGCCAAGGTCATTGCCTTGCAGGAGAATCTCAAGAGGAAGATGAAGAAGTTGACATCGACATTGATGAGATGCTGCTGGCAATAAAGAGCTTAGTAACCGGTTCTACCAGTAAAAGCTTGAAGAATAATTAACATAGGCGGTTGCAGACTCCACCGACAAACAATACTGTAGCGGACTTCATAACTGATAGTTTGGAATCCGAAATTACTGTAGCGGATTTAAAATTTAAAATTTCAAATCCGTAATAGTAAAAGGCAGGATCTGTCTATAAATTTGTGTGAGTTTAATGTTAGGAGGCAGAACTCGGAATCCCGAGACTTCCTCTTCCCTTTTCTCTCTTCCCTCTCTTGTAAATCATCCATCCATCCCTCCTTTTGTAATTTTTTTTTTAATATATAAAATCTATCATCTTCAAGACTTGAAGACAATTTAAGTGTAAGTCTTATTTAATTTTCTGTCTTTTATATATTTTATTTTTAGTTATATTTAGCCTAATGGCAGGCTAAATACATAGTGTTAAACCATGAAATTTAGCTATTTGATTTTCCTGTAATGATGATGATTCTATTTGTCTGAGTCATCTTATTGTTTAAAGATTAATTAAAGAAAGCATGGGTTGTTGAATGCAAACAGGCATATAAAATTATTGTTTAAAGGATGATGAGGGTCGAGCCCATTGTTAGTCGTGGTTAGGCGTTGAAAGGGCGTTTTTACCCATTTTTATCTCCTTTAGACAATTTATCAGATTGACAGTTTGGAATCAGTGTAATAGATT